>JAABOM020000002.1:15053103-15076096 GCA_011800125.2 Solanum clarkiae
TAGTAAGAGGATGAGACAATTTTGTTCTCATGTACCCAAGGCCTACCAAGCAATATATTATATGAAGTCTTTGCATCGATTTCATGCATCTATGCACTAGATTGCAAATCACCAATATGGATTTCTAACTTGATGAAGCCTATAGACCTCTACTCCCCTGGATTGAATCCTTGTATTAATAGATGACTTTCACTAAGTTCCTCACTCGTGATGCCCAGTTCTTTCAATATATGGATTGGCAGAATGTTAACTCCAGGTCCTTCATCAATTAAGATTATATTTATCCTTTTCTCTAGCACATGACCCACCATGTACAAAGGTCGATTAGACAGCTTTTCACCAAATAGGAGATCATCCTCTATAAATGTGATTTTTGTATCATATATATGTGCTTCTCAAGAAAAGAGTTCTACGAGCTTCTTAGAAGATAAGGGAGATGCTTTTGATGAAGTTTTGTCCATTGCTTCTTTTTCATCCATGAGAGACATCTTTGATAAACCTTCACTTACTATCTCTCCTTTGTTGGTATTAAAACATGATTTCTTTTTATTGTCTTGGGCAGTTCTAGTATGAAACCAACTCAGCAAGAACTCTCTAAAAGTCACACGAAATCGTGCCGTTTGGTAGTGATGCACTTTAACCTTTGCTTTCTTTGGATGTGTGACTAGCTTTTGCTTCCTTGGTCTCCTCACCATCCTTCCTCTGGTGGGTTGCTTAGGTGATTCTCTTTATGAACTTGTCTTATTGCCTCTCCGCCTAGTCACGAGAGTCCAACATTCATCATCATCTCTATCGGTTTAGATTTTGTTGGGCTTTAAGAACTTCTCTTTTTTAGTGGTATATATTTGGATCAGGTCAAGTAAGGCAAAAAGTGATAGAGATTTGGATAGAACTAGCTTTCCCATTATCAAGGACAATCTTTTCTTCCCTAGCCAATTACATGACTTTGTCCTTAAAGACGAAACATTTTTCAAGAGGATGACCCAAAAGTCTATGATATTTGCAATAGTTTGGATCATCAGTCTTTCCAGCTTCATCGGGTCGTTTTATCTCCGGTAACTAGATAAGCTTTAGTTCAATCAATTCATCACATATTTGTGAAACATCAGAATCTAGAAAAGGGTATTCTTTTTCTTACATCTCCTTTAACTTTAACTCCCTTGAAAAGTTATCTTCACACCCTGCTTCCTGGTTTCCTTCATAGTGAACTTCATAGGTGATGCATTGACATTCATGGATTCCTTGTTATTATTCTTGAGCATAATAGGTGTGAGTGGGACTCACTCTTACTTATTTCGATGCTCAATACTCCTTCCATGACTTGGCTTGTTCATAAACTGTCAATCAATCAAGAATTTTCATCACCTAGACTCTATGGGCAAGATACCTCAACTCATCTCATCATCTATCAGCTCAAGGATTTAGGGACATTCGTTGAAAGGTTGATTTCAATCTCATTTAAACTCTAAGGATATAAATCCCATCAACTTCAATCATCAATACATTCACCTCAGGACCTGGAGCACAACAAACAACACACCGAGACAATCAAGTCTCTAAACATTACATATAAGTTCATCCTTGAAGTCTTTAGTAAGGAAATCATATAGGATATATACATAATCATACAATTATTCATTTAGATAGTTAATTCAAGTTATGATGAACATCAATTTAAGAATATATAGAAACTAAAGATAATTTTCAAGATAACATTCAAGAACTTCACAAATAGGACCCATCACCTTCAACTATTTAACCTAATTAAATCATGGGACACATGGGAGAACAATCCTATGTTTTGGGTAGCCTTTACATACCTGAGATAAAGATTGTACTAATGTTCAATAAGAATTTGACCCAAACTTTGGATATCCTCAATCCCTTTCTTGCTATCTCTCTCAGAAACTTTCACATAGGAGTTAGGGACAATGGGTTTCTGAAACTCTTCGTACGAAATAAGACTTTAAAATAAGTTTTAAGACTTCGAATAGGATGGGGAATGACCAAAACATCATTCCTAAATTTTAAAAGAAAAAATTTCAAAATCTTTCACTGTTCCGCGAAGCTCCAGCATGCGGACAACTGTATTTTCTGTAAAAATTTCTCCGAATGAATTTTGGACTTCCCATCGAAAATTTTAAAAAAATATTAGTGTCACTCCGCACCAGGGGAGCGGATCGCGGATCGATAATGTCTCTGAATTATTTAGCGAAAATTATTTTTTGACTCAGTTACTCTAAAATCGGGTCGAGACCATTTTCCCACTCAATTTTTCATGCTAATCACAAATCCAATCTCAAATTTCGCATCGGAGCTTTGGAAGATGCATTATGTGCACGATTACATTCTAGGGATATTTCGATAATTTTACGGGGTGCTACATCATCTCTCCCTTAGGATCATTCATCCTCGAATGATAAGTAAAAGAAAATAAATCACGAGTAGACTCAAAACTCATCTCACCCCTCACTTGAGGACTCTCGAACTCTCAACTATCAATCACTTTATATATCTCTATCTTAGGCTCAAGAATATAATTAATACATCAACTCAAGAAAGGAACTTCAATAGTATTAAGTATAGAGACATTACCTTTAATGTTATCGTCATTCGACACAAATAAGTGCGGATATTTGAGTTTCATTGCTTCCTTAGCTTACCATGTAGCTTCCTCAATGAATTGATTCCTCCATAGAGCTTTGACGGAGGCAATCTCTTTATTCCTCAGCTTGTGGACTTGAAGGTCAAGAATTTGGACTGGAATTTCCTCATAGATAAGCTATCCTTTAGTCCCATACTTGTTGCTTCCATAGCACACTCAAGTGCATGTGGTCAACCCCAGTAATATAGTGACTCTTTGTAGAAATCGAATGTCGAACCCAAAGGACTTGTCGATTAATTATCTACTAAGTTATATTAATTTTAGTTATTTATTTAAGCAACGAACAATTAACCAAGATGAGAAATATGTTTACACAATCAATGAATGAATCTATCTAAGATTATGATTTAGCAAATAATCATGTTTAGCCTCTATTTCATCAAATATTTTAGTTATCTTGTTGCTGATTCACAGGGTTAAAATTACCTGAACAAGGTTGCAAGCCTCTACCGGCCTACTACATCATTGAGCGACGATAGATACATCAATAAAAATGCTTTAACATTATCTTCCTGTATTATGAACCAAGCGAGGTGTAAGGGCAGTTATCACGAGTCTCCCTTACATGAATCAATTTAGTTTTCTTGTTGAACAAGCTCCCTTTACTACTATGTTCTATTCATTTCAACGTCTTTAGAATCCATAATGAACAACTAATTTACCCCCTAGTTGGTCAGACTCTTAAATATAGATAAAAGCAATATAGGAACAACTAATATGATAAACAAATATTTCGAATTAATAATGACTAAACAATCATCTTATCAGCTACCATAATCATAGAACGAGAAGTTTAACTCCACACAGACATAAAGAAATTACCACAAATCATTCAAAGATAAATATAAAAATAAATATTATTGAAAGAAAAAATGAAATCAAAATTCTCCGACCTCAACTATGGCTCCTATTTCTCTGAGGTCAAAAGTTATGTAAAACTTAATTTTATGGAATATTTATATGTGTAGGAAAGAAATCTCAAATAGAATAATTGTGTCCGAAACAAATTGGGATACTCAAAATTCGGTACAAAATTAGACAACTTCACGCTAAACAGTACGCCATCTTCAACAATGTATGCTCGTGCATGATGCCACGTGTCACAGACGTCAAATTACAATTAGAATTGTAATTGAATGTGTCGCATGCATATGTATAATACTATATATTATTATATTCAATCTAATCTATTAGTCTGCTTGCTTAAATTGCCTTCTGTAATTTTTCTTTTTTAATTCGTTTGAGCTCCAAATCTCTTTATTTTCGCGTCAATTTAATCCTATAAATAAAATATACTATTTAGCACAATCCATAAAATTTACGCTCAAAAAGAATAAATAAAAATATTAAATATGAGGTAAATAATGAGTAAAAATATGTATTTTTGGCCTCGTATCACCACCCCACACTTAAACTTTTGCTCGTCCTCGAGCAACAATTAGAGCTCGTCAAAAAAATCAAATAGGACCACAGCTTTGGTTGATACAATTAATTTAGGCCATCCAAAGAAATATCATGTACACTTGCCAATCATTATACAAGATATACAAACAAATAACAAACTTTTAACCTTCTAGCCTCAAGGAAGGACTCTAACTCATCAAATTTAAATTTGCTCTACTATTCTTTCAAAAAAAAGTTAATAACATCACCTATCTATCATGAAACAAGTGTTCTCACAAGAAAAAATAATCCACACACTTAATTCAACAGATTGAATACAAATTAAGGACTTTGCATTAAAGAACAATTCTCACGCTCACAAAGAGTTCACATGTATGCACAAAGAATCATATGCTTGTCCATTATGTATATCTCCACTAATTAAGCATGCTTGAATAGAATCAAATAAGATTTTTAATAAGTTGAAATGTAGGCTAGTGGACGGGTAAGAAAACTATATAATAGTGACTTATACTTTGCTAAGCACTTTGAACTTTTAGACTTCATCACCCATTATCTTCTTCTCTTCATTTTTTTTTCAACTCTCTCTTCAATAATTATTTCACTAGCAATTTCATCTCATCAAGAACATTTCACCTTTTTTTTTTCTTTTTTCAACTTTTTCGACACATTCTTTCAAAGAGGGTTTTTTCATCACCATGTAGCTTAGCATTGATTATCTTTTACGACTTAATCATCCCTTTCCTTAAGATTTAATAACTATAATAAGTCTATGCTACAGTGCTCAAGGAAACAAGGTGCAAAAATTAGGGATTCAACAAAATTGGATCAAGGTAAAAATGTGGCTACCAACAAAAGGCTACAGGCTCAAAAAGGCTAACTAATGATATAATATCTGAAAAGGCTAAAATTTTACAAGAAAAATTAAAGAAAGCTTATTATCATCTCCTAAACAAAACAATACTTTTTATTTCACTTCAATAACATGCAGGGCAAGTTCTAAACTTATATGCAAAACATGGAATAATCAAATTCTAACCACACATCGCATAAGTATCAATCAAGATGGATCAATTCCACTTTTTAAGAGAGACAGGGTCATAACAAGCTAAAAAAAATAAAATAAGCTATACAGTCACAACCATGAGCCTTAAATGTCAAATAATTTATAATTTAGTTAGCAATCAAGCATTCATAGGAAAGTACTACTCAAAATTAGGCCAAATAGCAAGTACCAATGAAGTCAAAGATTTTTTTTCTCTCCAAAAGATTTAAAAAATAGAAATAAAAATTTACTTCCTAAAAATACAAAATAAAATATAAAAGATACTCGGTTCAAAGGGACCCCCCTTGGAAAAGAACCGAAAATAAAAATCAACGGATGAGCTAAGTGTGCTTTTACTAATGAAAAAAAGCATATTAAAAATAAATAATAAAAATCTTTTTGTAATTATTTGAAATTTTTATTTTTTTTAACTTTTTAATTTTTTTTCTTTTTTTAATGAATATTAAACAAACCCTAATGTACGCTCCACCCTAAACAATATATTTGAAGAATTCTCATCTCACACTTGAAAAGTTGCTATACCCTCAAACCATCAATTAAAATTTAAAACAAGGGTTAAGAAAACTCCCTGAGGCCTTTAGACCTAGCTAGAAGCATCTTCTCTCAATATATATCGAGAGTCGTACGCATCCCATATTTAAGCTCAAATTGCTCATGTGCTTCAAATTTTGAGTATTCAGACTTCCTCTAATTTGCAATAAAAATAAAAACACACACAAAAGAAAATAAAGTGACACTAAAAAAATAAAAAATAAAAACAACAAAAAAAAATAAAAAGCTACACTACAATTGGGTTGCCTCCCAATAAGCTCCTGAGGCACAACTCAAAGCACCACTAGTTTTTCTCTCCATTTTGAAGATATGAATTGCACCCGCAATTTTGCATCCATCTTTCTACTTTGCTCAAGTGGTAGTGGTATAAATATAAAAGAACCAAGTAATAGATATCACATCTTATGCTTCTTGGCCCTTAATGGGGAGTATAATTTTTTTTATTTTTTCTCAAAAAATTCGAGAATATAGATATATTGTTTCTCTTCCTTACGCTCTTTCATAGGATGAGATAACTCGATTGATATCTCATTATCCAAGCACAATGTAGAATAAAATAGGAATGAGGCCTAATACGTCCTAATTTATAAATTGTATTATTATTTACATCCTCATGTGTACTCGTCTCAACATCAGCGACTAGTGATTGAACATCATACGCCTCAATCTTTGTGTTCAAGTGAGCCTCCCTGCTGAGCCAAATTGATCTATCTCTAGTTTGAGCTTAATTTCTGCTAGATGAGTTGCCATTTTTGTGAGTTGGATTTCTATTGTTGAAATTTGCTGCAAACGAGTTATCTCTATGACTGCCATCATGTCCTTTGGTTTCTCTATTACTTGCTTCAATAGCTCAATAATGCGAGTCTTTTGTTCTGCTTGTTCAACTTCATTATTCTTGCTCATATCATAAATAATAGAAGAGTAATAATCGGGGTTCAAGGGAGGGGGTTACAAGCTCGGACAACCATTCTAATGACAATCTTGATCAACACATATATGAAAAATATTCCATCCAAAGGATTGGATGGGTGCGCACAACCCGCTCTTTCGAATAATATGACATTCGATATTCAAGTGGGGTCCATCACAATATTGACAAAGATATCCATCACCCAACCACCATTTATTCCAATCATCCATATAAATAAGAGTACAAAAAATATTTTTTAATATAATTCGCACAAAAACAAAAAGAATAAAATACTAAAAGAAAGCACTTAAATAATAATAAAAAATATAACCTAAAAAAATAATTAATTTCTAAGTCACCGACAATGACGCCAAAAACTTGTTGCTTCGCTAGCACAACAAGTGCAGCTGGTCAACCCAGTAATATAGTGGCTTTTCAGACGTCGGATGTTGAACCCAAAGGACTTGTCTATTAACTATTTACTAAGTTATATTAATTTCAATTTTTTATTTGAGCAGCGAACAATTAGGCAAGATGAGAAATATTTTTACACAATCAATGAATGAATCGATCTAAGATTATGGTTTAGCTAATAATCATGTTTAGCCTCTATTTCATCAAATTATTTGATTATCTAGTTGCTGATTCACAGGGTTGAAATTACCTGAACAGGGTTGCACGCCTCTGCTGGCCTACCTTTATTGACTGTCTAACTGCATCATTGAGCGGGGATAGGCATATCAATAAAAATGCTTTAACATTATTTCTATGGCTGCCATCATATCCTTTGGTTGCTCTATTATTTGCTTCAATAGCTCAATAATGCGAGCCTTTTATTCTGCTTGCTCAACTTCATTATTCCTGCCCATATCACAAACAATAGAAGAGTAATAATCGGGGTTCGAGCGAGGGGGATATAAGCTCGGACAATCATTCCAATAACAATCTTGATCACTACATATATGATAAATATTCCATTCAAAGGATCGGATAGGTGAACACAACCCTCTCTTTCGAATAGTATGACATTCGATATTCAAGTGGGATCCATCATAATATTGACAAGGATATCCATCACCCAACCATCATTTATCCCAATCATCTACATAAATAAGAGTAGAAAAAAATATTTTTTAAAATTATTTGCACAAAAAGAAAAAGAATAAAATCCTAAAAAAATACTTAAATAATAAAAAAATAACCTAGAAAAATAATTAATTTCTAAGTCACCGACAACGACGCCAAAAACTTGTTGCTTCGCTAGCACAACAAGTGCACGTGGTCAGTCCCAGTAATATAGTGGCTTTTTCATAAGCCGAATGTTGAACCCAAAGGACTTTTCTATTAATTATTTACTAAGTTATATTAATTTCAATTATTTATTTAAGTAGCGAACAATTAACCAAGACGAGAAATATTTTTACACAATCAATGAATGAATCGACCTAAGATTATGATTTAGCTAATAATCATATTTAGCCTCTATTTCATCAAATTATTTGATTATCTAGTTGCTGACTCACAGGGTTAAAATTACCTGAACAAGGTTCCGCGCCTCTGCCGGCCTACCTTTATTAACTGTCTAACTACATCATTGAGCGGGGATAGACATATCAATAAAATTGCTTTAACGTTATCTCTGTGGCTGCCATCATGTCCTTTGGTTGCTCTATTATTTGCTTCAATAGCTCAATAATGCGAGACTTTTGTTCTGCTTGCTTGACTTCATTATACCTTCCCATATCACAAATAATAGAAGAGTAATAATCGGGGTTCGAGGGAGGGGGATACAAGCTCGAACAACCATTCCATTGACAATCTTGATCACCACATATATGACAAATATTCCATTCAAAGGATTGGATAGGTGCACACAACCCAATCTTTCGAATAATATGACATTCGATATTCAAGTGGGGTCCATCACAATATTGACAAGGATATCCATCACCCAACCATCATTTATCCTAATCATCCATATAAATAAGAATACAAAAAAATATTTTTAAAAATAATTCGTAGAAAAAAAAGAATAAAATACTAAAAAAAATGCTTAAAAAATATAACATAGAAAAATAATTAATTTCTAAGTTCCCGACAACGGCGCCAAAAAACTTGTTGCTTCCCTAGCACACGCAAGTGCACGTGGTCAACCCTAGTAATATAGTGGCTTTTCAGAAGAAGGATGTCGAACCCAAAGGACTATTCTATTAATTATTTACTAAGTTATATTAATTTTAGTTATTTATTTAAGCAGCGAATAATTAACCAAGATGAGAAATATTTTTACACAATCAATGAATGAATCGATCTAAGATTATAGTTTAGTTAATAATCATGTTTAGCCTCTATTTCATCAAGTTATTTGATTATCTAGTTGCTGATTCACAGGGTTAAAATTACTTGAACAGGGTTGCATGCCTCTGCCGGCTTACTTTTATTGACTTCCTAGCTACATCATTGAGTGGGGATAGACATATCAATAAAAATGCTTTAACGTTATCTTCCTGTATTATGAACCAAGCGAGGTGTAAGGATAGTTGTCATGAGTCTCCCTTACATGAATCAATCTAGTTTCCTTGTTGAACAAGCTCCCTATACTATTGTGTACTATTCATTGCAACATATCTCGAATCCAGAATGAACAACGAATTTACCCTCTAGTTGGCAAGACTCTGAAGTATAGATAAAAGCAATGTAGGAACAACTAATATGATAAATAAATATTTCGAATTAATAATGACTAGAAAATCATCTTATTAGCTACCATTATCTTAGAACCAGAAGTTTAACTCCACATAGACCTGAAGAAACTACCACAAATCATTCAAAGATAAATGTAAAAATAAATATTATTGGAGAAGAAAAGGTAAAATCAAAATTCTCCGGCCTCCACGGCAGCTCCTATTTCTCTCTAGGTCAAAAGTTACGTAAAACTTAATTTTATGGTATATTTATATGTGTAGAAAAAAATTCCAAATAGGATAATTGTGTCCAAAACAAATTGAGTTACTTAATACGGTACAAAATTGGACAACTTCACGCCAAACAGTATGTCCTCTTTAACAATGTTTGCTCATCCATTATGCCACGTGTCACAGGCGTCAAATTACAATTAGAATTGCAATTGAATGTGCCGCATGCATATGTATAATAATATATTATTATATTCAATTTAATTTATTAAGCTGCTTGCTTGAATTTTCTTCTGTAATTTTTCTTTTTTAATTTGTTTGAGCTCCAAATCTCTTTATTTTTGCGCCAATTTAGTCCTACAAATAAAATACATAATTTAGCATAATTCATAAATTTTATACTCAAAAAGAATAAATAAAAATATTAAATATGAGGTAAATAATAACTAAAAATATGTATTTTTGACCTCGTATCAGTACTCTCAATAGGAATTGCCAAAGCAAGATCCACCAAACACTTCTTCAGCATCGAAACGTGGAACACCGAATGAACTCCATATAGCTCGGAAGGCAGGTCTAGCTCACAAGAGACCTTCCCAATCCTCCTCATAATCTGGTAAGATCCGTTATAACATGGAACCAATTTCCCCTTTTTATCAAACCTCATGACACCCTTCATTGGTGACACCTTCAAGTACACCCAATCATCCACCTCAAACTCCAAGTCCCTTCTTCTCACATCCATATAAAACTTTTTGGTGACTTTATGCTGTCCTCAACCTTTCTCTAATGACTTTCACCTTCTCCATCGATTAGTGTGCAAGATCAGGTCCAATCAATTCAGCTTCACTCACCTCAAATCAG
The DNA here is from genome assembly GCA_011800125.2 of Solanum clarkiae. Classification (NCBI taxonomy): domain Eukaryota; kingdom Viridiplantae; phylum Streptophyta; class Magnoliopsida; order Solanales; family Solanaceae; genus Solanum; species Solanum clarkiae. The sequence goes on from JAABOM020000002.1 coordinate 15,063,480, forward strand.
CCAATCGAAAATCTACATCTCCTCCTGTACAAAGCTTCATAAGGGGCCATCTGAATACTGGCATGGTAACTGTTATTGTATGCAAATTCAATCAATGGAAGATGATCATCCCAATTCTTCTTGAAGTGTATGATGTAGGATCTCAACATATCCTCCAAAGTCTGAATGGTGTGCTCTGCCTGTCCATCTATATGAGGGTGAAAAGCTGTGCTCAGATTTACTTTCATACCCAATCCCTTCTGAAAAGATCTCTAAAATTTAGAGGTGAATTGAGCTCCTTTGTCCGAGATGATAGACAAGGAACTCTATGCAACCTCACAATCTCACGAATATATAGTCGGGCATGCTCCTCAGCGGTATTAGTTGTCTTGACTGCCAAGAAGTGGGCTGATTTAATCATCCTATCCATAATTACCAATGTCAAATCATGTTGTTTTGAGAATCTTGGTAACCGGTAATGAAATCCATGTTGATCATCTCCCATTTCTACTTAGGAATTTCAAAGTTCTGGGCCAATCCACATGGTCTCTGATGTTACCCTTAACCTGTTGACAATTGGGGAACTTAGAGACAAATTTCGCAATGTCCCTCTTTATTCCATTCCACCAATAGACTTCTCCCAAGTCTTGGTACATCTTGGTGGAACCAGGATGGATAGAATATCTGAAGCTATGAGCTTCAACCATGATTCTTTCTTGTAAGCCATCAACATTGTCATGACCCGAGCCTAGGGCCTAGACGTGACATGGCAAATGAGGAACCCCAGGGAACCCCAAACAAGACTTTTAACATGTCATTCCACATCATTGGTTGCAGAAGCATATAAAAACTTAAAGAGTAAGAATAAGGGCAATGGAACTAAGGGTAGATTGCAAATTCATCATAATTAAGAGTCAAAGTCAAGCTCATAGCATAGATACATAATATGTCCAACAAACACCTCTAAGACATAGATAGAGCGGGGGCCAAGACAAAGCTATCGGGCTCACCCTTATAGTCAAAATATAACATAAGAAGAAATGTCTCAATACTTAATAGGAATAACATAGACTAAGGTCCCGAAAATGGAGGACTCACCAACTAGCTTTGAGTAGCACCGATCTAGCCACATGGATGGAGAGGATGATCAACTTAGCAATAGTTCCTACATGGTGATATCATGTAGGCAAGAGTATGCATTAGTACATTTGAATGTACTAAGTATGTGGTATACAATGCAAAAAGAGATAAGCATCATAATGCAAAATGCATAATGATAGGCAATAGGCATAATATAGTAACATGACATATATGATCAATGTATAAGTAAAACATGCTTAAGTAACTCATGCTCATATAGGATATTATATGTGAAGACGAGAGTAGGCAAGCTATCCAACCTTGTGTTAGGCTGAGATGGTGATGGTCACACCCCATCACCCTAGGTGGTGAAGTACGCAACTCTCACATGATTAATGACATTCACACCTATCATCCGGGTGGTTAAGTACGAACCCCTCACATGGTTGGTAAGTACTAACCCCTACCTCAGTTAACGAGGTACTAACCCCTCGATAGGTTACCTGGGCTCTTGTCCCCCCCAGATTAGGCATGGTCTAATGCATCACTTTATATAGGATTTATCATATACTTTAGTGCAACACTTCACATAAGAATAATCATATTTGTAAGTTCATTTCATCATCATAACATTATTCATATCATATCTCATGCTTTGGACCTTCATTTCCTCAAGAAATGAAAATCGGACATTTTATCGAATACCTTGGGGGTATTTATTGGGGGTAAAAACCATGCAATTTAGAGATGAAATTATACAAGAAAATCTGTTGTGAAACCATCAATAAACACCTTACAATACACCCAAGACATTCACATCAAAACCCCTCATTAAATTCAATATTAGATCCAAGATCTAGAGCTCACAACATGCTAAAACAACTATACTTTCATGAACATAAATCATTGTGAAGTAAATTTCTCAATATACAAGACCCACATGTGAAATCAACTTTAAATCATGCAATATTAGTAAAAAGAGGGTTTAGGAACTATGGGTGGAAGGACCCAATAGTTCAACACCACATACCTTAGCTTTGAAGAATTTTTTGGTGAAGATGGAGGTGAGAACTTGACGCTTGGAAGAATTCCTTATGATCTTGAAGAGATTCGGTCACTTGACTTTGGAGTAAATATATTAGTATAAGAGTTTGAGAGAGTATTTTATTAATTCAATGAAGAAATTAAGGGTTTTGGGACGTTGAGTGAGCATAAAAACGTCAATTTAGAGCTTAGAAAGGGTGAGAAAGGACCAAAATAACCCTTCTTAAAAAGCTGTCTAACGGCTGTTACGGGCCCATTACGACTCATAGGTAGTACTACTACTCGTAGGACCCTTCACATGACTCCTAGGCTCAATTTCGGAGTATCTGACCTATGAGTGTACCACGACCGACGACTCTTAATACTGGGCTCGTAGTGCAATTCTGCACCGACAGTCTTCCGTAAAATGATCATAACTTTTGACTCCGAACTCTAAATGAGGTGAAACCAAGTGCGTTAGAAAGCTAACTCAAAAGGCATTCATTTATATGTTATGGTATACCTAGTTCCAAATATTTTAAAATTTATGCTTGTTTAAAGCAGACCTTGTATGAACCATCACCCAAAACTCAACTCTTAGGGAAGTCTTGAACCCGTCTAGGTACTCAGAGTCTCTCATGAACCTAATACACCACCAACCTAACTAGATGAGGCTTGAAACACAGATACATAAGAGCATAGAGTTATAGGGTGTTATAATAATGCACGGATTTTGAGATATATGAAAAATAAGATTCCGGACACTTCCGAGGCATGCTTTTAGGCACTTTTTGGGATCGTTTCAATATCTCCCCCTTGAGAACCTTCATCCCCGAATATAAAAGAGATGTAAAATACAAGAATAATCACAAAAAAATCATCCCCAACAAGAATGCAACATCACATTTAAAACATCACTTTCCAAAATCTCAAAATAAGTGTAAAATCATCATAATTTGCCAACTTAAATGTGGATGCATATGAGTGACATTGGGACTGAAACATAAGACTTGATATCACATAGGGGACTTAAAATTAGTACCGTAGGCTTGAGTGGAGTGGAAAATATAAGGATACTACTTTTGCATGTCCGCTTTGGTTTCCCAAGTAGCACTTTTGATTTGTTGGTTGCTCCAAAGGACCTTAACGGATGTCACCTCTTTGTTCCTCAACCTCTTCACTTGCCTATATAAAATCTGAACCGAACTTCCTCATAAGTCAAGTTATCCTCCATAACACCTACAACATCAAGAGGCACAATAGAATTAGGATCACAAACACATTTTCTTAATATAGAGACATGGAACACAAGATGGACCAAGTCCATTTCACTAGGCAACCTCAACTCATAAGCTACCTTGCCAATCCTCTTTATCATCTCATAAGGGCCAACATATTTAGGACTTAATTTCCCCTTATTACTAAATGAACCACACCTTCCATTGGAGAAACCTTCAAATAAACTAAATCACCCACTTTGAATTCAAGGTCCCTTTTTCTCACATGGGCATAGGAGTTTTTTCAACCAGTGATCTACACCGCCTACCATAGAGTGCCTCAAAAGGAGTCATACAAATGCTAGAATGATAACTATTGTTATATGAAAACTCAATCAAAGGAAGATGATTATCCCAACTACCCCTCAACTCCAAGACACATGCCCTAAGCATATCCTCAAGGGTTTGAATTATCCTTTTAGCTTGGCCATCTGTTTGAGGGTTGAAGGCCATACTAAGTTTAACCCTTATACCAAGACCTTTTGGAAAGACCTCCAAAAAAAAAAGAAGTAAACTGGGAACCATGATCCGATATAATGGACAAGGGAACTCCATGAAACCTTACAATCTCATGGATGTACAATTTTGCACACTCTTTAGTCCCATAGGTAGTCTTAACTGGTAGAAAGTGAGCCGATTTTGTCATCCAATCAACCACCACTCATATAGAATCAAAACCTCTCCTAGTTTTGGGCAACTCAACTACAAAGTTCATATTAATCTCTTCCCATTTCTAAGTGGGCACCTCAATGTCTTGAGTTAGGCCACCCGGCCTTCGATGCTCAACCTTTTCTTGTTGACAACTATGGAAAACAGATTTTGTAATGTCCCTCTTCATGCCACCCCACCAAAACACATCCCTCAAATCCCTATACATTTTTGTTGAACCAGGATGAATGGAATAAGAAGAGTTATGGGCTTCATCAAGGATCCTTTCCCTCAAACCATCAGCACAAGGAATACATAGCCTACCTTGGTACCTAAGGGCACCATCTCCTTCTTGGAAGAAAACCTCCACCTTACCACCACTCCAACAAAGAAGGATCAAGGTCTTGCTTTTCTTTCACCTCATCAACCAAAGAAGATTTTGAGCCATCAACAACAAAAACCTCACCATTATTAACCTCCTTCAATCTAACCCCCAACCTAACCAACCGTGGACCTCCTTAGCCAACTCCTTACCACTACCATCCACATAAGCTAGGCTATCCACATACACCCTACTCAAAGCATCCGCAACAATATTTGCCTTAGCCGGATGATAATACACACTCATATCATAATCCTTAAGGAATTCTAACCACCTTCTTTGCCTCAAGTTGAGATCTTTTTGAGTGAACACATATTGGAGGCTTTTATGATTGGTAAAGGCATCCATATGCACCCCATATAAGTAATGATACCAAATCTTTAAAGTAAATACCACGATGGCTAATTCAAGATCATGAGTTGGGTAGTTCTGTTCATGCACTTTGAGTTGCCTAGAAGCATAGGCTATCACCTTACCACTTTGCATCAAAACACAACCCAAACAAACCTAGGAAGCATCACAATACACAACGAAACCCTCTAGCCCATCCAAAAGAGACAATATAGGAGCGGACACAAGCCTATCCTTCAATGTATGGAAGCTCCTCTTACAATCATCCGTTTATACAAACTTAACCTTCTTTTGAGTCACTTTGGTCATGGGAGAAGCAGTAGAGTAAAATCCATCCACAAACCTCCTATAGTACCCCGCTAAGCCCAAGAAGCTCCTTATATCCAATGAGGTCAATGGTCTAGGCCAATTCCTAATCACATTAGTTTTCTTAGGATCCACTTTAATACTAACCGCCGGTTCCACATGCCCTAAGAATGCAACCTCCCTCAACCAAAATTCACACTTGTCATATTTGGCATATAACTTCTCTTCCCTCAACCTTTGAAGCACAACCCTCAAATGACCCATTTGTTCTTCCTCACCCTGGGAATAGATCAAAATATCATTAGTGAATACCACAACAAAAGAAACAAGGTAGGGCTTAAAGACCCTATTCATTAAATCCATAAAGATGGCCGATGCATTGGTCAACCCAAAAGACATCACAACAAACTTGTAATGCCCATGCATAGTCCGAAAAGTCATCTTGGGAATATCACACTCCCTTACCTTCACTTGATAATACTCGGACTGGAAACCAATCTTAGAGAAATGGCTAGCGCCTTGCAATTGGTCAAACAAGTCATCAATTCTTAAAAGAGGATACCTATTCTTGATGGTGATCCTATTGAGTTACGGGTAGTCAATACATATCCTAAGGGACCCATCCTTCTTTTTTACAAACAAGACCGGTACACCCCATGGTGATTGACTAGGTCTAATAAACCCCTTCTCCAATAAATCCCTCAATTGTTCTTTTAACTCCTTAAACTCTACCAGGGCCATACGATATGGGGGAATAGAAATGCATTGAGTATCGAGGAGGAGGTCTACACTAAAATCTATCTCCCTTTCGGGAGGGACACCGAGAAGGTCTTTTGGGAAAACATCAAGAAACTGATTTACAACTGGAAGTGACCCTATAGGAGTAACTTCCTTAAGCTCAAGAGGGAAGAAACAATTAAGGAAAGCCAATTTGAACTCCTCCCAAAGCACCACGTGACCATTCCCCTTCTCTGCCTTCCATTGCTTATACCATATTTGGGCCACACCCTTGAGTTGGTAGGCTACCAACTCCGCCTTTTCAATTGGCTTAACACCCATGATATTGAAGATTTTGTAGACTGCATCAATGAACTCTTGTGGATCTTCATCCACTTTTGACCTATGAAATACTGGAGGATTCATCCTCATAAAGTCTCTTACCCTAGCTCCTTGGGTAGTAGCATGAGAGGCTTAGACCCCTTAATTGACATGGTTGGCCACCACTAGGGCAAGCATAGTAAGAGCATCCCTAAGTTCACCATTGGTAGGTTGCTCCTCTGGTGTTCGATCCCTTCTTCCTCAAGTGATAGGCATGATCTAGCATAGAAAAGAACAATCATTAGGGGAAAAACTCACTACAACTCAATAACACAACTTAGAACATGAAGAAGGGAAACATTTCCTAAAACATCTCATATCCTCATATTCATAGTCATGGTGCGTTTCACAACCATGAATAGGACTTTAATCGATGCGGCGTATTAGACTCCGAGGATCTATCAACCTAGTGCTCTGATACCAAGTTTTTCATGACCCGAGCCTAGGGTCTATACATGACACGACGAATCAGGAACCCTAAATAAGCCTCTTAACTTGTCATTACACATCATATGAAGATTATGGAAGCATATAAAAATTTAAAGAGTAAGAATAAGGGTAATGGGACTAAGGGTAGATTGTATAATCATCATAATTAAGAGTCAAAGTCATGTTCATAACATAGATAGATAATGTGTCTAACAAACATCTCGAATATATAGATAGAGCAAGGGCCAAGACAAAGCTATCGGCACACCCTCATACTCAAAATAGAATATAAGAAGGAATATCTCAATACATAATAGGAATAACATAGACTAAGGTCCCCGAAATGGAGGACTCACCAACTAGCTTTGAGTAGCAGCAATCTAGCCACGTGGATGAGGAGGATGATCAACTTGGGTACCGGTTCCTACATGGTGATACATGTAGTCAAGAGTATGCGTTAGTACATTTGAATATACTAAGTATGTGAGATGCAATGCAACAAGAGATAAACATCATAATCCAAAATAAATAACAATAGGCAATAGGCATAATATAGCAACGTGACATGTATGATCAATGCATAAGTAAAATATATTTAAGTAACTCATGCTCATATAGGATATCATATGTGAAGATGAGAGCAAGCAAACTATCCAACCTTGTGTTAGGCTAAGATGGTGATGGTCACACCCATCACGCTAGGTTGTGAGGTATGCACCCCTAACATGGTTAATCACATTCACACCTATCATCTGGGGTGGTGAAGTATGAACCCATCACATAGTTGGTGGGTACTAACCCCCGCCTCAATTATGAAAGTACTAACCCCTCAATAGGTTACCCATGCTCTTATCCCTCTGAATTAGGCATAGTCTAATGCATCATTTTATATAGGACTTATCATATGCTGTAGTGTAACACTTCATATAGGAATAATCATATACATAAGCTCATTTCATCATCATAATATCATTCATATCATATCTCATACTTTGACATTCATTTCCTCAAGAAATCATAACCGGACATTTTATCGAACATCTTGGGGGTGTGTAATGGGGGTAAAAGGCCATGCAATTTAGAGACAAAATCATGCAAGAAAATCTATTGTGAAACCATAAATCAACACCTTGCAATACCCCCAAGACATTCACATCAAAACCTCTCATTAAATTCAACATTAGATCCAAGATCTAGAGCTCACAACATCCTAAAACAACCATAGTTTCATGAACATAAATCTCAATATACAAGACCCACATGTGAAATCTACTTTAAATCATGCAATATTAGTAAAAAGAGGGTTTAGGCACCATGGGTGGAAAGATCCAATGGTTCAACACCACATACCTTAGCTTTGGAGAGTTTCTTGGTGAAGATGAGATGAGAACTTGACGTTTGGAAGAATTCCTTAAGATCCGGAAGAGATTTGGTCACTTGACTTTAGAGCGAAATATTAGTATAAGGGTCTGAGAGATTATCTTATCAATAAAATGAAGAACCGAAGGGTTTTTGGACCTTGAATGAGCATAAAAACGTCAATCTAGAGCTTAGAAAGCGTGGAAAAGGACCAAAACAACCCTTCCTAAAAATCTGTCTAACAACTGTTACGGGCCTCGTTATGACCCGTAGGTAGCACTACGACTCGTAGGACCCTTCACATAACCCCTAGGCTCAATTTCGAAGTCTCTAGAAATTGCTACAAGCCTGATCTACGAGTCGTATCCTAACCTACGACTCATAATAGTGGGCTCGTAGTGCAACTCTGCACTGGCAGTCTTTAGTAAAATAGCCATAACTTTTGACTCCAAACTGTAAATGAGGTGAAACCAAGTGCATTGAAAAGCTAACTCAAGAGGCTTTCCTATGACATTTTGTGGGATACCCAATTCAAAATGTGCTAAAATTTATACTTGTTTAAAGTTGACCCTTGCATGAACCATCACCTAAAACTCAACTCATAGGGAAGTCTTAAACTTGTCTAGGTATTAGGAGTCTCCCATGAACCTATTACACCCCCAACCTAACCAAATAAGGCTTTAAACATGGATATATAAGTACACAGAGTTACATGGTATCACAATAATGCATGAATTTTGAGATATATGAAAAATAAGATTCTGGGCACTTCCAAGGCATGTTTCTAGGCACTTTTTGGGGTCGTTTCAAAAGTTGGCCACACACAATTTACCTTATATCTCAACACCCCATCTCCCCCTTTGGAGAAAACCATCAACTTCTTCTTGTGGATCGTTTCTTTCAATTGGAGCAAAAAAGGGTCTTGGTCTTGCTTTTCCTTCACTTATGACTCTAAGGATGAAGCAAACTCATTTGGAACATTGACACTCCCCCCTTGGTTGTTCTCCTCAAGTTACACTCCCAGTCGAGCCAATCTATGCACTTTTTTAGCTAGTTCTCTCTTCCCTTCCTCCACATGGGCAGTTCTACCCATAAACAACCTGGTAAGAGCATCAACAATAATATTAGACTTACCTGGGTGGTATGGAATGGTCATGTCATAGTCCTTGATAAACTCCAACCATTTCCTCTACCACAGGTTAAGCTCCTTCTGACTAAATACATATTGTAACCTCTTGTGGTTAGTGAACACGTCCACATGCACTCCATACAAATAGTGATGCCAGATCTTAAGTGTGAACACCACTACTATCAATTCAAGAACATGAGTTGGATAATTCTTCTCATTTTTCTTAAGTTGTCTGGAAGCATAAGCTATCACCTTCCCTATATGCATAAGCACACAACCCAGTGCAATTCTAGATGCATCATAGTATATCATGAAGTCTCCTGTCCCGTCAAGCAAAGTCAAAACTGGTGTTATAGTCAGTCTAGTCTTCAACTCTTGGAAACTCTCCTTACATTCCTCAGACCACTGAAACATGGCCTTCTTCTGAGTTAGTTTAGTCAATGATGCTGACAAAGAAGAAAAGCCCTCAACAAACCTAAGATAGTAGCTTGCCAAGGCCAAGAAGCTTCTTATTTCTATCGGAGAGGTTGGTCAAGGCCAGTTCTTAACCACTTCAATCTTCTGGGTATCTACTCGACTACCATCCCCCGAAACAACATGGCTTAGGAAGGCCACAAACTTGAGACAAAACTTACACTTCGAGAACTTCCATATAATTTATGGTCCTTGAGAGTTTGCAAAATCACTCTAAGATGATTAGCATGCTCCTCTTCATCTTTGGAATACACCAGGATATCATCAATGAATACAATCACGAACATATGAAGATACGGTCTGAATACCTTGTTCATCAAATCCATACAGGTTGCAGGTGCATTAGTCAACCCAAAGGACATGACCAAGAACTCAAAATATTCATACCGTGTCCTAAAGGTTATCTTTGGAATATCACTTTCCTCACCTTCAATTGATGGTAACTCAATCTGAGGTCTATCTTGGAGAAACAAGTAGCATCCTGTAGTTGGTCAAATAGATCATCTATCTTGGGGAAAGGATAGTTATTCTTTAATGTGACCTTGTTCAGTTGTTGATAGTCTATGCATATTCTGAGAGACACATCTTTCTTATGCATGAACAGGACATGAGCACCCCAAGGAGAGATACTAGATCTTATGAAACCTTTCTCTAATAAGTCTTTCCATTGTTCTTTCAATTCATTCAATTCAGGGAGGGCCATTCTATAAGGTGGAACTGAAATAGGTTGGGTCTCGGGGAGAACATCGATCCCAAAGTCAATCTCCCTGTCAGGAGAGACTCCAGGTAGGTCATCAGGAAACACCTCAGGAAACTCATTCACAATTGGGACTGACTCAAGAGTAGAAGATTTAATATCATCAGACTTAACTCATACGAGGTGATAAATACAACCCTTGGAGGTCAACTTTCTGGCTCTAAGATAAGAGATGAACTTGTCCTTAGGTGCAATAGAACTCCCCTTCCACCCTAGAATAGGCTCATTAGGAAATTAAAACTTAACAAGTCGGGTTCTACAGTCAACAGAGGCATAACAGTCATGAAGTCGATCTATGCAAGTATCACATCAAAGTCAACCGTCTCCAATTCTACCAAATTTTCTAAGGTATCTCTCTGATAAATGGATACTACACGATCTCTGTAGACTCTCTCAGCTAAGATAGACTAACCAGTAGGAGTCGAAACAAAAAAAGATTCAAGAAAACACTCTTGGGGAATCCTGAACTTACTAGCCACAAAAGGGGTCACAAAAGACAAAGAGATACCCGGGTCAAGCAACGCATAACAATCAAAAGTAAAGACTCGAAGCATACTCGTAGCAATATCTAATGCAACCTCCTAATCCTGTCGATTACCCATAGCATAAAGACGGTTCGTCCTGCCTCCTGTACCGTAGTAGTACCCCTCTTTTTATTGCCAATTGGGGGTGCTGCAGAGGACTGTGCTCTGTTGCTCCATTCACCTCGTCTCCTCTTTGGACACTTAAATTGGAAGTGACCAGTTTGTCCATATGAATAGCACATATCCTTACCCACATGACACTCACCCAGATGAAGCTTACCACACTTGTCACAAGGTGGCTTTCCCCTAGTACCTTGGGTCGCACTAGCCTGAGGTTGAGCAACCTGAGCCTTGAAATTCTGGTAACCATGAGACTTCTGATCATACCTATTTGATTGGATGGGTGCACTCGCTACAGAGGGTGCATAGTGAGATGATCTCTTCTGAAAGTAGGACTTATCACTCTTATTCTATCTCTGTTGGCTACGCTCATGCCCAACTGATTTTTGTGTTTTTTTTCATCTGATGCTCTCTGTCTCTCATTTTATCCTCCTCTGTCTATTAGGAATACACCATAATCCTAGAGATGTCCAAGCCAAGGATCAACAAAGCTGCTTTGCACTCCTTCTGCACATGTCTGCCCAGGCCAGATACAAACTTCCTCATCCTGACCCTCATGTCTTGTAACATCTCCGGAGCATATCTGAACAACATAATAAACTTAAGACTATACTCCTTAACTTTCATCCATCCTTGATTCAAGTTCACGAAATCATCAACCTTTGCCTCCCTCAACTCTTGAGGAAACAAATGGTCAAGGAAAGCAGCTTCAAACTCCTCCCACTCTGCAGGCTCAATATCCTCACCTCTACTATCTTCCCATTGGTTGTACCAGATAATAGCAACATCCTTCTGCTGATAGGAGGCAAGCTCAACTCTATCGATCTCATTAGCATGCATAGCTTTCAAGATCTTATACATTTCATCAATAAAGATCTGCGAGTCCTCCTCAACCTTCGACCCATATACATTGGCGGGTTCATGTTGAAGAAATCACTGACTTGAATTGCAGCTGAGGACTCCTATGAGCTAGAGCTAGGAGCTTGAGGACCCTGACTGTTACCATGGGAGGCCACTAGCAGAGTCAGCATAGTAATGGCTCCCCTAAACTCTGCCTTTGTGTTGGGAGCTGGTTAGGGTTGTGCAGCGGGTGCCTATAGGACCTCAGTAGTCCTAGTCCCCGTCTCCTCGTGTTCATTTAAAATAGGACCTCAGGTTGGGTGTTCTCAGCCGTTGGGGCTGAGGCATCTCTCTGAGAAACTGTTCTCTTTGGCGGCATTTTTGCAATACATATAATGCACGAATTAGAATGAGATTGTTCACAGAATGAAACTCTATCACACGAACTTAGATCATAGAAGAAGGGAAACACGTCCTAATGTCCTATAGCCTTCTACTTATGAAGTGTGGTGCACAACACACCTATAAAAAAGACTCTACTAGACACAGCTTTATAGATTCCCTAGGACACTCGAACTCTACGCTTTGATACCATGTTTATCACACCCGGGAGTGTATCCTAGGTGTAACTAACACTCAGAGACTATTGCTAGCCCTCAAGCGAACCACCTAGTCCCATTACACTCATTCAATGAATAAATCAGTGGAAGATACTTGAGAAATAATAGAATCTAGCAGTATCCTTCAAGACTTATCAACTCATTCTATCATAAGAAACAAATCAACAAAACAATTCAGTCTAGATAGAGAAAAGGGGGGGGGGGGGGGAAGAAACCCCAAC
>JAABOM020000002.1:15083508-15099078 GCA_011800125.2 Solanum clarkiae
AGAATTACCTGAGTTCACTTACTCAACATTCACAACAATACTCCTAATTGGATAGTTATACTTAATTTAAGAAATACAGGGTCTAACAGTGATCCACTATCGAAGTCACTTGGTAAAGCCAGATATTTTGTGACCTTCATCGATGACCTTCATCGATGACCATTCGAGGAAGACCTGGCTTATACCATTAAGTCCAAGGATCAAGTGCTAGGAGTCTTCGAACAATTTCATACCTCAGTTGAGAGAGAAACTGAGAAGAACATCAAATGTGTTTGCACAGACAATGGCGGAGAATATACTGGATCTTTTCATGCTTATTGCAAAAGGCATGGTATTAGACATCAAAGGACGCCTCCAAAGACACCACAGCTAAATGGTTTAGCTGAGAGGATGAATCAAACTTTGATAGAAAGAATAAGGAGTTTACTCTTTCATTCAAAGCTAGATAAATCTTTTTGAAGTGAAGCACTACTTACAGCAGTGTATGTGCTAAACCTCTCACCGTGTGCTCCACTTTAATATGAAGTTCCGGAGAAAATTTGGTCAGGCAGGAATGCTTCTTACAAATATTTATGAGTATTTGGGTGCAAACCCTTTGTTCATGTTCCAAAGGACGAAAGGCAAAAGCTTCATGTCAAAACACGGTCGTGTATGTTTATCGGCTATGGTCAAGATGAATTTGGCTATAGGTTCAATGATTCAGTGCACAAGAAACTGATTAGGAGTCGAGATGCTGTATTTATTGAAGATCAAACTATTAAGGATATAAATAAAGTAAAAAAGAAGGCTTTACTCCTACAGATGATTCAACAAGCTTAACGTTGAATTTTCCAACAGAAGTACCGACTCAAGTTGAAGATGAGGTTCATGATGACCATCCGCAAGATACAGATGATGAAGGTATTCCCCAAGAAGATGAAAGAGAAGAAGAGAATGTTGACGATGGTCACACTCAACCACCAATAGCTGGAGAGTCTCTAGTACCCTTAACAAGATCTAGTAGAAATGCGCAGCCTCTACTAGATACCCAGTTGATCAGTGGGTTACACTAACTGATGGGGGAGAACCGGAAAGCTTCAGTGAGGCACTGGACGATGAAAACAAGGAAAAATGAATGGAAGTCATACAAGATGAAATTAAATCCTTACATGAGAATAAAAAGTTTGATCTCGTGAAGTTGCCTAATAGTAAAAGAGCGTTGAAAAATAAATGGGAGTTCAAAATCAAACATGAAGAACACGAAGTCCATCCACTATTTAAAGCGAGATTGGTCGTCAAAGGTTTCAGTCAAAAGAAGGCCATTGATTTTGACGAGATATTTTCACCTGTTATAAAAATGACATTCATTCGTACTGTGCTAGGGCTAGTAGCAAGTCTCAATTTGGAAATTGAGCAAATGGATGTGAAGACTGCTTTTGTTCATGGAAATCTAGAAGAAGAAATTTACATGGAACAACCAGAGGGTTTCAAAGTGAAGGGAAAAGAGGATTATGTCTGCAGATTGAAGAAAAGTTTTTATAGCTTGAAACAGGCACCAAGATAATGGTATAAGAAGTTTGAGTCTGTTATACGAGAGCAAGGATTCAAGAAAACTACTGCAGATCAATGCGTGTTTATCAATAAATTCTCTGAAGATGATTTTGTTATCCTTCTACACTATGTAGATGATATGCTGATCATTGGAAAAAATATTTCAAGAATCAACAGTTTAAAGGTACAATTGAGTAAGTCTTTTGCAATGAAAGACTTAGGATCAGCAAAACAAATTCTTGGCATGAGAATTACAAGAGATAGAAGCGCCAAGAAGCTTTGGGTATCTCAAGAGAAGTACATTAAAAAAAGTACTTCAAAGATTCAATATGTACAAGGGTAAAGCGGTTAGTTGTCCACTTGCTAATCACTTTAAATTGAGTTCTAGTATGTGCCCTTCTACTGACAAGGAGAAGGAAGAAATGGTTAGAATACCATATGCCTCGGTAGTTGGGTGTTTGATATATGCCATGGTGTGTACACGACCAAATATTGCTCACTCGATTGGAGTAGTGAGTCGTTTCCTTTCAAATCCTGGAAAGGAACATTGGGCAGCTGTTAAATGGATTCTCAGTTATCTTCGAGGTACATCCAAAATATGCTTATGTTTTGGAGATGCAGAACCTGTGTTAGTTGGATACACAGATGCAGATTTAGCTGGCGATGTTGACTCAAGAAAGTCTACATCAGGATTCCTGATTATATTTACAGGGGGAGCTGTGTCTTGGCAGTTGAAATTGCAAAAATGTATTGCATTATCTTCTACAGAAGCAGAATTTATAGCAGCAACAGAAGTTTGCAAAGAGTTGTTATGGATGAAGGAATTTCTTAAAGAACTTGATGTCAAACAAAACAAGTTTGAGATGTTCTGTGACAATCAAAGTGCCATCCATTTTTGTAAAAATGCCTCCTTTCACGCAAAGTCCAAACATATCGATGTAAGATATCGTTGGATAACTGATGCATTGGAGAAGAAGCTACTACAACTTTAAAAGATGCATAGTGATGAAAATGGATCGGATATGATAACAAAAATTCTACCAAGGGATAAGTTCGAGTATAGTCGAACAGCTGCAGGAATGAAGGAGCCCTCCATTTGTCGGGAGGGGGAGAATTGTTAAGTGAATCCCTCCAAATAGAGGGCCCACATGCAATAATTCAAAGTTTTTCACATGCCAATCTTTCAATTTTGGCAACTATCTGAATATGATTTATCTTTGGATGGTTTGAATATTGTCAAAAGTTGGCCACCAACTTTTGACAATTAAAAGAAAAGGGAGGCTGCCACCTACCAAATTACTCCTATCATCACTTTAAAAATCATTCAGAAGAGAGAAAAAAAATACAAAGAGCGCCGCAGAGAGAAAGTAAATATTTTTCTCCTGTAAGGTATATTATAGACTATAAAATAAAATAGTTTGTGAAGAAAAATTAAAGTGTGTGCTTAGGAAATATTTTTTCCTAAAAGAAATAGTGTGATGACTATTTTTTGCTATTTTCCTATGAGAGCTTACTATTTGTAATAGTAGACGAAATTGTACATTTGTACCTACTATTTGTAATAGTAGAAGGAATATATTAGAAGTGTTGATTTGTGGATCTAGATGAACCACTTTAAATTTTTTATTCCTCTTCACTCCGCTGCGTGGCCACCAAACACATTCCCTATTCTGTGACGTTAAATTAACCCAGTGCTAATTCGTTGGCTATATATCCTTTTCATTTGTGTGATAATCTTTTAACAACAACAAATTTCTCTCTCCCCCCAGTACACGAATAACGAGTAGATAGTTCAATTTCAGTAAGTTTCAAACCTTACTACTTAGAGGTGAGTTCATTTCAAGTTTACTTCATTCTATATGGGCAAATCCACTTCATTCATCTTCTTTTCTAAGAACAAATTCAATGCATAATTGAGTGATTCTTTATTGGTTTAATTTGTTCTCAATAAGTTGACGTGTTACCACGATTACTAGGCATACTCACCTGTATGAATCTTTTGCTGTTTTTGTTACTCTATGTGCAGTGTGTTTTGTGGCACCGGGACAATTTAATCACCGGCCACGTGATATTGTTTTGGAAAACCAATGAATAATTAGATGCTTGCTCTGTTGCCTAATGGATAGAAAGGAGGAAAATGGAGTTGGAGCACGTTGGGTTGTTGTCTAGATTCACAAGCGTGGTGGGGAGTGATAGTGGAAGTTTTTATGTGTTACATGAAGGATATCAAAGTCTATAACAGTAGGGAGCGTCTACTAGGCCTTATAGATACCCTGGAATGACGAAAGATGTTATTGAGAAGCTAGTGCAGGAAATGCTAGATCAAGGTGTGATACAACCTAGTTCTAGTCCTTATGCCTCACCTGCAGTTCTAGTTGGGAAGAAAGATGGGAGTTGGAGGCTGTGTGGACTATAGAGATCTTAACCAATTGACAGTAAGGGCCAAGTTCCCTATTCCTAACATTGACGATTTGTTAGATGAACTGGGACAAGCTCAAGTGTTCTCTAAGATTGATCTTAGAGCTAGTTACCACCAATTAAGGATGAAAGGAGAAGATTCCTATAAGATAGCTTTTAAAACTCATCAAGGACACTATGAATTTTGGGTTATGCCATTTGGCCTTACAAATGCACCTTCCTCATTTCAGATTCTTATGAATACTGTCTTTAAACCATTCCTCAGGATGTCCGTATTAGCTTTCTTTGATGATATATTGGTTAACAGCAAGGACATGTCAACTCATGTGCACCATTTAAAAATTGTATTTGAATTGATGAAGCAACATCAACTGTTTGCCAAGGGTTCTAAGTGTGCTTTTGAGGTACTTGATGTTGAAATACCCTGGTCATTTCATTAGTGCCAGTATAGGCTTAGTCTGTTCCTACAAATATCAAACAATTGAGAGGGTTTATTGGTCTAACTGATATTATAGAAGGTTCATTATGAATTTTGGCTCCATTGCTAAACCTCTCACTGAATTATAATGAAGGATAAGTTTGTGCGGAATGATAGTGCTGCTACAGCTTTTCATATTGTCAAAGATGCATTAGTGACTGCACCTGTTTTGGCCTTAGCTATGATAAATCCTTCATAATTGAGACTGATGCAAGTGATTCAGGAATTGGTGCTGTATTGATGCTGCAAGGGCATCCAATTGCCTATATTAGTAAGTCATTATCAGCTAGGCATCAAGCGATCTGTGTGTATGATAGGGAGCTGTTAGTTATTATATGTACAGTTACTAAGTGATGTCATTACCTATTGGGAAGACATTTCATTGTGAGAACTGATCAAAAGGAACTAAAACGTCTCCTTGAGTAAAGTATTCATACTGATTTTCAGGTTGCTGGTGTTTCTAAATTGATGGCCGTTGCTTTTACTATTTGAGTAAAGAAAGGGACTGATAATAAGGCTACTGATGCCTTATCATGAAATCAAAGTGCTGAATTGTTGGTTATGTCACTTTTAACTCCTAATGATACACTTATGGAGAGAATTAGCCTAACATGGACATCTGATGCTGAGTTGCAAGCTGCTATTCTCAAGTTACAAGCAGGGCTTTATAAATTTTTTACTTGGATTGTTTCCCAACTAAGGCAGAAAGGAAGGCTAGTAGTAGGATCTGATTTGCAGTTAAGACAGACTATTATTAAGTTGGGCTACTCAACTACCACTTTCTGAATGGTGGTACAATACTGCATACCACTCTTCCTTGAAATGCACACCTTATGAACATCTGTATGGTCAAAAACCACCAATACACATGCGTTACTTAGCTGGTGACATGTTTGATAGATCTCTGGAAGCTAGAGAGACTGTGATAGCACTACTCAATTTCCATTTAGGCGCAGCAATTCATGAGGGATAAAGCTAACAAATACAGGTCTGATAGACAATTTAAGGATGGAGATTAGGTTTACTTGACGCTACAACCTTACAGGCAGATTTTAGTGGCCTCTAGGCCCTTCAACAATCTTGTTGCAAAGTATTTTGGAGACAACTTGGTACTTTCTAGAGTTGATGCAGCAGCTTACCAGTTTCTTTTACCTGCTGATGTCCTTATTCATCCTGTGTTTCATGTGTCTCAACTAAAAAAGTGCTATGAGGTGCCTACTGTCATTAATCATCCCCCAATATTACTTCTTTCAAGTTCTTATTGTTCTACCCCTGAGTCTGTACTAGAGAGAAGGATGGTCAAAAAGGGTAATAAGGCTGTGTCACATCTTGGTTCAATGGTCTGGCTTGGATGCTTCTCAGCCTACTTGGTAGTTTCTCTCTGAGTTGCAGCACAGGTTTCCCGCCCTTCACCCTTGAGGATAAGGGTGGTTTCCATTAGGGGTACTGATCAATGCTTAAATGAATTGTAATACAGTTGGCAATAGGGAAGGAATATTGAAAAGTAGTCATTATTGTTCATTAGTCACAAAAACAGTTAGTCCTGTTCACTGGTGTTAGGGTGATTATTCTGTTAGTTGTGATAGTTCTTACCTTTAGCTTCCATTATAATTCTATAAGTGGAGATGTGAGACACTTATTACTTCATTCAATGTTATACAATAATTCTCTCTTCTTTCTCTTTTGTTCTGCTTCTTCTTAGCTTCCATCTCGGAATTGCCGTGATATAGCTATTTTCTTCTTCGAGGTTCATCCACCTAGTTGGAATTCTTACTTCGATTACTGATAATTGGATCAATTGCAGGTATTCTCACTTCGATTACTGATAATTGGATCAATTGCTAGTATAAACTTTCCCATTAAAGAAGGTATTCTCTCTGTCTCTTAACTTCTTCCTACTTTCTTCTTTTTCTGGATGGATTTAGAAGCATACGCAGTCCAATGTTCGGATAAAGGCGTAAGATTGTTGTAGGTTGACTGCTAGTGTCAAAGTAGTCAATTTATGATATCAACCTATCTTCAGTTTCTTCTCAATGGAAGCTGCCAAATTGTCCAATTTACTCGCTAATTACCAAGTATATTTCGGAAATGAAGTTAAAAAGTTATCTGAAATTGTGGTAGCACTTAACCTTATAATATTAAGCAAAATGTGGTGCTCTTGCTGGTGTTTTCTCCTAATGCAATGTGGAAAAAACTAGCATATTATCTGTGATCTTCTCTATGTAATTCCAATAGCCTCTGCAAAGCAGTACTCTTGGAAATGGTACCCTTACTTTCCCATTTGACCCTTTCAGTTTAGATTCTCAAGCAATAGTAAGTTCATTTTGACCGTTTGGTAATTCTGGCATCTTGCAGGTGAGTGGAATGGATCTAAATATACCTACTCCTCAAGCACTTGACTGTCCTGGGAAAGAAGTTGGACATAAAAGCCTTAATACCAAGTTACCTGACTTAAATTTGGACCTTCCAGCTCTGACTGATAAGTTGGAACCAACTACTTCCACAACTCAAAGTTTGGATTTGAGATTGTTCCTTTGCAATAACAAGCAGCCAAGTCCATTGAAAGCTGAATTTTGCCTTGCAACAATGCTCGAAGACAAGCCTGGTAGCAGATGGGTCAAGCGCCTGAAATTGAGTGCTTCTAGATCCTTTTCTGTTGGAACAAAGAGCTCTAACCTTTCAGGGGAGTCATTTCATGCGAAAGCAAACAAATCCCGTAGCAAAATTTCTAGAGTTACCATAACAGGCTCAGAACTCGGAGCTGGTAAACTTGATGATGGAGAACTGATGACTCATGATAGTACTTCAGCCTTCGCAAGAAACTCTGACTCTTCACCTATCGATGTTATGAAGAAACAGCTTGAGTTGTTGACATCACTATCTTGGGTTCAACGGTGGCTTCATAATAAATCTGCCACTGCACAAAAGAGACCTAAATCAGTGGTGGTTTGTGAGACTTATGGTTCGAAAATGTCACTTGGTGATTTTCAAAAGAAGCAGGCGCCAAGCATTGCTGCCATGGCACTCATGGGAAAGGCAATAACCAGTTTTCAACCATGTGAATTCCAAAAAAGACGCTCCTGTGTAGTTTGGAACTCAGTAGTTTGACAGCAACAGTTACTGTGCATCAGGCTAGTCCTCCGGACATTGCTGATCGCCTTGTTGGTCAGTTAATGCATTGTAAGTAGACAGTGTTCTGGCTTAATAAATGATCATGCAATCGGTTGCATTTTGGAGCATAGTGTCGATTTGATGGTGCTAGTAAGTACATAGCTTGTTTTAGATTTGGCTTCTTGTGATTGCTTAGATGGGATTTATCATTGTATATAACCAGTATAATATGAATATCAGACACCTTGTTTCTTGAACAGGCCAATCATCTGGCTTCTTTCATCAGCGCGCGTACAAGGGATCTAAATGCTGCCACAGTTACGTGCTAAAGAGTAAAGCAGTTTGGTATTTGTTATTTGGCTAGTAGGCAATGAGATCACTGTAAAATGTTCAACGTAATTGCTGAGATTCAGTTCATTGGACAGTTAAACCGCCCAAGCTTTACTTTGTCGAAGACACTGACTCCCTGCTCCTATCTTCGACTTGTGGAAAGGTTTTCCTGGATTGTAAATTAACCAATAATGAGAAAAATCTGGTATATTAGATCAAAAGTAGTTTCATCCCACTTTTTGGTGTCATCTGTATCCTGACTTAACTTTGGTAAGTCTGCTGCTTGAACACCCTGTGATAGTCTGCCCCCAACATTCAAGTTTTCTGGAAATTGGAGTAAATCAGGTCTTGGTGGTCCATCTTGTAGAAGAAAATGTACTAGAACAAGGGTGCATTTTGCAAGAATGACGAAGATGAGTGCGGAGTTGTGGGTTCTTGATCTTCAATGCATTCAGGAAAACAAAAATCAGAGAGCTATGTCTTAACACTATGTAGACCTTCAGTCCAATGCAATAATGCGTGCGCTATTTCATTTAACGCATAAAATTTGATGCTTGTTTCAAAATTATTCTCCATCGGACTTCGATTGAATTTATTTTCTCAAAACTTTGGTTAATATTGATCCCAGGAAATTGAGTCGTGCACTTGACTCTCCTAGCATCGGAGGTTATTTGGACATTTCTGCACTTGTATATAAGCAGTCGTTTGCTAAATGCATCGGCAAAAATAATGCATTTGTATTAGTAATATGTTGTTTAGTCACTTTTTCATATTATGTGTAACTAATACAACTATTAGTTATACACTCTACTGATGTGCTAGCTAATATCATTGATTTCTAGATATTAGTAATATAATTGATTTCTAAATATTAGTAATGCAATGTTTTTAATGCATACATTAAAAACCAATTGCCCCTCAATTTTTTTTACATCTTTTCCAACTATAATTATTGAGGATATATTTGTAATAAAAATTCTATTATGCAATGCATCAACACATCAACTCAAAAAATGCATAAAAATATCACAAGTATAAATAATGCAAACATTATAAATTTTACCAAATCATCCCTAACTTTATTGTTTAACTGGCAAGTCAAATGTGTCAACAATAATGCCAACGAGGGTATTGGTGCGTTATCTTTGTTGTTGGCGATTGAAAAACAGTTAAGAAGGCAAGTATCTAACATGCAATAGCTGGTCGAATTATACTGAGCACTCAAATAACTGTTCTCGTTAGTGCCACATGGATTTACTTTCACAATCTTTCGCGGATCTAAGGAAAGAAAACTCATCTAAGATTCCAGAGACACCAAAGAGGACATCTTTCAACATCTAAGATAAGTAGATGAATAACCCAGATAAATAGCCAACACAAACAAAACATTAGTCAAAATACTAACTGCGATCAAAACTATTGCTCAAAACAGCCATAGCTCATTTCATATTTTTCCCAAAATAAAGCTTAGGTATGTCTAAAACAAGGAAGCCCTGCAAGAGCTCTATAAAGCAAGGGAACTATTGTGCATATTTAAGTGTTGGTAGCCCTGGTGTAAATCTGCTGGCTAGCATGAGCAGACACCATCCTGATCGAACCTCTAGCCATCAAATCTCTGATTGCCTTCCTAGCAAGTGATCCACTAATCTGGACATTCAATCAAATGAACAAATTAGCAAAACTACAATGACATATTCGCATAAATGTGCTGCCAATGTCAACCAAATACTGAAAACATTAACAACAAATGAAAAATTTTCTGATCCAAATTTAGCAAGAGCATAATCATAATGCAACAAACCACACTTGACAATAAGAACAGATCATTAAATATTAGTTCATCATTCTATATGTCTATACGCTTTGATGGTTACCCTATTTTTGCCACATGATGTATAACATGAATAGATCACACAGCTAAACAGACACAGAAAATGGCATCCACCATCACACATAAAGCCTTCCTGGAGACATTCATAAGCCCACAATGACTACATACTTGGAAACCACCAACACAAGGAAGACGCTTTATTAGATGTGCAGGTGAGACTGGTGGAATCCTTCATGATACTGATTGAAACTCTAGAATCCACACAAAGGAATCACGTCCAACACAAATATCAAGGAAATTACAAAATCAAACATCTAAATTTTCATGTTAAGTACTCCCTCTATCCAAATATTTGTCAAGGGGTTTGGAGTAGGAAGGTCAAGACACTTAATTAGACTATGAATTCAAGTATAGATTCATCAAATGCTTAAAACAAAATTCACATATTTGAAGACTAATGAAATGTTCCACAAGTCAGAATAGCTAATGATTCATAATATTTATTTAAAAATTTGAGAAAACCATCATATCAATGAAATTTTTTTTCAACTCCAAGATAGTAAGACCTTCACATAAGATGGCACTGCAGGACGGATGGAGTATTCATTGGAGGCAGATCAAATAACTTTTGAGTTTATAATTTCTACGACTCTCAGGTGACCCAAGGGCAACTTGAGACAAGGTATCCACTCGGCAAAGGTACTTATCAAAACCACTCTTATCACCTAAAAACTCGCAAAAGATTACACTTCTATAACA
The DNA here is from genome assembly GCA_011800125.2 of Solanum clarkiae. Lineage (NCBI taxonomy): Eukaryota > Viridiplantae > Streptophyta > Magnoliopsida > Solanales > Solanaceae > Solanum > Solanum clarkiae. The sequence goes on from JAABOM020000002.1 coordinate 15,093,966, forward strand.
TATCAGCTTTTAAGCTATGTCAGATATAATAATAAAATCATCATAAAAGCAATAAAGTTTATATGCATTTCTCAAGAGAATAATTCTACACTAAAATTTAAGGTCCAAATAATGCTCAGGGATAGATGTAGCACCTGGGCAACAGACTACTGTTTATCTATACACAGAGGAATCATTAAGAAATGTAACATATACATAAGCTAAGTTCACACCATGACCACAAAGCATTCGTAGGTCCTGTGATACTCCAGATCACGAACCTAAAATCTACTAAAGTATATCCGAGAGAAGATATTAACTTTACCATACATATATATACCAATACTACAATAGATCTATATAATGTTCCATAGAAAAACAGAAACATCCATCAAATCAATCACCGGAAAACAGAAATCAGAAAGAAAAGCAATACCCTGAGACGATCGGAGAGGACGGAAGGAGTGATGAGCTTGTACTTAGGTGCTTCAGAAAGTAGCTTATCGTATGTAGCCTTGTCGAACAACACCATGTTGTTCACCTTTTCCTTCTGCTTCCCCTTGCTCCACTTCTGCATTCACAAAACAAATCTACATAAGTACCTTTAAAATTCTCGTCGGATAATCAAAATTGTATAAATAGTAAATGAAGCAGTAGAAAGAGATGACCTTCTTCTTCTGCTTTCCACCACCGGACTTTGCTGGCTTGGAAGATGGAGGTGGAGCCTGTGCCTTCTTTGGAGCCTACAAAGAAAACCAAAATTCAGAAATTGAAAAACAAAGTAACGTACAATCAACAATATGGAAGATGATTTCTCGGCGAACCATTGATCGGAGAACGATAGACGGTCGGAGGAGAGCGGCGGAGTTCTAAGGCAGAAGTGAGACGGGGAATATATTAAAAAACCTAATGAGGTTTTCTGTTAGGGTTTTTATTTGCCTCAAAACTGTACACCACATCAAGATGCGAAATATTAGATAACTGGGCTTCATAGTGGGCCGTTTTAGCTCAATCCACATGTCTATGTGGGTTATTGTGGGTAAAATTTAACACAACAACATTACCCCAATGGCTCAAAGGTTTCCCGCCCATTGCCGGGTAAGAGGAGGTGGGATATACGCAGCCTGACCCTATGTTAAAAACATAGTACGACTATTTCTGGATGACCTATGATGAGCGTCAAAAGTTGCATTGATCAACTGCTACTTCACAATTGAAAGAAGTGCAGACAGTTAAAAGAGTCATTTTGCTTTATTCTATACCCAAAAAATAGTGAATCTTTGGCTCCATCTGAGATTGATGGAAGTGAGTAAAATTTAATATGATAAAATAACTATGTTTTACATAATTACATGATATAATTTTAGTTATGTGATTTGGAGGGAAGTAGAGAGGCGAGTGAAATTGAGAGTGGGAGAAGAGAAATGAATTATATATGTATATCTTTCAAATAATTATATATGTCTAATTAATATATTTTTTATATACGTATTTGTATATCCCGCAAGTAAGATTGTGCAAGAGAAGAGAGAGGTGAGCGAGATCAAGAGAAGGAGGAGAGAGACGAGCAAAAGAGAGTAGAGAGTGGAGAGAGGTAAATTTTATGTGTATATTTATCAAATTGACTATGTATATTTGTCAAAATAATTATATATATGCAGCTGATATACATATGTACTTGTATATTTGACAAAAAATTGTAAAGAGAGAGGAGAAAGTCGAGAAAGAGCAAGAGAGGAGAAATAATAGTTAAAAAAAACATAACTATAGTAACAAAACCCTACTTATAGGTATAAATTATAATTTTTTCAAACTATAGTGATAAAATATAAATACATATCATATGTTTGCATAATTACATAATTTTTCCTCCACACAAATACTTCTATTTTAGAGTGATTGATTAAATTATGCAAAATGTCAATTCAAATTATCTAAAATGACCATTCGGCCTTATTTTTTAGAGAGAATAGCCGCAACATCTTCTTCTTCCTTTGTTGTTGTTGCTTCCTCCTCCTCCTTTGTGGTCTTCTTCTTTCTTTCTTCCTTCTTGGTCCTCTTCTTCTATAATTGTTACTGCTTCATCTTTCTTCTCTTTCTTCATCTTCTTTAAATTCTACATATCATAATTGTGAATTGTATCGTGCAAATTTTATATTTTTTTCATTTCAAAAAGATGATCCCCTTTTCTTTTCGGTACACTCCTATAAATGTTTGTTATATCTTACACATATACAATTAATATATATTTAATAATACATATTCCCTATAGATGTGGTTTGCATTTTAATTAAAGTTAAGGCACTAAATGGAGAAGGGCGAAGCATAAGGCGAGAAGTAATCATTACAGACGAAATGTAAGTTTACAAACAATCCTTGGAATATACTGTTGCACATGAAGAAATTCAAAGATAATGCTAATCAATTTTACATATATAGGTATAATCGCAAAACCATGACTTTGTGGGGAGACTTTGCTGAAATAGATGGGTATTTATTAGAGACTCTTGAATGTGACAAACAAATGCTTGCCTTTTATGATGTCAAATGCTCTATTTATCAAGATATACATACCCTAAAACTAGATAATTCAATAATACTTGAGAGTATATAAAGATATGATTGAGTTTATTACTCTTTCAACAAAAGGAGATTATGTACTTTCCACGACTCCTATTAGTAGCCTGATAATCAATCTAGTGTTTGAAAAGGCCAATAATCTCTAACAATGGTAAATAACTCATCTTACCTCGCACTTACTAATAGTCTGCTCCACATGGTAGATATACATGTCGTTCTTAATTTTATTATTTATAAAATTCAGGCATCAGAACATGAAGACACAGAACATTGACATAACTTTAGTGCCAAGCAAACAAATGCAAAAAGCCCACCAAGTGAAAATAAGTGATATTTTGAACGGATCACTTGCCATGGTGAAGGTACTTACCTTGACATAGTATACATATCAATAACTGCTCAATTTTTAACGTTATAACATATTAAATTGATTGAGCCAATTTGCATATAGGACATGTACTAAAAGTTCAATGCTACGGTTACGGCGATTGATAATAAGAATGACCCATGGTATCATGCTTGCAAGAAATGCTACAAGAAAGTAAATGTCTAAACAAGTACAATAACTTTTGCCTACTGTAGGGGTGAGTATATTGGTTATGAGGAGAGGTACAACACAGAAATCTCACAATATTACGTAATACACCAAGATATGACAACCTAATCATAAAATCATCGAATATGCTTTACTTATACTTAACAAATAAATTAAGAATTACTAATTAAATGTTCTAATGTGCCTTAGATATTAGTTAAAGATTGAGGTCACTGCTGAGAACCAACATCTAACTGTTATATTATTTGAGGTAGCACAATATTTTTTAGGCTGCAATATGAAAGAGTATATTTGGTCTACATATGAAAAGGTAAAACTCTTACTAAATAAAATATCACTTAGTATAAATAACGTTACACTATTTTAAATTAAATACTAATATATAAGGTTGTCTGATTTAACAGAAAGAGGGATCGCAATACTATCGCCGGTTGGTATTAAATAAGGACAAGGAATTCAATATCCCTGTAAAGATTGACCAACACTTTTCAAATATTGAGACAAGCATGAATGTAATAGCTATGGAGATACATGAGGTTGAAAAGAAATTGGCTACAAATGAAAGCAAGGTTGGAATATCGAATACCAAAAGAAGAAACCACAGGCCCAAAAAAGCCAAATATAGAAGCATACAACAACATTAAGGCAGTGAAAAGATCCAAGTGATATCTACGGACACATATGATGTTCACCAAAAATGCACCAATGTTGAAAGTTAGATTCAATCCCCAATAATAAAACAAAGAAGCAAAAGGACTAGAAAAAGAAAAACATCCCACAATAGTTGATAAGAGGACTAAGAAGGTTGTAGAGATACATGATGTTCAAAAACACAAGAGCCCACATGAAAGTGATGATGACACCCTGATAATTCATCTACAAAGAAGGACCAAGAAGGCTACAGAACATAATGTTAACATACTACCAATGAAACATTAAATCAAAGTGAAAAAGAATTAATATGTAGTTGCTTTACAACTCCCTTATGTTTAACTAGCAATCTTCATGATCTTACTAATATGAATATTTATAAGCTATTATTTGCAGTGACCAACTTGACCAGACCTACCTTTTATTATTAACTTGTTTTCTAATGCATGAATGCATTTGATATACTCATTCGCTAAACATTAAATATGTACACAGTGAATCTCCGCCAAACAGATCAACAATGCTCTTACGCCGAAATGCAACTTCAGTTGATTGAACACCTAAAATTTCAGCCCCTACCATAGGTATGTATTAGTACCGAACTTTTTCGTTCAAATTTTTAATATGTCAGAAGAAAGGAATGAATATGAGAAAATTGAAACCAACGCGTGACTTTTGTTGATTACTTCTCTTGATTTTGGGGAAGAGAGATGGGGATCTATACTTGCTTTGGGAATTGAAGTGATTCTTGCTTGATAGTATCTGAATATTGGGCTTCTCTGTCATTTCATGATTCGAGTTTGACCCAATTAGGTGGATTACAAATTCTTACGACTGATTTTGGTCAAGACTTGCTAATTTGTTGCATTGTCATTTTTGGTCTTTCTCAGTTGTACTATTTATTGACTGTTACTTAGTATGCTATTTGTAGATTAGGACTCATCCTATCCGGAAGGCTCATGAGAACATCAATAGCACTTTGAAGGCCATGAATGTTATACTGTCCCAATTTGATCTTTCTCGTCAGGTTTGCTTTAACTTTTGATATGTATAATTGATTTATGCATTTCTGGTAGCAAATTGTTACCTTTCTGCTAAACATGACGTGTTTGTTATCAGAGTTTTGCCATTTTATTTGTGATATGTTGAAAAGTGCTGCCCAAAATCCAATAGATATATTTTCACTAAACCTGGAGTTACAATGTGTGAAATTTTCATTACTACTATTCACTTTCTCATTTCTAATTACATGTCAAACTGTTACAGCTAGTAGTTCTGGACAACAAATCTACAACTTCACAATATTTGTAGTAGATTGATTAGTCCAAAAAACTACAACATCAACAA
>JAABOM020000002.1:15099781-15133908 GCA_011800125.2 Solanum clarkiae
CTGTGATTTCCCTTTGATAGTAGTTCGATCCAGTTATGGATCAATGTTAGTTCACTCCTATTCTCGACTTCTTCACAATAATTCATTTTTAACATATAATGCATTTTTTTTAACTAAATAAATGTAACACATTTATATAAGAGCAAAAAAACTTCTAATAGCACACTATTTTTTATTTTAATAGAATCCTAAAATTTTTGTCAAAAATTATAGACAAAATTTTCTCTAACATATTTCTTTTAAATAGAATAATAAATTTTTATGGTGAACATGATCTGATATTTTTATTTCTTATCGTAGTTAAACTCTTAGTATGTATATTGTAGTGATTAACGATTCGATGTGATGCACACGTGCAACGCACATAAACTAAACTAGTATTATTAAAATAAGGATATAATAATAATTAAAAAAAATAATGAAAAGATAATTTTATCTAAAATAAAGATATAATAATAATTAAAAAAAATAATGAAAAGATAATTTTATCTAAAATAAAATATTTTAATAAAGAATGAAAATTTAAATAATATTTATAACTATTTTCATATTTTTAATATAGTGTAAATTCATATGAATTTGAATTTACTTAACCTTTTTCATGAATAAATATGATGTGTTCAATTTACGAAAAAGACTTACATCCACCCGTGATGAGAAGTAATTAAATAAATGAAAGCATCAATACTTCAATTAACTTGCTAAACATTTTAGGTGATGTGGATCAGAGGTGTACAACCTTAATTAACATTGCGGCTACGCAAAAATGCACTAAACAGCCTGGACTCTATTTTATGGTTAGACATCGCTTTCCTCCCATTTTTAGGGGTGTTTGAATGGGAAAAAATATTTTCTTATTTCTAATGTTCGACTAAATAAAAATTTTAAAAATATATTTTTTTTTAGAAAAATAATTTTTAAAAAATAAAAAAAACAACTTTCTTCGTGAAAAAGAAAAAAAAAATTCTACTAGTGATATTTATATTCTTCCCACTCATCCAAAGCCTCCAACTTTGTGTACCCTTGACCGTCCCAATCCCGAGGCCCCCATCGCCATCCCCTCTCACGCTTATAGTGTGTTACTCCGTCTTTTTATTTTTATTTGTTGCACTCTCACTTATGAGGTTAATTATATAAATATTGATTAATATTTTAAAATATATTTTTTTATTATATTAATATGAAAGGATTATAACTTATAATATTTTTTGTATAATTTTCACTCATCTAAATTTTAGATTTTAAATATTAAATTTAACTATATCAATTTATCTTTGAATTTTAGTCACGTTAATATCAAAAAATAAAATAGTAGCAAGTAAAAATGAATAGAGAGAGTACAAGGTGCATGCCCTTGAGATAATATATTTTGTGCTTGCTTATTAAAGACTAAAAAATAAATGCAAATTAACTTACTTTTCCAAGAAAAATATCATCTGTACGAAACACAACCTTTCTCCCCCTATAAGTATGTACAATCTTGACGTTTATTCACTTGAAAATATAATCCTTCTCTAAATAATGATGAGGCTAAGTTTTGCAACCCTACTTTTGGTAACACTTGTTCTTATTTATTTCTTCATTCCAGCCACTATCGCTGGTTCAGGTATCATCTTTAGCCAAAATATTCTTTATTTTTGTAATTCAAGACTTACCCATTAATTTTTTGAGTCAAGATATACCACTTATTTTCAATGTTTTCTTGTATGCCTCAAAATCTTAAACAAATATCAGTATATATAAGAAGTACCATATATGTTTAGTTTGAATAACGTGAAACTTTGTGTTTTTGCAAGAAGATTTCTGCGATTCAAAGTGCAACTTTAGATGTTCAAAGGCAGGACGACAAGACAGATGCTTAAAGTACTGTGGGATATGCTGTGAGGAGTGTCACTGCGTTCCTTCTGGAACTTATGGGAACAAAGATGAGTGCCCTTGTTACAGGGACAAGAAGAACTCCAAGGGAGGCCCTAAATGTCCTTGAATTTAGTCTTTTCACCAATTGTTGTTTTGTTGTGAAATAAGGATGATTATTATACATTAAAAAAAAATAAATGTAAGTGAGCAAATGGCCGTTCTTTTGTATATTTTATTTTATGTTGTTGCTGAATTCTCCGAGGTTTTGCCGCTTGTTTGGAGTGTTGTTGCCTCGTGTTTCTATTTGAAATATAATACTTTATCCGTTTAAAAAAGAATGATTTACTTCTCTTTATGATCTATTTAAAAAAAAATAATTTATTATTTTTTAAAAAAAAATTTAAATTTTAACTTTCCATATGACATGTTTAAAATCATAAAATTAAATGACATTTTAATATATATAATATAACTTTAATTTAGAATAATAAGATTTAAAAATCTTCTTTCTTTTCTAAATTCAATGCCAAGTCAAATTTAAAAGAAAAAATATATATAAATATCTTTCTATTCAGGGTTGTATGTAATATTTCTTCTAAATTCTTTTGAAATAAAATAAATACCACCTTAATTGTTGAAGTGTATAGAAATCATGATACAAATTACAAAGAAGAAAAAAAATTGAATAATTATTATAAAGAGATTGATGAACTTATGCCTTGAAATTGGAATAAATGACACAAAAGGAGTTGATACTGTTACAATTTGATCCATCATCATAGAGAAAGTATCTTTTTTTTTTTTTATTAATCCTCGTGTGCCATTTTAGTTGTCATATTTTGCTTTACAAAAATTAATTTGATTAATTTTTCAAAGTTGAATTAGATTAAATTAATTTGTATTTTAAAATAAAATTTAGATTTTCAAACATTATTAGAAAATATTATTGAGTGTGATTTTTTCATCTTAAAATGATGAAAAAATACATATCAAAATGTTAGTCAAAGTTTGAATAAACTCTAAAAATGAAAATAGTTTAATCCTAAAAATAAAAAATATGACAATTAAAATAAGATGGAGGAAGTAACGTTAATGATAAAATCTATTATCATTTGTGATATGTCCATTAGAATTTAATGTAAGTACCAATTTTTTCAATTTGTGGCCTATTATACTACTATTCGTTATATAAATAGACAAATACTCTATTTCACTCTCTTTGAGAGAATGCGAAATATAATAATTTTTTTTAATATTATGTACTTATGTATTCTCTCCGTTTTTACTCGTTAAATTTTAATTTGATATATTTATTAAAAAAATAATAATTAATATAGTGAGTTTATCATTTTAATCTTATTAACAGATATATTCAAAACATATTTACTCAGTACATTTTTTAAAGACATTAAAATTCAATGTTAATAAATTAAGGGTATAATAAAAATAAATTATCCTTCCTTGGTTTGTCAAAAATGACAAATAAAAATAGAAATCAAATTAAAAGTATCTGACCAGTTAATAAAAATGGAAGGAATACTTATCAATCCTTCTATTTAAAAAAGAATGATTTGGTTTGATTTGGCAAGGAGTTTAAAAAATAAAGATTTTTTAATTTTATGATTCTAAATTAAAATTATATCAAATGTATCAAAATATCTTTAATCTTCTGGTCTTAAACGTGTCACATGATAAGCTAAAATAAAATGTTATAAAATTTTTTGAAATAGATTAAAAAAAAGAAAATCATTCTTTTTTCAAGCTGAGGGAGTATTATGTTTTTTTTTTTTGGTAGGCGTATTATGTTTTACTTTCTCGCTCTCTTTTTCTTTTTTTCTCTTTTTTTTTTCTAAAAAAATATTAAAATATCACCCACTCAAAACAGAGTTTGTTTGCGATAGCCCAAAATCCAGACTTAAAGCTTAAAGCTTCCTTACATGTTGCTTTAGAAATTTTTGCACTTCTACTTCATATTTTTCTACGGAAAATTCTACTTAAAGTGACAAGCTAAGTAGTCAATTAGGTAGGAGTTCTCCAAGTGTCAAATATTAGATAGAAGTGACAAATAAATAATTAAAATTAATCAAGTTAAAATAATTTTTCTCAGCAGTCTCAAAATTTTAATTTTACACTTTTGTCTCTATAATTTTTACCTCAAAATACCTGAAACTTATCAAAATATATCAGAAGAAAAATGTGCGTTCGTTCTTTTTCAATCGAGACTGCCTTCAACTCTCCTGAAGTACAACTACTTCAAGTTTATTTCTACCTTATGAAATAAAATTTTATGAAAAAAGAAATAAAAGTATTTTGGATTTTCTTTTCCGCTGCATTTGTTCTGTCTAAGCATGAAATTAACTCAAAAGGGCACTATTGATAAGTATAAAAATTACTTCATTTCCATTTCTTCAGTTAGGCTTAACCCAATTTAATTGTTAACAACTTCCTTGGATGACTGGACAACTACTGAATTATAGTTGAACATGTTTGTCAGATACAGAAGTTGTCCAACAACTTTCTACATTTATCAGACACTTACAGAAGGTGTCCCAACGACAGTTGTTCAACAATTGCTCCGAGTTATATTTGATCAGTGTATGGGTTTGGTTTTGAGATCTTATTAAAAAATTGAAAATTTTTGAGTTTCGAAGTTTTAAGTTGTTCAAAAGTGATTTTTCGTACCAATTGAAATTATGATATCAGAATAAAATTCTGTCAGTTCTAGCTAATCCAAATATAAAATTTGATCTAAGAGCATTTTCATTTTCTCTATTGAGGTTATTTCTTGGATTTGAGGTCTTATGTTGAAAGTTTAAATTATCTTGGATCAAGAGTTGAATTCGATCAACATTTGGAGTTAGGATGCTCAAAATGAATTTCTAACGATTTAGTTGGATTCAAGAGGTGATTTTAGTCCAAAAAGAGTTTGGTGTAGTTTTTAGGAGTTCTATAGGAATGTTTTGATCTTTTTGAGCCTTAGTTTAGTTGCAGCTAAATGAGTTTTAGATCAAGGAGACTTTGAATTCATAATCCAACAATTTCATTAAGTTCAGAATATTAAATTTAGTAGGGTAGTATATATGGTTTTTATTTATAGAATCCTGAATGAATTCTGAGGGTGATCGATTTCAAATTTTGTGTGTTGGTTGGATTGTTTCCTATGATTTAGTGCTGTCCAACTTAAGTAGTGATTGCTTAAATAGAGGCCTGATTGCTTCGATGATAACCCCTTCCTAGCAGGAGCGGACCGGGATCCACTAAAACGATGGCCACAAAAGCAACCCTATCTCACTTAAACAGAACCTGCTTAATTTGAGGATGTGGCAAAATCGGCCTAAGCCGCTTAAGTGGCATTAGAGGAGTCTTTAGGGACTAATTTTGGGGTTTCTTTTCATTTTTCATTTTTGAGATTTCTGAACTCTTGAACGATAATTGAAAAGAGCTTTTTTAAGATAAATCCATTGAGTTAGTGACTGTGACTTATAGTTTTTATGTTTCATTAATTATTTCTGTCACACTCCAAACACGAGAGATGCAACTGACACCTAATGACAAAGCTTAGGCTTGAGCTGGCCTTGCTATCACCCACTAAGGGCGCACAACAGCCACTATAGGTGGACCCACACTTGGCCGAGGAGTGTCTTTATCAGCAAAGTTGCATTGTATGCATAGATCAAAATATTTACAAGTATTGATTCATCTTGATACAAGCTAAATGGTTAGTGCATGTCGTGGTTAAGGGATTGCAAAAATTGCTTAAGATCATGTTTTCTACCTTTTATAGAAACATATATTTTTATTTGACACCCCTTATTAAAAAAATCTGTCTCCATCTAGTGATACCCCCAACAACAACTCTAGAGAGAAAACAACTATTCCCAACAGTTTATATAATAACATACTAACCAATTATTAGCATATTTGAGGCGTCGAGGCCATCATGGTATCTAGGAAAGAATAATTGTTATGTGAGCTGTCAAAGTTACCATGATCACCAAACAAAAGCTGAAAATACAAGTATATCTAAACAAGATATAAAATAGATATCAATCTACAAACAACAAGCATCAAGGCTAACATTGCCAATACCGTGGCTATACAACCAACACACTAGTCTGTAGGCCTCTATTAATATAACACTTGGATGAGACCAGGCCAACTCCTACACAAAATTTATAAATAGTAAACACACAAACCTTCAAACTATATTAATCCTTGAAAGAAAGGAGTTAACTAATAAGCTGGATATGCGGCTATGTTTCTCGGTAGGTCTATCCAATCGTCGCTAAGGACCGATAGGCATGAATACACCGCCCCGCAGACAAGAACCGTCAGCATAGGATAATGTGCCGAGCATGGAAAGCACACTGATACCTGAAACGAAAGTGTACATACTGAAAGAAGGGGAAAGGGTGAAAGATAGATATATATCACCTTATCTCTATATAACAAGACAATATAAACACATAGCAAGTGACAACCTGACCTGGCCCCGACAAACCCAATAGGTACAAACAAGACATAATTACTATAAGTCCTACTAAGAAGAAACAATTGCTAAATACCCTTATTATCCCCCTTACATGGATCCTATTTAATATTTGCTTTGAACTATCTGAATGTACCTATGCTGGGAGTCACTGTAGATCTAAAGCTTTGTGATACAATGCATACTGACTCGTTGGTGCAACCTACCTCGCCTATAGACTTGATATACAAAGTCCTAAGGATCAGTCTATCCGTTCCATAGGCTTGGTATAATAATCCATTTGTGTGATCAAGAATCCTACAATGTTAGTGTCTACTGAGGCCAAAACAAGCTCATAGGTGGCAGCAAGATGATAAAACATCACAATAATAATAAGTGATCATAATTAATCAAACTATGATCATAACATGCTTTTTTTTTAATCACTAGGCAAGGAGTGAAGTGTCGTTGATAGACCTTATATGCTATGGTAGTAGCTAATTCAACAAGAGAAGGCTACATGTTAAATAACGACGATATACCAACCATAATAAGGTTAGGCCACTAGGATTATGCCAAAGAGAAATAATAACCTTAACACATCTTTGAACCAGATCCCAAAATGTCTCTATGAAGCTTGGCAAAGATGGAGTAATGTAACCACATGAAAATCACAATGCTACACAAATGAGCCTTAATTAATCGATGAGACGCTAATGCTACTTGTGACTAGCCAAGTCCCAACCATGAGGCCTATAAGAACACTGAATAGTGTCTCAATCCATTATAAGTATTCTAACAACATCTCGAAGGAGTGGCGAACTCTCGAGGTAATAGATAAGGTTTACTTCATGACTTTCAATCCAAAAATCATCACACACAACTCCAATAATAACACCCCCCCCCCCTTATTTCCAGCACGTTAACACCGATAATAAACAACAATAATAGCTAAACTAGCGAAGAAAGAGAGGCTACTCACAATCACAATATCAAATACGCCATTTTACGGCTCGAAAATCTATGAAAATGATAGTATGACATGGAACACGAAAGAGGGTTGTAAAAAGAAATTTGCATCAACGAAAATTATTGAAATATTGAACTTAATAATCTAATTCTTGCAGTAATAACCAACGAAGCCTATATTGACAAGAAAATCAGACCACAATGACAAGCCCATGACATGAGCAACTTCTATGAACTTTCAAATTGAAAATCTAAGTATTCGAGGAATATTGGAGGGTGATCTTATATTTTTTTAATTTTCTGTCGTTCCAAGTGAAGAAAATGAATAAGATGTTATATTTAAGTATAACTAACTTAGAGCTAGGAACCCACTTTGAGGTGCCTCCGTGCTTAGTCTCGCAAAAATGCGCATATCTCTCTATTATGAGGTTGTATGAACGAATGACTTAGTGCATTAGAAACCAGAATATAGACCTTCAATTTGGTAGGTCATAGAAATTCTAAATCTTTACCTTTTAGGAGAAAAGTATTGAGACATTTAATGCAAAACTTTAGAAAATTCCTTAGCAACATTCACGATAACTTCCACCAACTTTTTTGCCACTTTCTTGATTTCCACCCTCAATATATAAACATTGTGCACATAAAATAATTATTAGAATATTCCTCCTAATGTGTTAAGAAGTTTTAGTCATATCCTAAAAGTATAAGTTAATTTCATTATTTAAATTAGTAGGGTGTCATATCCTTCCCCCCTTAGGGACATTCGTCCTCGATTAATGATAATATTCACAGAATAATAGAAAGTAGTAAAAGAAATTATATCACACATAAGTAACATACATTTTATAGTCAAATGTCAGTATGCTCATTTGAAGCATCAAATAAGTGGAGATATTTAGATTTCATTTCCTCCCTACTTCCTACGCCAGCTCCTCACTACTATAGCTGTGCCATAACACTTTCACATAAGCTATATCTTTATTTTGTAATCTTCTTATTTGGCAATCTACTATGAACTTAGGAACTTCCTTATAAGATAGATCCTTTGAAATCATAACATCTGTAGTCGGTACTATATGTGTTGGGTCTCTAATCCATTCCATATCATAGAAACATGGAAACTGGGTGCACTACCTTTAACTTTAGAGGTAACTCTAGAGGCAACTCAGCCGATCTATCACAAGATGCGATAAGGACCACTATACCTAGGGTTCAACTCACCTCTTTTGCCAAACCTCATAACGTCCCTCATAGGTAAAACTTCACAAAGACTCAATCATCAATATCAAACTCTAAGTCTCGCCGTTTAAAATTCACGTAGGATATTTTATGTCTCTAAGATGTCAAAAACAGCTCGTAATTAACTTAAGCTTTTCTATGACCTGCTACACTAAGTCTGGTCCAAATAATACTGACTCTTCACCCTCGAACCAACCAAGAGATTTTACATTTCCTTCCATACAAAGCCTCATACTGGGCCATACCATTGTTCGAATGATAAATGTTATATAATCGATCTTGATTGGCAAGTGATCATCCCAATTCCTTTGAAATCTAGCACACATGCTAGTAACATATCCTTGAGCATTTGGATTGTATGTTCAGCTTGGCCATTAGCCTGAGGGTGAAGTGTTGTTCTAAGTTTTACCTTCATCCCTAGAACAATCTTAAAGGACTTCTAGAAATGAGCTATAAACACTAAAATAATCGATGTAGGGACACCATACAATCTAACAATCTCTCTAATATATAGCTCCGCATAATCTTAAGCTAAAAATATGGTCCTAACTAGCAAGTAATGGGTTGATTTCGCTATCATGTCAATAATCACCTGAAATGGAATCAAACTTCCAGTTGTGAGCAAGACAACCCTATAACAAAGTCCATATTTATTACCTTCCACTTTCATAATGGAATAGGTATCTCTTGAGTTATCCCACTAAATTTCTGGTGCTTCACCTTCCCCTATTGATAATTAGGACATTGTGCGATGAACTCAGTAATATCTTTCTTCATCTTAGGCCACTAATAAATTCCTTTAGTATTATGATACATCTCCGTGGAACCTAGATGGATAGAATAACAAGAATAGTGTCCTTTGACCATAATCTACTATCAAAAACTTGCAACATTTGAAACACGCAATTGATTTTCATATATAACGATGTCATCTTCTACTATATTGAAGGTTAAAAACTCCTCATATTGAGCCTTCCCCTAAGCTACATGAAGATGGTATTCTCATATTGCCGTGCCTTCACATGTGCAATAAGACATGGTACAAATGTGTCCTGAATTATGACCCTATCATCAAAATCTAACAGCCTCACTCCCAAGCTAGCGAGCTGGTGAATCTCTTGGAGTATCTCCCGCTTATCTACTCCCAAATATGATAGTTTACGCATGGATTGGCGAATCTAGACATCTGCTACTATTTTCCTTCCTTAGATAGTATAAGATGTCTACATCATAATCTCAGTTTGTCACAGGTTTTTATGATATGTATAAATATCAACATACACACCATACAAGTAATTCCTCTAAACTTCTTTAGCTATCTAGAAGCACAAGCAATTAACTTATCATATTACATCTGATCATAATCCAACCCAATGCATAAAACATCACAATATACTAATAACACTCTAGACTATCAGGTAAAGTCAAAATTGGGGACGAAATCAATCTTTCTTTCAACTCTTGGAAGTTCTATTCACAGACTACTGTCTACTAAAACTTCGATACTTTCTGATTTAACTTAGTCAAAGGTGCCAAGAGTGAAGGGATTAAAGTGAAGAAAATCCTTTTATAAACCTTCTATAATTGCCTGCTAACCCAAAAAAGCTACGAACTTCTGTTGGGGTCATAGGTGTAAACTAGGTCTTCAGCCTTAGTCTTTTTCATGTCAACCTGTATACCAGTATATGATATAATATGGACTAAGAAGGCCATAAAATGCAACCAGAAATCACACTTAGAGAGTTTGACATATAATTTGTGACCTCAGAGTACTTGAATCACTGCTCAAAAATGGTATTTATGCTCCAACTCTAATCGTGAATGTACAAGGATATCATTAATTAGCACAATGATGAACAAGTCTAAGAATGACCTAAATATATTGTTCATCAGGTCCTAAAATAGCGCTAGGGCATTTGTAGATTCGAAGGTGATACTGCCCAAGCTATACCTCCTTTTTTAGGCTAAAGCCATCGTTGTCAAGATATATAACCTAACCAAGGTTAGGGTCAAATCCCACAGGGAATAGGATAGACTTAGAAGAATTCAATTGCAATTTAGTTTGATTAACCAACTTATCTCTCCAAAAAAGGGAGGAGGGGTTATAATAACTATTAAAAGTAATTCTAAGCTAATACAAGTGTTAAACCAATATGAAGAGGAACTAGGGTATTGTGTTCCTTATGATTCTGTAACTCAGTATTACCAGATAATCAAATCCTTTTCTAGTGTATAACATGCAGAACGGTAAGTTAAGTTCACCAAACCCTTTGGCCTAGGAGAGAGGCAAATTTAACTACGTTATTTGTTCTATCTCCACAGTGAGACATTATTAATCCTTACCTATTTTCCCAACACAACCTTCCCTTGGCCCAGTTCGGTTGATTAGATGAGAAACATCAATCGAATCCTGTTAATTAATCTGTTTTCCTATTCATTACTACCTTGATACAGTCAGTAATACTAGGAATTGGTCTTGGCCGGAAGAACGAAAGATACCGGCAAGCACAGAGCAGCCGTCAAAAGGGGTTCCGTAGAGTGGTCTAACCCCAGGGTAATCCTTGGAGCTTTCTCCATGCCCGACAAAGAGAACTTGGTGTGAATCGGGGTAGCTAGCTACCAGCTCGTCTAACTAATGTACTGATGTAATTCCATGCAAATATGGCTACCCGGCGAACATGAGGTCCCACTCACTATTCATGGCCAGACAAAAAGGGACCACTAGCGCGGGTTCTAATGTTTGCCACCATTATAAAGCATTCAAAATGAAGAGAAATAATTAATACATGCATGCACACTTTTCAAGAATTACGAATTATTCAATTTTACCTAGTTAGTTCTTCATGGTTCCCACAACCCTGGTTGTGGATTTAGCTATTTATGATTAGTGTAAGTTCAAGACTTATGAATTTGAATAACATAATTGAGCACTTACACAAGAGAATTAAGGACAAGAAATCCAACTCTTCAATGAGAATCACAAGATTGAAATTAGAAGATGAATTAATGTTTTACAAGTGTTTCTCAAACTCTCTAATGTTCCTCTATTGTTCTCTCTTTGTTATCTATGAAAAATAACCAACAAAATCTATTTATAGTGTTAAAATACAAAACTAAAATGAATATGGACAACTGGATCGATAGGCTCTACGAGGTACTCTACAGGCCGTATAGCAGTTTACGGCTCGTGATCGAGCTTTCATGAACTGTTGCTTCAAATCTAGAACTATCTTCTAGACACCCCTCTACCGCCCGTAGGTTGTTTTGTCTGATGAAAGTTCAGCAAGTCCCCATCTTCTTATCTTTAGGGTACGATACCAAGTCTACGACTCATAAAGTCTTCTACGACTCGTCTGCATGTTCGTAGATTGAGCTTCAGAAATACACCCTTCACAAGAATTGCACAAGAAACCCCCTTTACGACTCATAGAATACTTTACGGCCAGTAAAAGGTCTCGTGGATTATCACTTTCAGCAACTTCTACACACTTTGCCCAAAAATAGTGCCAATCCTGTAATCCTGCAAAATAAACATAAAAATACATCAAACCTACTAACATTGCATTGAGAACACACAAAATTACAAATTTTAATCATCAAAAGTTCTGTATTTTGACAGCACATTAGAAGGACATTACAAAAATCTCAAAATGACTATAGTTGGTCTTGAAGGTTGTCTTTAGAATATCATTTTCCTGAATCCACACCTAATGGTATCCTAAACATAAATCAATCTTTAAGAAACTTAGGGTAACTTATAGCTAGTCAAGCAGATAATCGATCCTTGGAAATACGAATTTATTCTTTATAGTCACCTTATTTAGTTGTTGGTAGTCTATACAGATGCACAATGAATCCTATATTTTTTGCACAAATAATACTAGTGCACTCCATGCCAATGCACTTTGCTGGATATAGGCCTTAGCCACTAAGTCTTTTAACAGCCCTTGTAATTCCTTTAATTCTGTTGGTGCCATTCAATATTGGGAACTGATATCATCAATTATATGTCATGTAGTATATCAATAGCAAAATTAATCTCTCATTCTAGAGGAATACCTAGTGGCTCATCTAGAAAAATATCTAGGAATTCATTAACCAATAGAATAAACTGTAACATCGGAGGTTCTAAGTCAACATCCTAAACCTTAGAAGTATCATAAATGTAGCCTTTAACGATCAAATTTCTCGCCCGAAGATATGAAAAAAACCTATTTTTTGACATTGCTATATTACCCTTCCATTCTTGAACTACTTCTCCTGGAAAGTGGAATGTGACAATCTTTGCTTGACAGTCGAATTGGTACAACCAAATGCTAGCTAATCCATACGCATAACAATATCAAAGTCTATCATCTCTACTTCTATCAAATCTGCAAAATTCTAACATCTAACAATCTCTATTGAACACCCTCGTAAATCTTTTTGGCAATAATAATTACCAATTAGAGGACTAGCAATAGTCTTCGAGTGCCAGTTACGCCTAGGGTACCCTCCTGGGGCGTGCTAAACTTGGTATCAGAGCCTAGAGTTTGAGTGTCCTAGGGAGTCTATGAAGTTGTGTCTAGTAGAGTCTTGTTTATGTGTGCGTTGTGCACCACACTTTATAAGCAGGAGTGTATAGAACATTAGGAAGTGTTACCCTTCTTCTATGATCTGTATTCCTCTGATAGAGTTTAACTTTATGAAAATCTTATTTTAATTCGTGCATTATACATTTACAAAAATTGCCACCAAAGAGAATAACTACTATGAGAGATAATATAGCCCCAGCTTCTAAGAACACCCAACCTAAAGTCCCTATCCAAATAGAGGTAAGGAGACCGGGACGACCTGCTAGGACTGCTGAGGTCCCACAAGCGCCCCCTGCTAAGCCCCAACCAGCTCCCATCACTAAGGCAGAGTTTAGGGGTGCCATTAGCATGCTGACTCAGTTGGTGGCCTTCTAGGTAACAGGCGGAATTCACAAACTCCTAACTCCAACTCACAGGAGCCCTCAGCTGCAACCGACTCAGATACTTCTTGAGGATGAACCCACCAGTGTATACGGGGTCGAAAGTATGAGGACCCACAAAATTTTATTGATGAGATGTATAAGGTCCTGAAAGTGATATATGCTAATGAGATTGAGGGAGTGAAGCTTGCTTCCTGCCAGCTGAAGGATGTTGTTAATGTATGGTATAACCAATGGAAGGAGAGTAGGGGTGAGAATGCAGAGCCTGCATAATAGGAAGAGTTTAAAGCTGCTTCCTTTGACCACTTCTTTCCTCAAGAGTTGAGGGAGGCGAAGGTGGATGATTTCGCGAACTTGAAGCAAAGAGAAATGACTGTTAAGGAGTACAACCTTGAGTTTATTATGCTGTCCAGATATGCTTCAGAGATGTTGTAAGATATGAGGGCAATGATGAGGAAGTTTGTGTCCGGCTTGGGCATACATGTGCAAAAAGAGTGCAAAGTAGCTTTGGTGATCCCCGGCATGGACATCTCCAGGATCATGGTGTATGCCCAATAGAAAGAGGAAGATAAGAGGAGAGATAGAGAGGAGTGGATGAATGTAAAAGTTGAATGAGTCTAGCCAGCAAGGACAGAATAAGGGTGACAAATCCTACTTTCAGAAGAGGTCATCTCACCATACACCCTCTGTAGCGAGTGCGACCATTTAGCTAAACAGGTATGATCAGAAGGCTCTAGGTTATCAAAATTTCAAGGCTCTGGGTACACAATCTCAGGCTAGTGTGACCCAAGGTGCGAGGGGAAAGCCACCTTGTGACAATAGTGAAATGAGGCAACAACTAATATCCAAAAAGTGAAGTACTCTTAAACTGAATAGATATAAGTTGAGACCCCCATAACACATACCATATCCTTAATTTTCAAGTAACCTCTGCGATAGAAACAAAGTGCTTTTATGGTTATGCACACGCACCTTGGGTCTTATGAATGCTCTAGAAAGACAACCCAAGTCTTTCATAAAAGGCAACCACATCTTTACTCATGTAGGTGATTCTATCAAGTTTATCTCAAATAGATCACCTTAAGGTTATAGAATCATTAAGAGCAAAATAAGCTCAACCTTATGAAAAATTACCTTACACCATAGGGATAGAAAATATGGTGTATATTGAGGCTTAATAGGTCCACCAAACTACCTCAATCAATGATTTTTAGCGCCATCCCCCTCGATGTTTCAAGGATCATTTTTCTTGTCAAACCCTTAGTCAAAGGATCAATCAAATTTCTTTCGAAACTTACATATTCCAAGGAAATAACACCTAGCTTCAACAACTGTTTAACTGCACCATGTTTGATAAGAATATGTCTTTTTTAAAATTATATACAGTATTTTTGTCCATTCCAATTGCTTCCTGTGAATCACAATGAAGAGAGACTGGTGAAGCTCGTCTTCTCCATAATGGCACATTCACCAAGAGATTTTTCAGTCACTCAGCTTCTTGTCCTGCCAGCTCGAGAGCAATGAATTCAGATTCCATGCTATACAAGTTTGTTTAGAAGACTTCCATGAAACAACGCCTGCACCCAAAGTAAACACATAACCACTAGTGGAGCTAATTTCATCATTATCAGCTACCTAGTTTGCATCATAAAATTCTTCTAAGAAAGTAGGAAATTTTTTAAAATGCAAACACCAATCCATTGTACCTCTTAAATACCTTAGCAAGCATTGAAGAGCATTCCAGTGTTTATTACTAGACATTATGAGTATATTTACTCAATCTACTAACAACATAGGCTATATCAGGCCGAGTACAATTCATAAAAAATATTACACTCCTAATTATCTTAGCATATTCAGTCTGAGAAACACTAGATTCTTTATTCTTTCTCAAGTGTATGCTAGGATCATAAAGAGTTCCCACTGGAACTACATTAAAATAATTAAACTTTTTCAACATCTTTTTAATGTAATGAGACTGACACAAAGATAATTTGTTAATATTTCTTTTGATTTTAATCCCCAAAATTACATCTCCTTCTCCAAGGTCTTTCATTTCAACTTAGAAGATAAAAACTTCATAGTCTCATTAATAACATTCACATTAGGAACAAAGATTAGCACGTCATCTACATATACAATCATATGACCACACAATCTGAACCTATCATTTTGGAATAAATCCAACTATCAAATGAATTGACGATAAAGTCATTATCAACTAGTGTAGTGTTAAACTTTTCATACCACTGTCTAGATGCTTGTTTTATTCCATACAAGGACTTCCTCAATTTGCATACTTTGTCCTCTTGTCCTGGGACCACAAAACCCTCAGGTTGAGTCATATAGATCTCTTTGTCTAAACCACCATTTAAAAATATTATTTTCACATCCATTTGGTGGACCACTAAACTAGAATAGCAGTTAAAGCAGTAAGAGCTCTAATAGTCGCTATTTTAGTCACAAGAAAATAAGTATCAAAATAATCAACAACTTTCTTTTGATTAAAACCCCTAATAACAAGTCTAGCCTTATATTTATCAATTGTACCATCAAGTCTCAACATCTTCTTAAATATCCACTAGCTACTAATGGGTTTACAACCTTTAGGCAAGTCGCGCAAGTCCTCAATGTGATTAGAAAATATAGAGAGACATTTTTAATAGCCTCTTTCCAAAACATCATATCTTCTATCAAGTAGAAAGACACTAATTTATCATCTAAGACATCAATATAAAAATCTTCAAACAAGAAGGTAGTAATGAAATCAGAACCAAAGCTAGTTTCAATTTTACATTTTTTACTTCTTCTAAGTTCATTTTCATGCTCATTAGAAATAACATCAAAAGAAGGAGCAATATGAGAATTCATAGATATAGATGTACAAAATTATTTTGCACATCAATGTCTATTATTTTTCAAAGGAAAAATATGCTAAAAAAATTCTGCATCTCTATATTCACAAATAGTATGATCATTCAAAGCCATAAATCTATAAGTAGCCCTATTTTGAGAGTAGCCAATAGAGACAATATCATAATTCTTAGCACCAACATTCAGTCATTTAAAATTAGGTAAACCAACCTTAGCCAAACACCCCCACATTTTTAGAAATTTCAAGCTAGGGGCATATCCTTTCCATAGTTCATATGAGGCATTTTCTAACTTTTTAGGAGGGACTCTATTAAGAATAGAACATGCAGACAAGACAACTTCCTCCCACATATTGTCAGATAGACCCGAACTTAAAAGCATAAAATTCATTATTTTCTTAAGGGTTCTATTTTTTCGTTAGGCTACACCATTTTCTCAGGGAGTATAAGGAGCACTAGCCTCATGTATAATACCATTTTTCTCACAAAGATCCTCTAGAGTTTTAGTATTATATTCACCACCTATATCAGATCTAAATCTCTTGATCTTCCTACCAAATTAATTTTCTACTTCTGCTTTGAATTTCAAGAACATACTTTCAGCCTCATCTTTAGACTTAAGAAAATATACATTAGTGTATCTAGAAAAATCATCAACAAAGATAATATGATACTTCTTTCCACCTTTGCTAATATTATTCTTAAAATCTGCTAAGTCTGAATGTACTAGTTCAAGCAATTCAATCTTTCAATCAATAATAGGTTTGAAAGGTTTCTTGGCATGTTGTACTTCTACACGCAGAGGACATTTAGAAAATTCAATTTTTATCATAGAAATTAATTTCATTTTTCTAAATCTTTTAAAGAAGGAATATTACCATGACCTGGTCTACTATGCCATAAATTAATAGACTCAATAATATAAGAAGAACTGGAAATACTTACATTATTGACAATCTCTTGAATAATATTTAGTAAAAATAAACCTCCACTAAGATATTCCTTCCTAATAAAGTCTGCTCCACGAGAAATAATTATTTTATTAGCTTTAGAAACAAGTTTAAAACCTGCTTTGTTGAGAAGTGCTCCAGAAACTAAGTTTCTATGGAGGGAGGACATGCACAAAACATTGTTCAAGGCTAAAGTTTTTCTAGAAGTTCATCAACATTACCTTAATGCCTCAAAGGCTCCCGCCCATTGCGGGTAAGAGGGGGTCGGATGTACGCAGTCTGACCCTTATGTTTAAAAACATAGTGCGACTGTTTTCGGATGACCCATGATGAGCGTCGAAAGTTGCATTGACTAACTGCTATTTCACAATTGAAAGAAGCGCAGACAGTTTAATGACCCATTTTGCGTTTTTTAGAAGTTAATTTAAGTAAAATGTTTTCTTTATATACTCATAACTCCAGCAGTAGTAGAGTTACTCATATAAACACATTCATAATTATTGGACTCCTTAAGTTCATAGAATAATTTTTTGTAGCACATAGATGTCTTGAAGCACCTGTGTCTAACACCCAATCTGTTTTATTAGCCACCAGATTTGCCTCAAGCTTTGATAAATCAAAAAAAGCTTTGTTCAAAGGAATAATCATTTATCAATATTGTATGTAAGGAAATTTCTTTCAAATTGTTGAAAAAACACTACAATATTGATATTGGACTAGAATTAAATAACTTATCACAAACATTCTATCGTGGCAAGCCACTGCCTTGAAAGCAATTTCGGCCCAACTTCGGCTCAAATCGCTCTAGCCGGTCACTCCCCAAGATTCCACACCTATTCTCAAATACATGCACTCATGGATGAAAGTTTGGAGGTTGCCCAAAAATCAATAGTCCAAAAAATGTTCAAGAAAAAACAAAGGAGGAAGTTTTTTTCTTTCTTTTCTTTTGATTAGTCTATATTTATGTTCATCAAACACACTCTTTATATATGATTTCAAGAGGAGTTATTGTAAAGAAAAAAGTTATTAGGAGAAACGTATTGTGAATGTAAATGGCAGTAAAGGCCATTACATCTCATTCCTCAAAACTCTTCTAATTGTTTAGGAACTGAAATATTTTTTTATTCCTTTGTAATGTATTTTATTTAAGCTTATTTGTATTACTCAAAATTAATAATTTGGAATTAATTTTACACGCAAAACTTTTAGAAAACGGTGTCGATATTTGTAGATGGAAGGATAAAGTTTAACCAACATGTCAGCAAATAACTTTTGTAAAATATGGCACCTCATTAAATATATATATCTTTATACATAGTATAAATATATACTTAGTAAAGATTTTTGAGAAAGGGGTGGTACTTTGATGAGTCCAACACTCATTCTTATTAACAAAAGAAAAAAATTGTGAGTACGGGTGCATACCCATTTTACCAGAAAATGAGCAAAAAATAATATCATCAACAATTTGAAATTGCAAATTGCAACGCAAGTCCTCTTTTTTGGTTGGTCAAGAGAAGAGATGAAGGTCAACTCCTTCACTATAAATAGAGAGCTTCAACTCTCTTATTAGACACACCAAAAAATACAGAGAGCAAAGAAAAATACACTGAGTATTTTTCTGCAAGGTATACCATAGACTATATAAGAAAAATAGTTTGTGAAGAAAAATATAGTGTGAGTTATATTTTTTAATAAGGTGAAACATCAAAAGAGGGTATTTTTTTTTATGTGTAGAAGTTTTCTTAGTATTGTACTGGTGCCTATACAATGTAAAATTCCTTACTGTAGTCATATCAGTTGTTCCTTTTGGCTTGTGGTTTTTCCCTATTTAAGAGGGTTTCTACGTAAAAATTTTAGTGTCATTATTTTTTCCATTTAATTCGTCTTATTTTTTACCATACATATTTTGTGTTAGTCTGCATTCTTCCCAACAAAGTAGTATCACAGCTTTGGTTTACAAAAGTAATTTTATTAGAAAAATAATGGAAGTCAACACTAGTAGAATAATTACTTTGAATGACACTAATTATGCCATTTGGAAGGGAAAAATGAAAGTCTGCTTTACATTACAAATTTTCATCAACCAGTCTATACCACTGTAAAAGCTGAAAAAACAGATGAAGAGTGAAATTTGTTGCATATACAGGTCTGTGAATTTAATAGATAATGAGTTGACGATAATATGTTGAACCATATCTCTGGTGAAACACATGCTTGAACCCTATGAGAGGGTCTTGAAAGTTTATCTGCTCAGAAGACTAGAAACAATAAAATGTTCTTAATAAAGCAGATGTTGAATTTAAAATATATTGATGGTTCTCTGATAACAGATCACATGAATAATTTTCAGGGGATCATGAACCAGTTGTCTGCTATGGGTATTAAATTTGATGAAAAAAATTTAAGGATTGCTTCTACTTGGTTCCCTACTAGATTCTTGGGAAACATTTAGAATATCATTGTCAAATTCTGCTCCGAATGGTGTGATCACTATGGATTTCGCCAAGAGTTGTGTCTTGAAAGAAGAGATGAGAAGAAAATCTCAAGGTTCTTCTTTGTCAGATGTCCTAGTGATTGATCCTAGGGGGGAGAAACAAAAATCGTGGTTCTCAGAATGAAGAACACAGCAGGAGCAAATTCACAGGCAAACTTAAAAATATTGACTTCTATCATTGTGGTATAAAAGGGCACACAAAGAGCTTCTGCCGGAAATCGAAAAGGGAAAATAAAGAAAAAGGCAATAAAAATTTCCTAGCCACCATTGTCACCGAAGATCTTGTTGTTGTTCTTAATGAGCATCTGATAAATATTTCTTGTGATGATTCAAGCTAGGTTGTGGACATTGGTGCCGCATCTCATATGACATCAAGGAAAGATTTTTTCTCTTTCTATACTCTCGGTGAATTTGAAACCTTGAGGATGGGTAATGAGACTATATCTAAGGTGGTTGGTATCGATACAGTTTATTTAGAAACTAGTGTTGGAACTAAATTAGTTGTACATAATGTGAAACATGCAGATGTTGTTCATCTACACCTAATTTTTGTTCGTGTATTAGGATGATGAAGGACATGTTAGTACAAATGGTAGGGGAAAATGGAAACTTGTTAAGGTTGTGGCTCGTGGCCACAAACAACGTGGTCTATTGTAGACTATGACTTCTACTTGTGCCATATATGGTGAATATAGTCGAGGATGATAATTCTTGAATATTATGGAACAAGAGACTTAGTCACATCAGTGAGAAAGGACTTAATTTTCTAGCCAAGAAAAAATTATTGTTAGATTTCAAAAGTGCTAAATTAAAAAAGTGTGAGCACTACTTAGTCGGAAACCAAAATAGAATTTCCTTTAAGTCTAATCCTCCTTCAGGAAAGACAGAGTTTCTTGAGTTAGTGCACTCTGATTTATGTAGTCCAATGAAGACAAAGACTTTGGGTAGTGCACTCTACTTTGTCACTTTTATTGATAGATTGCTCGAGAATACTTTGGGTCTACATCTTGAAGACTAAAGACTAAGTGTTAGGTGTCTTAAAGAAGTTTCAGGCTTCAGTTGAGAGAAAAACTGGAAAGAAACTAAAATGTATTCATATTGATAACAATGGTGAATATTATGGACCGTTAACGAATACAACAAGCATCAACGTATTGACACCAGAAGACTCCTCCTAAGACTTATCAGCTTAATGGTTTGACAAAGAGGATGAATAGGACCTTGATGGAAAGGGTTAGATGTTTGCTTTCTAAAGCAAAGTTGCCAAATTCCTTTTGGGGGGAGGCTTTATTAACTGTTGCACATCTGATTAATCTATCTCCTACTATTGCAAACTGATGTTCCAAACTTTGTTTGGTATGGAAAGGAGGTTTCCTATGACCATTTGAGGGTGTTTGGCTGCAAAGCATTTGTACATATGCCAAAGGATGAGAGGTCAAAGTTAGATGCCAAGACACGGCATTGTATCTTCGTCGGATATAACCTTGACAAATTTGGTTACAGGTTATATGATCCAATTGAAAAGAAGCTTGTGAGAAGTCGCGATATCGTCTTTCATAGAGAATCAAACAATTGAAGACATTGAGATAGCAGAGAAGCTAAAAACATCCAGTTCTGATAGTGTGATTCATCTTGATCAAGTGCCTCATGTAATTGTACATGATGTTGGTGGGCTTGATGATCATGATGATGTTCAGGATCATGTTCAAGATTAACATTTTGATGTTGATAATAACAATGATGTTGTTATTGATGATCCTCTTGTTTATGAAGTTGTGGACGAATCAAATATTTCTTTTAGGAGGTCCACAAGATAACATGTTCCCTCATCTCATTATTCACCAAATGAGTATGTGCTACTCACTGACGGGGGAGAACCTGAATGTTATAAGGAGATTATAGAAGATAAGCACAGAGATCAATACATAGAAGCCATGTGAGAACCACACTTATGAGTTGGTGAAATTGCCTAAGTGCATGAGAGCTTTGAAGAATAAGTGGGTGTTTAAAGTTAAAATTGAAGAACACACCTAGAAGCCAGATACGAAGCTAGATTTGTTATTAAGAGATCCAGTCAAAGAAATGGTATTGACTTTAATGACATAGTTTCACCTGTCATGAAAATATCCTCTATTTGTATAGTTCTTGGTCATCCTGCTAGTCGAAATTTAGAGATTGAGCAGATAGATATGAAGACGACTTTTCTTCACGGTGACCTAGAATAGGATATTTATATAGAACAACCTAAGGACTTCAAAGTAAATGGCAAAGAAATTTTATGTGCAAATTCAAAAAGAGTCTTTATGGCCTAAAACAAGCTCATAGACAGTGGTACAAGAAGTTTAAATCTATTATGCGGGAACAAGGCTACAAAAAGACTTTCTCAGACCATTGTATATTTGTACAAAAATAATCTGATGATGATTTTATCATCCTATTGTTGTATGTGGATGTGTTAGAATATTTGCAGGTATGACTATGATGTTTTGATGATAACAAATGGAACTAGCGATAGCATGAAAAGGAACTAGGTCCTGTATATCTGCACTAGTGGAGTCAAGAGGAATCCCAGTCGAAGTAGGATTACTATTTAAGGAAACGGAATCAGGATGGGATTTGGCGAAGGTAACAACTTAGGAAAATGACTCCTTTATGTAAAAGAATCACGTTCCTTACTCAAGAAATGAGTCCTATATGGAATGTCTCTAGGGTTCAATATAAATACAATCATCAACCATAGAATAGACAGCTTTTGCAATCAAAAAATGATGAGATCATTTAAGCAAGAGCACGGGCACTTGGTGAGAGCATTCAAGCAAGATCTAGAGTTAGGTTTTCTTGATTGTTCAAGTCTTTTTGTCAATCTTCTTAGAATCTTTTTTAAGGACAAATATTGTACGAAGTTGTTTTTCTTTGTATGAGTTGTAATTGAGAATGGGCTTGACTCTCAGTAGTTGAGTTTGAAGAGTGAATTGTAAGTTGACTTTGCTCGTTTGAAGTTGGTGAAGTTGTTGAAATCGTGCGAGTGTAGGTGGTAGTTGTTTCTCCCTTGAGCAAAGAGGTTTTCCACTATAAGTTGCTTGTTATCTTTACTACTTTCTCTATTCATATTGGTACTGCTTATTGAACTAGGTTCACTAGCAGCTTAGGGTTACAAATCCTTTCAATTAGTATCAGAGCAAGTCTTTTCAAAACAAGGCTAACAACCTCGAAAAGACAATGGCGGCCACACCCATGACACAAGAAAGAGCTTCTCAGTCTAGACCTCCATTATTTAATGGACATTACAAACTGATGGTGAAAAACTCGGATGATGAATCACATTGAGGGTGAACACGCTGATTTTTGGAATTTGTTTCTCAGCGAACTAAACATTCCCATGAAAGACGGTCAATCTCAGGTGCTCCAAGAGTGCCTAAGGAACGTAGTGAGTGGGATGATGCTGACAAGATTGCTATTCACGACAATGCAAGGCTAAGAAGATCTTATTATGCAGCATTAGTCCTAATTAATTCAATAGGATATCATCTTGTCAAGATGCTAAACAAATCTGGGATACACTACAAGTTGCTCATGAAGGAACCACTCAAGTGAAAAAGGCAAAGATTGATAATCTTAACAGACAGTATGAGTTGTTTAGAATGCATGAAGGTAAAACCATATAGGCGATGGAAACCATGTTCTCTACCATTGTCAATGAGATTTACTCCTTGGTAGAAGTCATTCCCACTAGGAAGGCCATCAGAAAGCTTCTGTGTGTGCTACTTGAATCATGGGAAAGCAAATTAGAAGCCATCATTGAAGCCAAAGATCTGGACACCATGACCATGGATCAGCTGATGGGAACTCTGGTCACTTATGAACTAAAGAGGAGTCAGGAGCAGGAGTTGAACAATAAGAGGAAGGATAAGAACCAGGTTTTAAAAGCTACTGAGAAAGAGGATTCGAAGAAGAAAACATTACACTAATCACCCAGAAGTTCCAACAGGGCTATAAAAAGGAACCAGTGGACGAAGAAAGACTCCTCAATGAACAACTGAGAGAGATATAAGGGAACAACTACGTCACAAGTGTGGAAGTCCTGACCACTTCATGAAGTTCTGTCCACTCTGGGCATTTGAGTACAAGAAGAATTTCCCAGAGAAACACAAGGAAACCAAGGCCGAACCATATGTTCGCTAGTTAGGAGGATGAATAATTAGGAGGTGGATCTCTTAGTGCAAAGAGCGTTAGAATCACTGGTCAGCAACTCTGGTGATAAATCAGATGGTGAGGCACCTGAAAACCAATCTCTTATAGCTATTGAGTAACCTGAAAAGTATGACTTTCTTGCTCTTGTCGCTATGAATGAATCTGACTATGAAAGTAGCGAGGAACAAGTGATTACAGTGACTGATCTCAAGGCTGAGGAGGTTCACATCAAGTAGGAAAATCTGATGCTGATGGTAGGAGCAGGTTCTCAGGATCGGGATAGTGCATTACTAGACACCAAGGTAAGTTTTGAACAAGCTAGAGCTAACATTTATTTGTATTCAAAGAAAAAGATCGAGTCCTTGTCACAGGTCCTGATTGAAGCATATCTGGCTGTTTGTGACTCCCAGGATCTTCTTCTGGAGGACTACACTCAGCTAAGAACTGAGAATGTTGATCTTAAGAATGTCAATCAAAAACTACAGTTGGAGATTGACAGTCTTAAGTCCTCTAGAAAGGAGAAAAACAATATGAGTTAAAAATCAATCAGATCTAGAGGAAAAGGTTAAGAAACTGGGAACGAACTAGGTATCGTGTTGAATAAGAATGAAGTCCTTCTAAAAGAACTGGACCATACCAAATCAAAATTAAAGCACAATATGAAATGGACCAAGTTCTCTGCATTGCTTGATGATATACAACAAGGTCAGTCTACCACAAAGTGTGGGATTGGGTTCAAAATCAAGGAACCCAAGGATCGTGCAAATAGACCATGGAATCCTTTGTATCTAGTTTGGGATGATTGGTCATTTAAGAGATAATTTCAATAAAAACCCAAAGGCTCATGATAGCAGCATCTCTTACATCAACATGAATTATGATAAGGGTAGATAAAGGAGTTGGAACATGAAGGTATCCCCGTAGGAGAAATAGAAACAGGATAGGAAAAAGATATCCCCCTAGAACTAACACGGACTGGTCAGGCAAAAGATATCCACCTAGATTTAACTAGTTTAATAATGAAAGTAGATACACTTCTAGAACCACCAGGCCTAAAAAGATTAAGAAGTATCTTCCTACCTGGCAAAAAAGGATTTTATTTACCTTTTTTACAATCAAAAGGGACTCAAGTGGATCTAGGTACCCAAATCTCATCTTTGTTAATTGTGAAGGAACCAGTAGAAGAAAAATGGAAGCAGTGGTACCTAGATAATGCATGCTCCAAGCATATGACAAGAGACAAACGTAACTTCCTTCTACTGAGTGACTTCCAAGGCGGGAATGTAGGCTTTGGAAATGGAAAACAAGGTGAAATTAAAGGTCTTGGAAAGGTAGGACCATCTATGTCCCAATGCATTGACAGTTTGTACTATATGGAGGGACTGAAACATAATCTGCGAGTGTCTCTCAAATGTATGATAAAGGAAACAATATACTTTTTGTGGCCTCGAAATGCAAAGTAATGAATGCAGTCTCTAAGGGGATCATACTCAGGGGGAAGATACACAAGAACGTGTACAAAGTGGACATCAATGGACCTAGTCAACCTTAGATGAAGTGCTTGAGTGTCATGAGCGATGCATCATTACTTTGGCACAAAAGACTAGGATATGCCAGCTTCTCTACAATCAACAAACTAATCTTAAAAGAGCTGGTTCAGGGACTTCTTAAAGGAAAAATTAGTGAAGGTCAAGTGTGTGGAGCTTGTGCTCAAGGTAAACACGTCAGGAGAAATTTTTAACCAGTAGGACTAGTCAGCACTAATAGACCGCTGGAACTAGTTCACATGGATCTTTGCGGCCCTATGAGAGTCCAAAGCAGAGGTGGGAACAGGTATGTCTTCATACTTATAGATGATTACTCAAGGTTCACATGAACTTTCTTTCTAGAATCTAGGGATGAAACTTTTGATGTGTTTGTTGTGTATGCTAAAATGGTCCAAAAGAATCTGAATTGTCATTTGATGAGCTTGAGAACAGACTATGGTACAGAATTTGAGAATTCCAGCTTCCTCTCATTCTATGCTGAAAATAGCATGACTCACAACTTCTCAGCCCCTAGAACTCCCTAGCAAAATGGGGTTGCCGAATGAAAGAATAAAACTCTAGAAGATATAGCTAGAACTATGCTGATAGGTAGTGATCTTCCATAGAGCTTTTGGGTTGAGGCAGTGAACACCGCCTACTATCTCATCAACAGATGCATGATTAGACCTATCTTGAACAAAACTCCATATGAGTTACTAAAAGGTAGAAAACCAAACCTAGCCCATATTTGCTCATTTGGTTGTGTGTGCTATGTACACAACAATGGAAAGAATGCTCTAGGGAAGTTTGACGCCATAAGTGATAAGAGAATTTTCATTGGGTACTCTTTTCACAACAAAGTCTTCAAGGTGTATAATAAAAGAACTAGATGTGTAGAAGAAAGTGCATATATTATATTTGATGAGGCTAGTTCAGTGGTCGAGAAAGTTTTGCAAGAACAAGTACAAAGGCTAGAACCAACGGATGACAAGAAAGAGTCAGATGATGAGGATAACAGGGAGCAAACTGGTAGATCTGGGCCCCCAGCTCAAGGTAATGTGGAGAGAGAGGCACTTTCTGAGGCCATCCCTCAAAATGGAGATGGCACTTCGGAATATTTCACCCTGCTGAAGCTGGTTCCTCAGACACTACAAGCAAGAATACTGCTCTTGAGGATCCAGGACATAACTGGAAGCACAAATTCTCTCACCCTCGTGAAAATCTGTTGACTCCTCTAGACTCGAGGATATCTACCAGATCAAAGCTTAGGAACATGGTGCCTTCTCTACATATGTGTACTTAGTCAAACCTAAAAATGTCAAAAAAGCATTGTTGGATGAAGAATCGATATCTAGCATGTAGGAAGTACTCCTATAGTTTGAGCGAAGCAAGGGGTGGCACCTAGTTCCCCCTCCTGAACATCGAACCATCATTGGAAGTAAATGGGTGTTCAGGAACAAGGTGGATTAACAAGGCATGGCAACAAGAAATAAGGCTGGATTAGTGATACAAGGATACAATCAAGAGGAAGGAATTGACTATGATGAGAATTTTGTCCCCGTTGCCTGCATTGATTCCATTCGAATGCTCATAGAGTTTGCTGCTCACAGAGAGCTTAAACTGTATCAGATGGACATCAAAAGTGCATTCCTCAATAGATATCTATAGGAGGAAGCTTTTGTAAGGCCACCACCTGGTTTTGAGGACCATGAGCATCCAGACTATGTCTACAAACTAGACAAAGCTCTATGTGGACTGTTTCACCTAGTTTTGAGGACCATGAGCATCAAGACTATGTCTACAAACTAGAGAAAGCTCTATATGGACTGAAACAGGCACCAGAGCCTAGTATGATCGACTTTCTAGCTTCCTGATAGGTCATGGTTATGTGAGAAGAAAGATTAACAATATGTTGTTCTTGAGAAAAAAAGGGTCTCTATATACTCATTGTCCAGGTCTATATCGAAGACATCATCTTTGGAGTAACGAAAGAAGCTCTAGGGGCAGAATTTGCAAAACTCATGGGAAGTGAATTTGAGATGAGCATGATGGGGGAAATAAATTTCTTCTTAGGACTTCAAACACATAAGGGACATACTAGTACACTATTCATCAAGAGAAGTACATTAAGGAGTTGATCACTAAGTTTGGGAAACAGGATGCCAAAGTCAGTGACACTTCCATGGCAACCATTACAAGGCTTGATAAAGATGATCTAGAGATTGGAGTTGATGAAACCAAGTATAGAGGGATGATTACGTCACTTCTATACCTGACAGCTAGTAGACCTGATATCATGTTCAGTGTGGGCATGTGTGCGAGGTTCCAATCAAAGCCCAAGGAATCACACCATAAAGTTGTCAAATGAATTCTGTGCTACCTAAAGGGATCCATAAACCTGGTTCTCTAGTACCCTACCGGTTCTTCATTCGATCTAGTAGGCTTTACAGATGCTGATTATACCAAATACTCAGTAGACAAGAAGAGCACCTTAGGAATGGAACACTTCTTGGGACCTTGTCTGGTTTATTGGGCCACCAAGAAACAAAATTCAGTTGCTTTATATGCTGTTGCGGCCTCCTCTTATGCTCAGCTTCTATGGATTACACAATAGCTTGTAGATTTTCAGATCTAAGTTGACCGTATCCCTATCATGTGTGAAAACATAAGTGCAATGAATGTCACGAAGAATCTGGTCTAGCACAAGTGTATTAAGCATATTGATGTGCGACATCACTTCTTGAGGGACAATGTCAAAAAAGGGTTTATTAAAATGCTATTCTGCAAAACCAAGGACCAGGTTGTCAATGTCTTCATAAAGACTCTGAGCAGGAAGCACTTTGAGCAGAATCGCCTTCATCTAGGGCTAATCAAGGACTCTTGACTCTTTCCTTTTTCTTCTTAATTTGTACTTCCACCATTCTACAGATTTACTAACTTGAACAAATTTGCAGGTATTCATCTTAAAAACATGTGCCTGGACATATATGCTAGGAACTGCTGATATTACCCTTAGTGTCCGATGCTGGAGTAAGGCATGGAGTCAGGGGGAACTGTTTCTCACATGCTAACCTAAAAGGTACGCCCTTGCCCAATAACTTCCATTGTCTGAATGAATACATGCCTTGCGAAAAGTTGTCTATAGTCAATACCTGTACCTAGTTCTTCTTATATGTTCCTTAATTTGGTGGGGAGGGTTTTTACTTTAAAAAAAGGCAATGATCACCATTTCTCAGGATCTCGAGAGTCACACTGATTGTAGTTTGTCAAACCACATCTTTTCAATCATATATCGGTGCCTCTTCCAACTCCCTATATACCCTTTAATATTCCCACCTGTGTGCCCTAAATTGTTTCTTACCTTTTTTGTTTTCAAACCAGAAAGAGCAAAACCCTTCTTTAAGAAAACAACCACCAATCAAGGGCATCTTTTGTTTCTTACTCTGTCACTGACTCAAATGCTACTGCCCCCTCCCCACCACAGGACCTCTCATAAGGGGAACTCCACTCATCACCCTTGGACCACAACTAGTCACCGCCATCGTCCTCGCCACCGTCCTCGTCACTGACCATTATTAATGAACCCCATCGCTTTTCTCGCTCACCGTCTTTGCACCTCCTACTATCCAGCCCATCATTCTATGTCCAAACTCTACCACACGGTTGTCGACTTGCCCATTCCTGACCCTATACCCTCTCGTCAATGCCTTACTGAAGAACCTTCTCCTTCGTCTTCCTCCACTGATACATCCCCAGTTCGGGTCGTGTCGCTTACTCATGGTGCCTCTCCATCTATAATTTCTCCTGCACCTATGGTTCATGCTTCTGCACTAGAGCATTCGGACTTACAGGATGACATTCCTTTGTCCTAAGTCCACCACTATTTCCTTCATTATCAATCCCCTTCGCCTTATTCTCCGCAGCCTATCGCTCCTCACACTTGTGGTCCCATCACCAAGAGCAAAAGGTATGTGTTTGACTCAGTTGTCCCCTTCTCCAATCACAAGAAGGCTCGCTCGAGTAAGTCCTCCATCTCTCAGCCTTCCCCCATCTAGGTTTCTTCCTCTCCCGAAGGGACCCTGCACCTGCTTCACCCTCTGTCCCTCCTGCTCAATCCCATGGGAAAAAATATGTGGAGAATTTTAATTAGGTTAGGAAGGAATTCTATTTCAGCTCTAAGGTTATGCTGAGGGGCAGGGTCATCCACCCTAAGGTCTGTACTATCCTGTGGTCGCACAACTATGTGATAAATTGGTCTCCCAGGGTTGGATTAACCTTTTCTTTGATACCGAGACCCTTGTTTTTTAGTCTGAGATGGTGGAATTCTATGTGAATCTTGCTTTTGTTGAGGGGCATATGGCTACCTCGAGGGTGCATATGATAGATATTGTGTTTGATAAGGAGAAGTTGGGGGAAGATACTACAAATTCCATCAGTGGGGCTGACTGAGTATGTGTGGTTGGAGGATGTTGGTTGTTTTGACCTCCAAGTACTGATGGGCGAGTCATTGATGTGCCCAGGAAAGTGTTTAAGGCGGAGATGCCACCATATTTGAAACTTTTGCTTGAAGTGGTGCATAAGAGGGTGTTGCCCAGAGGTAAGCACAGGCATGAAGCAACATATCATGATATGTGGATCGCTCAAGCGATAGACCTGCAAGAACCGGTAGACTATGCTGCTTTGATTATGCATCATATGGCATGCATTGTTGATCCTGCGGAGGGCCCCCATAAGCTTGCCTGTGGTAATCTGCTGACCCATGTCTTCAGGGCATTTCAGGTTTCGTTTGGGTAAGGGAGGGCTCTGACCAAGAAAGACATGATTGATCACCACACTACCATTAAGTGCAAATGTGCTCCTCCTGCTGTCGTTGCTGCTGCACCTTCCAACGAATTCTACTTGCACTATCACTCATATCATGATGGGAACTTCGAGAGGCTCAAGCTGAGCAAGCTCATCTTCAGGCCCAGGCTAGTGATGTTCAGGATCAACTTGGAGACTCTCAGGCGGAAGTGGTTTGCCTTAAGGACTGGCTCTTCCGGTAGCAGGTGGATCATAAGTGGACTCCCTCCTTAGGTTGCTAGGTGCAGGACCCTCATCCCCTCACCCTTCGTACTCTTAGTCCTTTGCTATCCTTTCTTTTGATTTGCACTATAAACAATTTTGTTTGGCTTTAATAATATTTTTGTGGATGCTTGTGCGAGCATTGGTGCTTGCCTGTTATTTTTTTGTTGTGGATATCATATTCTGCTTTCTCTTGCTGCATTACTCTATGCTATGTGGATGGCTAATATCCTCAGTTCTAATATGTTATGTTTGATGTTGTTCCTATTCTTGGTATATGTACTAATGTTCTTGTTACCTAGTTTGTGCTAATGCTTGTTGTCTTTTTGAGATGTCAAAAGGGTGAAGTTGTTTTATAGGAACTCATATATGCACAGAGGTTTGCCATTATCAAAAAAGGAGAATTTGTTAAAATCTTTGCAGGTATAACTATGTTGTTTTGATGATGGCAAATGGAACCAGCAACAGCATGACAAGGAACCAGGTCATGTATATCTATACCAGTAGAGTCAAGTAGATTCCTAGTCGAAGTAGGATTGCTATTTAACAAAACGAAATCAGGATGGCATTTGGCGAAGGCAATAGCTTAGGAAAAGGACTCCTTTATGGAAAAGAATCATGTGGCCTACTCAAGAAAAGAGTCCTATATGGAATGTCTCTAGGGTTCAATATAAATACAATCATCCACCCTAGAAGAGACAACTTTTGCAATTGAAAAATGGTGAGAACATTCAAGCAAGAGACAAGCATTTGGCGAGAGCACTCAAGCAAGATCTAGAGTTAGGTTTTCTTGATTGTTCAAGTCTGTTTTACAATCTTCTTAGAATCTTTGTTTAGGGACAAATATTGTGAGAAGTTATTTTTCTTTGTGACAGTTGTAATTGAGAATGAGTTTGGCTCTCAGTAGTTAAGTTTGAAGAGTGAGTTATAAGTTGACTTTGCTCGTTTGAAGTTGTTGAAATCCTACGAGTATAGGTAGTGGTTGTTTCTCCCTTGAGCAAGATGTTTTTCGACTAGAAGTTACTTGTTATCTTTACTACTTTCTCTGTGTGTATTGGTATTGCTTATTGAACCAGGTTCACTAGCAGCTTAGGGGTACAAATCTTTTCAGGATGATATGTTGATTGTGGACAAGGATACTTCCAAAATTGACAAGCTGAAGAATGAGTTGTGTAAGT
Organism: Solanum clarkiae; assembly: GCA_011800125.2. Classification (NCBI taxonomy): domain Eukaryota; kingdom Viridiplantae; phylum Streptophyta; class Magnoliopsida; order Solanales; family Solanaceae; genus Solanum; species Solanum clarkiae. The sequence continues at coordinate 15,131,551 of JAABOM020000002.1, forward strand.
CATTTTCTGTGAAAGACTTGGGTCATGCCAAACGTATCTTAGGCATGAGGATCACTCGTCTCAGAGATGAAAGGAAGATCTATATGTCACAAAAGAAGTGTACTGGAATGTTTTAACATGAAGAATGCTAAGCCTGTTAGCACACTTCTTGCTAGTCATATGAAATTGAGAAAGAAGATGTGTCCAACAACAAGGGAGGAAAAAGAAAGTATGGTCAAAGCTCCATATTCCTCAGTCATTGGAAGTCTGATGTATGCAATGGTATGCACTAGACTTGATGTTGCTCATATTTTACTATCATGCTTTAAATGAAATGCTTATCATGTTTTCCAACTTAGTCAATTTCATATCATGACATATTGCATGTCAGAAGCCCATGGTGCTCATTATTCTATTCACCCGGGATATACCAAAATATATAGAGATTTTAGAGAGGTGCATTGGTGGAACAACATGAGAAAGGACATAGCAAGGTTTACGGCCTAATATTCTAATTGTCAACAAGTGAAAGTTGAGCATCAAATATCAAAAGGCTTAGCTCAAGATATTGAAATCCCACCTTAAAAGTGGGAGGATGTGAACGTGGACTTTATAATGGAATTGCCAATTACCCATGTGAAACATGATTCAATTTGAGTGGTGATAGACCGAATAACCAAGTCGGTGTATTTTCTACTTGTTAAGACTTCTTACACCGTCGATGATTATGCAAAGTTGTATATTCGAGGATTAGTAAAGTTTTATGGTGTTCCCTTGTCCATTATTTTGAATTGTGATACTTATTCACCTCACAGTATTGGAAATGCTATCAAAAGGATCTTGGTACAAGGGTCAGGTTAAGCACCAAATTTTCACACTCAAAGCGGCGGTCAAACCAAAAGAATAATTCAAAATTTAGAGAACATGTTGAGGGCATATATAATTGACTTCAATAGAAGTTTGGATGATCATCTACCGTTGATTGAGTTTGTTATAACAATAGTTATCATTCTAGCATCCACACGGCTCCTTTTGAGGCTTTATATGGTAGGAGATGTAGGTTTCTCGTTGGGTAATTTGAAGTAGGTGAGGCCGCTTTGATAGGTCCCGAGTTGGTGCTTGAGGCTTCGGATTTTCATATCCAATAATTCAAAATTTAATTAAATAAGGAAGTAATTTGAAGTAGAAAAGTTTAACCATAAAGATGACAATAAAGTTTTAGGCTAAATATAAAAGAGGGGAAGTCGTGTAATATTAATTTTAATCACAAAATAAATACTTATATTATAAACTAATATCATAGAAGACGTGTTGTGTGCTTCTTTCTAATTAAACATTTCTCTATACAAAAATCTTTATCGTCAAATTGGTTTACTGGGTATGTAAGGTGCTAATGTTCTATATTCATGCATAAACAAAGTCGATAATATGGTGTTGAATGTTCAAACTCCATTTAGAATCATTTTCTATTTCAAAAATAATAAATTAATACTAATTGATAGATCAAACACACACTCTATCTATCTATCTATCTATCTATCTATCTATCTATCTATCTATCTATCTATCTATCTATCTATCTATATATATATCTTCTTTTGCTGTATCATTAGTCAAGAGAGAACCGTGTCAGTATCTTCTCAACAAGTTTGGAGGCTTAATGCCAAACTTCATATAGAGAGACCTCATATATAAATTAAATAATTATAGCATACCTATTGTAATCCTACAAATGAGGCCTGGAGATATATGATATATGTAGATATTATGAAACAAGAACGTAAACAATGAAAATATATAAATAAAGTTAGAATAATAAAATCTTACTTAAAAACGTGAAAAGTTTATATTATGATATAGCACTAAATAAGTTGATATAGTGATATTAAAGTAGTGTTGATTAGTTTTAGTGCTTCAAATTTGAATAAGATACCAATAAATAAATTTGATATTTTTATAAACACACAACAATGGATTTTGCATAATATAAAAAGTGTGACCATTTGATAGATGCTAGAATATTCAACAATGAGATCATAAAATTAGTGAAATAAGGAGAATTAAAAAAATGATAAATATAATAATAATTTTGATTCATGATAATAATCATCATAATATAAATAAAGCAACATAATAGATAACCACATAAGAAATTATGCTATAATTGACTAAACACTATTTCATTTTCCAGCTGTTATAACGATCTCTATATTATATGAGCTATAAAATTATTAAATTTTAAGATAGTTTGAATTGGAGGCTAATGAAAGAATAATGTTCCGTTTTAGCGTTAGAAGCTAGTGTTGGGTGTTAGAGTGGTGTTTCATGGTTTATGGAGTATATAGGAAGGATTGGTTATGATAGATATGTGTTGAAGTG
>JAABOM020000002.1:15140288-15158773 GCA_011800125.2 Solanum clarkiae
AAGTAAACTCAAATTTGCAAATCTCATGCTCAATCAAAGTTGCTTAGGAGTTTCTCTTAACCGACATACCTTCCACTACCATGAGATAGGTGATGTACAATGAATCGGCATCATTGCCACGCCTGCCCTATACGTTTCATGGCATAGGACAATCAACTCTCTCTTGGATCTAGAGTAAATGTCCACTTGAGGGACAATAGTCACCAGAACAATGTTGTATGACTATTCTACGCTGGCAACGTTGTTTTGTGGGTTAAAGTAAAAGTATACTCGCTCCCCGCTCAATGCTCGATACTTCTCCCAAGACTTAAACATGCTCAAATCATCATGTAACTCAATCCTCACTACTTAATCAATCAACTCATCCTCAACCTCATAGAATTATCTCAATTCATCTCAAAGATTCAACAATTCATTAAATCACATACAAGTACTCAAATATAGTCTACTCAATAATCATGTAACTTACCATGCTCGACTCAGTTCAAATGGTCATTTGAACTTTTTTAACCTTACTCATCATATTATGTAAACAAGTTTATAATGTAACATGTTTTCATGTTCAACGACTCAAGTATTCTCAATTCGTTATATTATCCTCAACTTAACTTCATATAAACTCTTTTCACATAGAACATAAATCTCAGGATATAATAAAATTTCAAGTAGTAAAATCCTAATATAATAGCAAGAGAATAAATAAAACTTCCTCGTCAACAACGTCTTTTAAATCTCTAACTCAAGTAAATAAAGTAACATATAGAGTCTTTCGATTTAACTTTTATGCATCAAGATAAATTTATCTCTTATCATAAATAATATTCTCATAATAAAGTACTTAAAAGTACACAAAAATAAACTCATTTATATAAAATATCTTATTATAAAAGATTTAGAAAATAGGAGCAACTTACAAGAATAAAATTGTCGAAGCTCTACACTATAAAACATCTCACTTCAGCTAATAAAACTCTCAAAATATTAAACATTCTATTGTGTTTTTCTCACGATGTTTCTTGTTTGCTCGTCTTTGCTCTATATGTTTTTTTTTTCTTCTGTATATCTCTTGAGAAGTAAGCTCATCCTATATATAGAGGATCTGTACGCCTCTTCACGATCATAAATGGGCACTTTGTAAAACAATTGGCCCTTACTATATTAAAAAATACATAAAGACACAACAATAATGCAAATTGCATAATGGACAAATCACTGAACGAAAAAACATAGTGCAAACAGCATTATAATCACCAATGTTTGAAAAAAAAAAACAAAATGGATGGACAGACCATTATTATCACTTACTGCTTGATAATATTTAAAAATACAACTACAATCCCCCTTTTTTAAAAAAAATCCTGCTTACACTATTCCAACTCATGTAGGCAAAATTTCAGGGTCGTTACAGATAGTTAGGTTTACTTCTCCGTTCATTTGGAATAGCATCAACAGTGAGTTGATTTCCTCATGCATCAATAGCTGATTAGGGCAGTCGACTTCCTTGAAGGACATAACAACACTTTGAGTGTTTTGAATTTCAATATCATGTGTGATGTTTCTTTTCTCAGTAATTTTATTAGAATTGTTAAAAATAATATGATATAAATTCTTATATAATAGAAGTTTTTTCAATTAGTGATTCTATAGGATTTGTTAAAATTTGAATAACCAAGAAAAATTCCTTCATCACTTCAAGGATCAAACTTAACAAGGTTGTCTGTACCATTGTTATGAATGAAGCATTTACATTCAGAAGGATGAAAATGTCTAATGTTCGATTTCTTTTCATTCTACAATTCATATGAAGTCTTCTTCTGAATGAGTCTAATCAGACACCTATTTAGTATAAAGCATGCTGCTCTTACTGCCTTTGCCAAAAATTGATGAGGTAGAGAGTGCTTACAAGTCATGATTCTTGCCATGCTTTGAAGAGATTTATTTTCCATTAGACCACTCCATTTTTTTGAGGAAATCTTGAAGAAGAAAAATTATGAGAGTAACCTTGTTCATTGCAGAATTGTTTAAATGTCTATTTTCACATTCTCCATTGTGGTTACTCTTTATGGAGGAAATATAGTATCCCTCATCTCTTTGAACTTTCTCACAGGAAAAATAGCCCAAATTACATGAGAGTAATAATCAACAATTATGAAAGTATACATTTTTCCTCAATACTAGTTTGTCCAAATAAATCCATATGAAGTAGGTTTAAAGGCTTAGAGATAGATACAATATCTTCAGGTACAAAAGAGTTTCGAGTTGCTTACTCATTTGGCATGCATCATAGATATAATCTTTTGTGTAATCTAATTTTGGTAGGCTACAGTTCATGTCTAGCAAATTTTCAATTAAGCGCATGTTAGTAGGTCCAAGTTTCTTGTGCCAGATCCATGGCTTTTCAGAAATGAAGGTTAAACAGATACGTTCTGTAGTTCCTTTGATAGAGTCATGTATGTACACACTTTGTCTTATGTGTTCTGTAGTTTCTTTGATAGAGTCCAATATGTACACACCTTTTGTCTCTGCTTCCAGAGAGAATACCTTTTCCAGAGTTGTCTTCGATTATGCACACCTGTTTTTTGAATCTTACTTTCAGTTTCGAGTAGAGTAGTTGACTTATGTTCAATAGATTGTACTTTAATCTTTTGATAAGATAAACCTTAGTAATATCGTAAGACTCATTAAAAGAGATATTTACTGCACCAATGATTGTCCCTACTGAATTGTCATCAAATCGAATCTTTCCAACATTAAAGTCTACAACAAATTTTAAAAGTTTTTTGTTGCCTGTCATGTGATTTGAACACGCACTATCCTAATAGTATTTTTCTTTTGATTTTTCTTAATTAAAATTTGGCCGATGGGCCATTTTATTAAATTAAATCATCTGGCCCAAAGGGGCCGTTTACATTGTAAAATTTAAAACAAGTCCAAGACTCGGTCCATTCATACACTGCCTTAGCTATTATCTTTTGAAAGAAGCTAGTGTTTCCTCAAAGGAACTCCTCGACTTCAACTCTCCGTCTTCTGTGGTGATGTTGTCTCCCTTGGTTACCAACCATCAGTTCTCTCTTCACCATTTCTGGGTCAGCAACTATCTCTACCTCATCTCCATGGTGTACTTGTATTACAACTCTCAAAGATGAGCTGCATTTCTATTTCCCCATTGGTTTTCTAGCTCCTTGTTGGCTTACTGACTTCTGCTCCTTGAAAGGTGTCCTGTACAATGAATCTATCTCAACAAAGCCAGGACTTACAAAAATCTTCAAGTGGCAATCCTCTAAGAGCTAACCAGTCGACTCGCATCAGCAAGTCAACTGAATCTCAAAGTGAATATTTTAGTTTCACTGGCTCTAAAAAGCTTTTTTTTTTTTAATTCTTGTCATTACTATGGAAAACATAAACAAAAGTACTAGATCTGCAGATTTGGTTATTCAAATCCTTCAAATGGGGTTTGGAAACTCAAAGTTAAGCCCAACTGGGATTTTGAAGGACCCACTAACACTTGGGTACCTAAAAGTGAATAATCAACTACATGAACGTAAAGCTTCATTTGTTAAGGTAGATTCACCGGACAGAACACCTTTCAAGCTGCAACAGTCAGTAAGGCAACAAGGAGCTAGAAAACAAATGGGGAAACTGAAATGCAATTCACCTTTGAGATCTTTAATACAAGTACAGCATGGAGATAAGGTGGAGATAAGTTGCTGACCCAAAAATGGCAAAGAGAGAGTTGATGGTTGGGAACCCAAGGAGACAACATCGCCATAGAAGACGGAGAGTTGAGGTCGAGAAGTTCCTTTTAGGAAACCCTAGCTTCTTTCACAAAATAATAGCTAAGGCGGTGGATGGATGGGTCGTGTATTGGACTTGTTTTATGTTTGCAATGTAAACGGCCCCTTTGGGCCAGATGATTTAATTTAATAAAATGGCCCATTGGCCAAAATTTAATTTAAAAAAATAAAAGAAAAATAGTACTAGGATAGAGTGTCTTCAAATCACATTAATACAACAAAAGTCTTTTTAAATTTGTTGCAGACTCTAATGTAGGAAAGATTCGATTTGGTGACAATTCAGTGGGGACCATCATTAGTATAGTAAATACCTCTTTTAATGAGTTTTACGATATTACTTAGGTTCACTTATCAAAGGATTAAAGTACAATCTATTTACTCGGAACTGGAAGTAAGATTCAGAAAACAGGATGCATGATCAAAGAAAACTCTGGAAAAGCTATTCTCTCTGGAAGCAGAGACAAAAGGTGTATACATATATACTTGACTCTATCAAAGAAACTACAGAACACATAAGAAAAAAGTGTGTACGTACATGACTCTATCAAAGGAACTTGGACATACTGACATGCGCTTAATTGAAAATTTGCTAGACAAGAAATTGTTCCTTAGCCTACACAAATTGTATTACACAAAAGATCATATCTATGATGCATGTCAAATTAGTAAGCAACTTGAAACTCTTTTGTACCTAAAGATATTGTGTCTGTCTCTAAGCCTTTACGACTACTTCATATGGATTTATTTTGACAAACTAGTATTGTTAGTATTGTAGGAAAAATGTACACTTTCGTAATTATTGATTATTACTCTCATTTTGTGTGGGTTATGTTTCTTGCTAACAAAGATGATACTCTAAAGAATTTTGAGTTCTTTTGTGAGAAAGTTCAAAGAGACGACTATATTAGCTCCATAAAGAGCGACCACAATGGAGAATTTGAAAAGAAGGCATTTGAAAAATTTCTGCAATGAACAAGGTTACTCTCATAATTTTTCTTCTCGAAGATGCCCTCAAAAAAATGGAGTGGTCAAATGGAAAAATAAAACTCTTCAAAGCATGTCAAGAACCATGACTTGTGAACACTCTCTACCTCATCAATATTTGACAAAGGCAGTAAGTACTGCATGCCTTATACTAAACAAGTGTCTCATCAGACTCATTCTGAAAAAGACTTCATATGAATTGTGGAATGAAAAGAAATCTAACATTTGACATTTTCATCCTTTTGAATGTAAGTGCTTCATTCATAACAATGGTACAGACAACCTTGTTACATTTGATCCTTGAAGCGATGAAGGAATTTTTCTTGGTTATTCAAAATTTTAATAGATCCTATAGAATCTCTACCTAAAAGAGCTTTCTATTCATATTATTTTTGACAATTCTAATAAAATTACTGAGAAAAGAAACATCATATATGATATTGAAAGTCAAAGCACTCAATGTGTTGTTATGTCCTCCAAGAAGTCGATTGCCCTTATAGTTGACTGATGCAGGAGGAAATCAACGCACTGTCGACGCAATTCCAAATGAATGGAGAAGTAAGTCTAACTATCTGTGAAAATTCATTCTTGGAGATCCAAATGAAGGAATGAAGACAAGAGCCTCTAGCAAAAGAAAGTGCGAACATAGCTCTTATATGTAATTCATTGAAAGGGAAACTGTTCTGAGGCTCAAACACCATATACTTGTATTCATGACCATATTCCTTGGAACTCTGCTTTGAAGTATCCACTTCAGCTATAGAAGGGGTGGATAAATCATTCAACAGATTGGTTGCAAGAAGGGCACCCGAATCCTTCTCAAGCCCTATGTTTCTTCTTACTGGCTGTTTACCACTCCGTTCAACATGAGTTGGAATTTCTTCTTTATGAAACATTATGTTTCCTCCAAGAGGAGTGGATAACTCAGAAGATTATTTCAAAGAAGTCTCTTTTCTCTCTATGAAGTCTGACTAGCTATTCTCTTTGACCTGACACAGATTTAGTGTCCACATTCTGTTCAAAGTCATCCACCGAAAAGTGTGAGGTGAAGTCTTCAACAACAGAAACAAGAGGCTTATCATCCTCTAAAGCTGGAATGACCATACTCCTCATCTTCCTGTAGCTCCAAAATGAACCCAGAATCAAGCTTAAGTCCTTGTCTATCTAATTTTGAAGCCCTTGCGCACATCCTCTTTTCCTCTAATTGTCTTCTGTATTTTGGATATAAGTAAGGGCAAATGGGCATTCTAATCCTATGACACTTGCAAAATTTGAATCCCATCACTTTAGAAATCTCTGACTCCTCAAGTTCAACAGCTTCGGCATGGTACCAATCTGACTCAAAAGACTAATTGTCAACCCAAAGAAAGGTAACCAACAAACTCAAGACAAAAATACAAGATTCTTTCATAAAAAGAAAACATACATGTGCATGTTTCACAATGGACGTACATTAGATACGGATCATACGGCTTAGAGCAAAGGCGGCAACGAGGTCTTACCGAACCACAATCTGAATTCTTTCGGAGAATGTGTTTAGATCTAAAATCACTTGTATCCTCATTATTCTTTCTCCAAATAACATCCCAGTGGTGCTTCCCTCGTGTCACCAAATTTGAACTAGCATGCTTTACCTTAGAACAATCCTCATTAATCTCCAGTATCCTCATTTGTCGTTAACGCAAGCAAAAATTAGTCAATCTCCAACTAGTCCTTTACTCATTCAAGGAAAAGATAGTCTTGAACCCTGTCAGGCAGAAAAGGTGGAAAACGTTGGTTATTCTAGTAATCCACTGCGTCCACAGTTGATAGTTCTAGTAATCCATCTCCATCCACTGCGACTCTAAAGCATTCTTCTAAGGTGAAGCATGCTAGTTCAAATTTGGTGACACTAGGGAAGCATTACTGGGGTGTTATTTCGTGAAAGAATAATGAAGATACATGTGATTTTAGATCTAAACACATTGTTTAGAAGAATTCAGATTGTAGTTTGGTAAGACCTCGTTGTCGCCTTTGCTCTAAGCCATATGATACGTATCTAATGTACATCCATTGTGAATCATGCACATGCATGTTTTCTTTTTATGCAGGAATCTTGTACTTTTATCTTGAGATTGTTGGTTACCTTTCTTTGGGTTGACAAACAATCTTTTGAGTCATAGATTGGTACCATGCTGAAGCTGTTGAAATTGAGGAGTCAAAGATTTTTGAAGTGATGGGATTCAAATTTTGCAAATGTCATAGGATTAAGATGCCCATCTGCCCTTACTTAGATCCAAAATACAAAAGACAATTAGAGGAAAAGAGGATGTGTGCAAGGGCTTCAAAATTAGATAGACAAGGACTTAAGCCTGATTCTGGGTTCATTTTGGAGCTACAGGAAGATGAAGGTATGGTCATTCTAGCTTTAGAGGATGATAAGCCTCTTATTTTTGTTGTTGAAGACTTCACCTCACACTTTCCGGTGTATAACTATGAACGGAATGTGGAAACTAAATTTGTGTCAGGTCAAAGAGAACAACTAGTTAGACTTCATAGAGAGAAAGAGACTACTTTGAAATCATCTTCTGAGTTATCTACTCCTCTTGGAGGGAACACAACGTTTCCTTAAGAAGAAATGCCAACCTATGTTGAAAAGAGTGGTAAACAACCAATAAGAAGATAAATCTAGGACTTGAGAAGGATTCGATTTCCCTTCTTGTAACCAATCCTTCAATGATTTATCCACCGCTTCTATATCTGAAGTGGATACTTCAAAGGAGAGTTTTAAGGAATATGCTCATGAATTCAAGTATATGGATTTTGAGCCTTAGACCAATTTCTCTTCCAATGAATACCTGCATCTGATGATCGTGGCCCACGAATGGAAACTGGCCAGAGGATTTTGAAATCTCACGGGAAGAGGCCAAGGCATTGATCTCTAAAGAATACCATGATTCCCCTGATTTTGGGCATCTATCATTCTGCTTTGAAGACAAAATTTTATCCCACATTATTGCAACCACCCTGGTTCACAGAGAAGGGTCTCTTAGTAGCATCTCTAACAAAGATATTTTTATTCTGTATTGTCTTCTCAAGAAATACCGCATCGACTAGGCTGAATGGGTTTGAGAGTATATGCTTAAAAGTGCAGAGGACACCCTACTGCAAGCCTTCCCCATGGTCTGCTCATCTTCCAGTTTCTTAGTGAGTCTCAAGTGGAGTTGTTGTTGGGTATACAAACTCCTCCCACATCGGTTGTGGAAAGAGAAAATAACCAAAATATAAGATTGAAGACAATCTCATTAGTATGAGGCCTTTTGGGAGATGCCCCAAAACAAATTCGCGAGGACTTGGCCCAAAGCGGACAATATTATACTAATGCGAGGTTGGGGTGACGGTGCGCGCAGTTCCTAACAACTAGTATCAGAGCCAAGGTTCTATCTGAGTATGCTCTGTGGTTGCAGCATAGTCTGAACTTCCACATTAGAAAAGAATTACTTTGGTAAATAATTTTTCGGAAAAATATTAGAAGTCAACACTAGTAGATTGGGCACTTTGAATGGAACTAATTATGTCATTTGAAAGAGCAAAATGGAAGATCTAGTTTACGTTAAGAATTTATTACAACCAATCTTTGCTAATAAAAAGCCTAAAAATAAAACAGATGAAAAGTGGAATCTGGTGCATAGACAGGTCTATAGATTTATTAGACAATGGGTTGATGATAATGTGTTGAACCATATTTCTGGGGAAACACATGCTCATACCCTTTGGGAGCATCTTGAAAGTTTTTATGCTCGGAAGACTGGGAACAATAAAATGTTCTTGATAAAGCAGATGTTGAGTTTAAAATATATTGATGGTTCCCCGATGACAGATCACCTGAATAATTTTCAAGGAATCATGAACCATTTGTCTACTATGGACATTAAATTTGATGAAGAAATTTAATGCTTGCTTCTACTTGGTTCCCTACCAGATTCTTGGGAAACATTTAGAATGTCATTATTGAATTCTACTGTAGATGGTGTGATCTCTATGGATTTTTCCAAAGGTACTGTGTTGAACGAAGAGATGAGAAGAAAATCTCGAGGTTCTTCTTCGTCTGATGTACTAGTGGCATGTTCTAGGGAGAGAAACAAAAGTCGTGGTTCTCTGAATGGAGAATACAGCGGGGGCAAATCTAGAGGCGAACTTAAAAATGTTGAGTGCTATCATTGTGGTATGAAAGGGCACACAAAGAAGTTCTGCTGGAAATTGAAAAGGGAGAATAGAGAAAAAGAAGAAAATAAAGAAGAAGGCAATGAAAATTGCCTTGCCACCATTGCCACCGAAGATCTTCTCACTATTGTTGATCTTGATATAATAAATATTTCTTGTGATGAGTCAAGCTGGGTTATGTACACTAGTGCCGCATCTCATGTGACATTCAGGAAAGACTTTTTCTCTGTCTATACTCCAGGTGACTTTGGAACCTTGAGTGTGGGTAATGAGACTGTGTCTAAAGTGGTTGGTATTGGTACAATCTGTTTAGAAACTAGTTTTGGAACTAAACTAGTTCTGAACAATGTGAAGTATGCACCTGATGTTCATTTGCATCTCATTTCTGTTGGGGTATTAGATGATGAAGGATATGTCAGTACCAATGGTAGAGGAAAATGGAAACTCATTAAGGGTTCCTTGGTTGTGGCTCGTGGGGAAAAACGTCGTGGTCTATACTGGACTATGACTTCTACTTGTGCCAATATGGTGGATGCAGTTGAGGACGATAAATCTTCAATGTTATGGCATAAGAGACTTAGCCACATCAGCGAGAAAGGACTCAATGTTCTAGCCAAGAAGAAATTGTTGTCATATTGCTAAGGTTCTAAATTAGAAAAGTGTGAGAACTGCCTGGCTGGAAAGCGAAATAGAGTTTCCTTCAAGTCTGACCCTCCTTCAAGAAAGACAGAGTTGCTTGAGTTGGTGCACTCTGATTTATGTGGTCCAATGAAGACAAAGACTTTGGATGGTGCCCTCTATTTTGTAACTTTCATTGATGATTGCCCGAGAAAACTTTGGGTCTATGTCCTGAAGACTAAAGACCAAGTGTTAGGTGTCTTTAAGCAGTTTCAGGCTTCAGTTGAGAGAGAAACTCGAAAGAACCTGAGATGTATTCGTACTGATAACGGTGGTGATCAAATGAGTATTTGTACTGACATGTTCCCTCGTCTCGTTATTGATCAAATAAGTATATGCTACTCACTGATGGGGGAGAACCTGAATGTTATAAGGAGGCTATGGAAGATGAATACAGGGGTCAATGGATAGAGACCATGCAACATGAGATAAAATCCTTGCATGAGAACCATACTTATAAGCTGGTAAAATTACCTAAGGGCATGAAAGCTTTGAAGAATAAGTGGGTGTTCAAAGTTAAAATTGAAGAACACACCCAGAAGCACAGACATAAAGCTAGATTGGTTGTTAAGGGATTCAGTAAAAAAAAAGGCTATTGATATTGACAAAATATTTTCACCTGTCGTGAAAATGTCCTCCATTCGTACAGTTCTTGGTCTGGATGCTAGTCTAAATTTGGAGATTGAGCAGATGGATGTGAAAACGGCTTTTCTTCACGGTGACCTAGAAAAGGAGATTTATATGGAACAACCTAAGGGCTTCAAAGTAAAAGGTAAAGAAAATTCTATGTGCAAACTCAAAAAGAGTCTATATGGCCTAAAGCAAGCTCCTAGACAGTGGTACAAAAAGCAAGGCTACAAGAAGACTTCCTAAGACCAATGTGTGTTTGTACAAAAATTTTCTGATAATATTTTTATCATCCTATTGCTGTATGAGGATGATATGTTGATTGTGGGCAAGGATACTTCCAAAATTGATGTGTTTAAGAATGAGTTGTGTAGGTCTTTTTCTATGAAAGACTTGGGCCATGCCAAAAAAATTTTGGGCATGAGGATCACTCGTCTCAGAGATTAAAGAAAGATTTATTTGTCTCAAAAGAAGTACATTGATCGTGTGTTGGTGCGCTTCATTATGAAGAATGCTATGTCTGTTAGCACACCTCTTGCTCGTCATATGAAGTTGAGCAAGAAGATGTGTCCAACGACAAAGGAGGAAAAGGAGAATATGACCAAAATTCCATATTCCTCTGTCGTTGGAAGTCTAATGTATGCAATGATATGCAGTAGACCTGATATTGCTCATGCAGTTGGTGTTGTCAGCAGATTTCTCGATAACCCTGGAAAAGAACATTGGGAAGCTGTGAAGTGGATACTTAGGTATCTGAGAGGAAGCTCAGATGTATGCTTATGTTTTGGAGGCTCTAGTCTAATCTTAAAGGGCTATATAGATGCTGATATGGATGGTGACCTTGATAATCGAAAATCCACTACTGGATATTTGTTTACTTTTTCAGGTAGAGCTATATCATGGCAGTCAAAGTTGCAGAAGTGCGTTGCACTATGTACAACTGAAGCTGAGTATATTGCTGCTACTGAAGCTAGCAAAGAGATGATATGGCTTAAACAATTCCTTCGAGAGCTTGGGCTACATCGGATAGAGTATATCGTTTATTGTGACAGTCAAATTGCAATAGACTTGAGCAAGAATTTGATGTATCAAGCAAGGGCAAAACACATAGATGTAAGATACCACTGGATTCGAGAAAAGATAGAGAACAAATTTGTACATTTGAAAAGATCTCTAAAAATGAAAATCCTGTAGATATGCTGACCAAGGTTGTGATAAAAGACAAGTTTGAATTATGCAAAGAACTTGTTGGCATAAGCTCTTTCTGAAAGGATGGAAGTACCCCCTTCTGGTAAATGGGTCTAGAGGGGGAGATTAATGCGGTCCACACCCATTTAAATATTAAAAACAGAAGGAAAATTGTATTTGCCTACAAATTGGTCAAGAAAGGGAGCTGTAATTTGCAAATGCAAATTGCAATGTTTCTCCACTATCTTTTTTCTCTGATTGGCCAAGAGAAAAAGGTGGCCATCAACAAATCCCTATAAATAGAGAGCCTCAACTCTCTTGTTTGATACACCAACAAATATAGAGAGTTAAGAAAAATACATTGAGTACTTTTTTAAGTTATATCATAGACTATTTAATAAAAATAGTTTGTGAAGAAAAATAGAGTGTGAGCGATATTTTAGTGAGGTTAAAAAATCAAAAGAGAGTATTTCTTTTGTGTGTGTAGAAGTCTTTGGGAGTATTGTACTTGTGCCTACACGGTGTAAAAATTCCTTACTATAATAATATTAGTTGTTCCTCTTGGCCCATGGTTTTTTCCCTTATTTAGAAGGGTTTCCACGTAAAATTCTTGGTGTCGTTATTTTCCCATTTTTCAGATTATTGTGACATATTATTTTGTGTTAGTCCATATTTTTTCCAACATTTGTCTCGGTTCAAAACCACTGAGGTATCAGCGACTTATGACTCCCATACCTTTGCCAGCATGGGGAACACTCTTGTCACAACAAGTGGCACAAGGACTCTGTTAAAGGAAAAGAAAAAGCCCCTAAGTCGACTGAGACCTTTGCATACTCGGCTGCCCTTCTCACAAAGGAGGTAGGTGAAATTAAAGCCTCTCTTCTTTGTCTAACCACTGTCGTGCAGGATGTACAGGAAACACTGACTAAAAGTTTTTAAACTCAACAAGGACTCCAACACCAACTTAGAAAAATTGCGCTCGGAGGTTGAAGATCTCAAGAAAGAAGGTGTGTGCTCTGTCAACAAACTCATCAAGAAAGTCGATTCTCTGAATACAGGAGTTAACTCCTCCAACAATGAACTTGTCGTCTCTATCAAAACGCCTACTCCTGCTTCTCTAAAGACTTTGAGAAATTCTCTGACTCATTCTGCAGAAATGTCCTCAACACTCTGAAATTCTTTATGGGTCGTCACTGATTTTTCTATCTTTTATAAAGACAATTGTTTTTGGTTTTGTAATATTGTGGTTTCTATCTCCTCGGACTTCCTTCTTCTGACCTGAGACACACTTTCTTATGACTATTTGTACCTATGCTTTCCTTTTTGATTATTCCAAGGGGGAGAATTAACTTGTGCTATACGGATGTTTGTGTATGTTGTTGTGCCTTGTTGCATGTTTTTTCTCTACTGCTGCTTTCTATTCTATCGGTCTAGTAAAAGCACAGAAACAGGGGAAGTCAACCAACCCCACATAGGAGTCACACAGTAAGGGGGAGCCTCCCTAAGTTCACTCGAAGCTTAGATATAGGGGTGGTCAACTCTACAGGGAAGTATCCATATAGCAAAATAAAATGTCATCATCAAAAGGGGGAGATTTTTAGCATCTAATATCTTTTGCTGATCTCATTTGTAGGATGAATCAAAAAGGAAAGAAAAGGATATCCCTGGAGCTGCTGCAAAAGGAAATCAAAAGTTATCTCAAGGAATCAAACCTCCAATCAGCACACATCTACCATGGCATAGAAGGAAAGATATGAAATCAAGTGGAGTGCAACAATGGAAACACAATATAAAAGAGAAGACATCTAATGAAATCGAGCACTGCAAAAGGAAGGCACACTCCACCTAATCGATCGCTGCAGAGAAAGGAAAGGTATCCAATCAAGTTGGATACATCCCCAATCAAGGATTCCCCTGATATCCTTGTTTTGAAGAAATATTAGCCCTCTTTCTTAGAGAAATGATTTTTTTGTACTTGAGAAAATACTATTGGGAGAAACTCTACTACTCTACTCTAGAAACATTGTACTTTTATAGGTGAATAATTGAGAGAACAAAAAAGTAAGACTTTCTAGGTTAGACTTTCTTGAGAGAAGTTGAGCATTTGATCTGCGAATCAGACTTGGTGAAAACACACAAATTGTAACCCATCTTTCACTTGGACCTTAAAGGAATCCTTACGGACCCAAGGGGACTGGAAGTAGGCACCATATTGGTGTTCCAAACCAGCATAAAATTGCTTATGTCAATTTTATTATTCTATCTTTATTTTGTGCTGTTTGCTGATAGTCGACCATACAACAAATGTAGTCAACTATTGAACAATTTTCAATTCACACCCCCACCCCCTCTTTACTATCAATAGATAATTTAGAGTGAGTATTTTCTACTCCCTCCGTCCATCTTTACTTGGCCACTATGCTATTTAGGGATGTCCAACAATACTTGTACAGTTTATGAAATCAAAAGATAATTATACACTTAGTTCCTAATTTACCCTTATATTAATCATAGTCATTTCTCTATTGCATTTTTCAATACATTGTATTTATTATATTTAAGGCTGATTTTGTAATATTACCTTATTATTTACTATTTCTTAATCCTTTTGTCAGGTTAATAGGAGACAAGTGAAGATGAATAGAGGGAATACTACTTTAGAAGAGCTGTCTTCAACATGCCTACTTGGTGGCAATTTCACTGCTCTCAAGGGTAGTTTAGTAATTTGGCCATATAATCCATTAATTCTCAAGGGCAGGTTAGTAACTTGACTGTATCATAAAAAATTATGTTTATACTAGTTATAAGCACCCATGTTTGTACGGGCCCAACAAATGTTATTTTTTTAATCTCAATTTATGTGATGTGGATAGATTTTTTTTATTCTTCTTTTAACTTTCGAAATTGTTATATTATTAGACTTATAGTCTCTTACATTTTATGTTACTCTCTCTAGTATAGTTTATGCAGCATTGATGAAATTTCAAGAAGAATTTACATGACCTAATATAATTGATTAGGACGATACAACAAAATCATTGCCAAAAAAGGTGAGGAAATAATGTATCAAGGATAATATTGTAATATCATACTTAAAATAGCTGAAGAAATATAATCAAGTTGTTGAAGCAGCCATGTCAATTAGAAGATGTCTTGAAAATATTAAATTGAAAAACCAGAAAAAATTTTTTGCGCGTCCCATATAATAATAGTGAAGAAGCAGACAACACAAGCAAGTATGTTGATGGAGAGCTGCCTGCTTATTCGCGTTTCTTAATAAGTATGGCTACATTATATTGTGTGCACATGAATTCAAGTGCATGGAAAATGTGAGATGGTAGCTTATATGCGCTGCTATATCACATGAAATTACATTTCTATGTGGCTGCATTTAGATATAGTATGTGCACGTGAAGGCAGATGCAAAGGAAATTGTGACGATGAGCTCCATGTCCTTGCTTTTTAGCTCAACTATTATAGATATAGTGTTGCTTTATTTCTGTTTGTCTCATTTTATATTATATAGGGAGAGCCAAAAAAATAGATTTGTGTTGTAAAGATAGTATTTTGTGTTGTACATACAAGGAAAAAAATCTGCTCTTCTTGATCTTCTTTCCCAGGTATGTATTTTTCATGTTTTATTTTTGCTAATTGTTGGATTGAAAATCCCCCAAAATCCCCAAATAATATTCTTGGTTTGTAAATTCTTTTTCCTTCAGTTTTTTCAACATCTTTCAACAGAAAAAATATAAAATTGAAAAAAAATAAAATTTATAGTTTTATAAACATCTTTCAACAGAAACCCAAAGGTTTTGAACATACAAATTCAAAAAAAATTGAAAAATAAACAAACCCCACAAAATTCTCTCAAAATTCCAGTAAAAGGAGCACACCTTCTTCTCAAAAAAAAGCAGATGGAGCATAAAAATAAAAGAATATAAACAAACCCCACAAAATTTTCAACCAAAATAACTCAAGCTAAAGCAGCATTGATCTTTCCAAAGGCAAGAAAAAACTCAAACCGCACAGCAACACTTCAAAAAGCGATGAAAATTTTGGTATTAATTAGAAGTATACCTTTTGCTCAAAAGAGACAGATGAAATACCAAAATCAAGAATAAAAATTTAAAATCAAACACAAAAAGAAAGGAAGAGTATGACAGGAGGGTGGACTAAGAAAAAAAGAGTATTTTTCTTAGTACACTTTCTTATCATACTCTCCCCTCTTTTCTCGTGCTCCATTTTAGGGTTTTATTTTTTATTTTGGTGCCTCATCTGCCTCTTTTGTCCAGAAGGTATACTTTCAATACAAAAAGTTTGATGGTTTCTTGAACTATTGTTGTGGGGTTTGGGTTTTTTTCTGCTTCTCAAAAAGGTCATTGCTACTTTAGCTTGAGTTCTTTTGGTTGAAATTTTGCGGGATCTGTCTATTTTTTTATTTTGGTACTTCACCCGTCTTTTACTTAATAGGAGGTGTGCTCCTTTTAAGGGAATTTTGATGATTTCCTAAAGTATTTTAATGGGTTTTATGTTTTTTCCTCCCTGTGAATCGGTCAATGCTACTTTAGGTTAAATTTTTTGGTCGGAAATTTTGTGCGGTTTGTTTATTTTTAAATTTTTTTGGGAAGGGGGTGGTGGTGAGTGGGTGGGGATTTGAATGCTTAAAGCTTTTGGGTTTCTACTAAAAATGTTCATGAAAACTATAGATTTTGTTCTTTGATGAAATCATTTTTTTGGGGTGGATTTGAATTTTTAGGTTGATAAATTTATCATTGATGCTTTGGTTTGAGTGATTTTCTTTGAATAGTTTGTAGAGTTTGTTTTTTATTTTTCTATTGAAAGAGGTTGAAAAAATTTAAAGAAAAACAATTTACAAAACAAAAATATTATTTGGGTGATTTTGGAGGATTTGAGTTTTTAAGCTGTTAAATCTGTTAATGTTGCTTTATTTTACTATCAATTTATGTATTTCGTGGTTTTAATTCTTTTGTAGAAGATGAATATTAATTTAGTTTGATTTGTAGGGGGATAAATTTTTCCTGTATGTGGCATCCGTTGTAATAGATTTTTTTATTTTTTATTTTTTCTTATATGTTCTCTAAGTTTAATTTTTGGATTTCTACTTAAACTTAGCTTGATTTTAGGAAGCTGTTGAAGTCCAGCTCCTCAATGTTTTTTAAAAAAATATCAGTCGACAATCTATTTATTAATCACACAAACTACAGTTAAAACTAAACATTAAATTTGCAATTCAACTTAGCATTCGGCAAAAAAGAAAAAAAATTAAAGCATATATACTTGGAAAACAAGATGAAGAAGAACAAATATTTTGCTTGTATATACAATACAAAACACTATATTTACAGCATAAAATCTTTTTTTCCTTTCCCTAAATTTTATAAAATGAGACCAGATAGTAATAGACCACCACTATACTACAATAGTTAAACTTAAAAGCAACTTATGATTTGAAGCCAAGTCAATGGGTTAATTTATGTATTATAGGGCTAAATATTATTCTACGATCAAATCTATCTATAGCGACAAATATTCAAAAATATTCTGCTAGATACAAGCTATTTAGCAATAGATTAGTAATATACTTACCTGACTGGGAAATCGAGATTCAATGAGATGACCATGCTTGTGGGATCTCAATGCGTCAAGAATTTTTAGGATATCTTCATTTATATTCTCCACATTTTCATTGGATTTATCATCACTTTTTTGCTCATTTAACTTTATTCTTTCCTTGGTTTCCTATTTGAAAATATCCAATAACTTTTTCCTGGGGAAAACATAGAATAAATAAAGATATTAATAATCAGTTTTCTTTTTTGTTGTCAAAATTATAAAAAAAGTGGATACATATTATATCACCCTCATATGGTTATTATTTAAAATTATAAACATTTTAATAGAAACCATTGAGAAGAATGAAAATGCAATTGAATAAATATGCATTTAAAAATTAATAGTTTTTCTAGTACGCCAAAAAAATATTTACAAACATAAATTGGACGATAAAAAGTAACCAAAACTAATTGAGAATTGCATGGGGCATTTTTTGATATTTAGAAAAATGTGAATATTGATGAGTAGTGATAGAGGATTAAGCGGTTTTTGTTTAAAAAGAGGATAAAATTGGAACCAAGAATATTTTAATTAAAAGGGAAAATAAATATTTTACCGTAAATTATACCATTAGTGATACTTATATTTGTTTACCAACACTTAAGCTTTGGAATAAATATGTATATTTGAATAAATTGTGTCCCCTAAGTGATTTTATTTTTTAAAAGACCATCATATAAATGCGTATCCCACTAGTCCTAAAGCAAATGATTATAGGTGAATGGAGGATCCCACGGGAGTTCATTGAGATTGTTGAGTTAATATAGTGTAATATGCAAAAACTGGTAGTGGAAATCACTCAGGTATCTAGAGAAGCTAACCAGTTAGCAGATTGCATTTGCAAATGAAACATTCAACCATGAAAGTAAAATACAGTTTCATAACAATTTCAGCTACAGCCAAAAAGATCCTTAATATTGAGAAACATTAGACCCCTATCATGAGAGTGAGGGCCACAACAATTCGATAGACATGACATATATATATATATATATATATATATATATATATATATATATATATATATATATGTACACACACACACAAAATACAGTGGACCAGAACTCTAAAGATGCAAGCATACAAAAAAGGGCGACAACAGTGGGAGCCAAAATAGTGAGTTATAGGGGTAAAATGTACACATCTAGTCCTAAAGATGCATAGATCTACACATATTCAACAAAGGTTAGGGTTAGGGATCACCAAAAGAGGAGCTTAGCTTTAGCAACGGGAAGCAAGTATATCCACAGATTAGGTGAGATTACACCATGTCCTACAGTAGAAGAGAGCCAAATAAGCAGAGGGATGAATAAAGACATAAAGCTACAGTGGGGAGATCGAGATTCTTATAGATCTATCTTCAAAGAGATGAGGAAC
>JAABOM020000002.1:15158873-15172275 GCA_011800125.2 Solanum clarkiae
GGTGACCTTGTCGGCCCGCATATATATGTGTATAGATATTTGCTGTATGCTGGGGTTGCTGTTTGCAGGTTTGGTTAATCAGTAAAATAGAGGAAACTCTGCCAAAATTTTGATAGATTCCTTAGCTATTATAGTTGGAAATCTGGTTTAGTGTTTGTATGGGTGCCCAATCGGCACTAATCACAGTCTCTGGGTTGGGTCGTGACAGGGATATCATACCTCAATCACCTTGTTGAGGGGGAGGCAAGCCTCAATCACCTTGTTGAGAGGGTGTCAAGTCTCCATCACCTTATTGGGGGGTGGTATGCCTCTACTACCACATTGAGGGGTATGTACCTCAATCACCTTCCAAGGGGGTGGTATGCCTTGGAGTTCAAGTGATGGCATACTTGGACTATATGGTATGGTCTCTTCCTACGCATGTAACTGTATTTGTAATCTATATGATTAACAAGCATGTTTTACCTGAAACATTGATCATGCATGTCATATTGATGCTATAATTGTCCTTTGCTTATAATTATGCATCTTTTCTATGTTGTGTATGTGTTGTTGTGTTGCATGCTACATACTTAGTACATTCAAACATACTAAGGCGTACTCTATACCTACATGATGTTACCATGTAGGGATCAGAGCTCCTCTCATCCTCCACGTGGCTAGTGAGATTATTTTAAGATAAGCTTGGTGAGTCCTCAAGTCCAGGGACACTATCTACTATCTCTTGCTATCTCTAAGATTTCTTTATGTTGAACATTTGATACTGTGAGGATGATCCCGGAAAGTGTCTTGGACCTCACTCCGAGCTATATTAAAAGTGTTGTTGGAATAATTGATATACTTATGCTTTGAGCTTGATTCTTGAGTATATTATGATTATCAAAGACTTCCCTTAGTCCCTTTCCCTTATTTATATCTCTTGTTGTATTTACTTTTCTTCTACGACTAAGGATGTGTGATTGATATGCTAAGAGGCTTGTTTGGGGTTCCTTCGAGTTCCCCATTTATTGTGTCACGTATAGGTCCTAGACTTGGGTCATGACATTTCAAGTATTTTGTTTGTTGTTTATTTTAAGTTATCTAGGATAGGTTAGACATTTGTTTGTTTGATTTATTTTCTTTCCACATTTATTTGTTTAAATCCTGTATTATTATATTTTCAGTCGCTTAGATTTACTTAAGATAATTTTAATCAGAGACCTTATTTGCAATCTTTTCGATCTCCACATAAAATTTTAGAAACGACCACAACCCATAATTTGTGAATTTTGAAAGGTGCCTAAAACCTTCCTTTCAAGGTAATTTGAACCCTTATCCAATCTATGGTGACTTTTAAACATTTTAAATTATTTTAATTTATGTAGGGTAGAATTGTGCTCTAATGCATCTAATTCGTTAGTTGGCGATTCTTCAACTTTTCTTTTCTTCAATAATCCTAAAAAAAATTGTCTCAACGTCCTAGATCTGTTTGGCAAAAAATGGGGCACAACAACCATGATAAATTATGACACTATTCAGGATGTTCTCCTTGAAAATACACACAAGATAGCCTCAAGAATCATTGAAAATGGATTCTGAGTGTTTAATAAATCACTTTCCAAAGTTTCCCCAAAATTCAATCCAAAAATGACATATAACAGCAGCTATTTTACAATAAATGAAGTCACAGCTAAAACCAAGTACACCCCAATGTTCCTCGCAGAAAACCCCATAATTTAGCCTCAAGAATCACTGAAAACAAACTCAAAATGTTCAAGATTTCAAACCTCAAAATTCATCCTTAAAATACTTAAATGCAATGATTAAAATCAAGAATCTATCTTAATGGAAAGTTCTAATTAAATTTTTCAAAATGACCAAGATACCATCTCTCAAAGTTTCAAATTACAGCTAGTTCAATCTGAAAATTTGATATATATAGCCCCTGCTTCCAAAATTTCTGATGGGGTACTCGATAGTAATTCAGAACCCCATACATGCAAACAAACTATGCTAACCCTATCGAATTCAACATTTATGACTCAATGGCTCAGTCAAAATTTTCATACGAGGTCATTATGATTAAATGTGGGTCTCACTTCCACGATCACTTTTAACCAAATTTCATCGAGGGGCTCGATATGAGTCCAGAAGCGTCTAGAACCGAATGAAAGGTCGTTTTAGACCAAACTCAATATTCTAGAGCTAACCGCACTATCAGATTCTCATTCGGGCACATTTTTCAAGAATATTAACCAAAGTTGACTTTAGACCAAATTTCAATTGCCAAGATGCTAAATGGTCCAAACTCGCACCAAAAGCCTCAATACTCAAGCCAACCATGTTGCTAGACTAATTTGGTCATTTTTGGAGCTGATAAAAGTGCCAAAATTCTATTCTGAAGTCATTTACCTGCATTTTAAGTCCAAAATCGACTTAAAAACGCCTTCAAACATGGAAAATTGCACAACATCAAATTGAATGACTAGGCAACATAAATATCCGTGCCAGCAGGTTATAAATAAGTTTGGGATTACTACAGGAAAGATCTAAATGCTAAAAAAGAATGATGAACAGATAAAATAACCTGAAAGATCATTACATAACACTTGATTAAAAGACTTTAAATCTCAAAAATCCTATGCCCCTTTTAGACTTTGCTAAACATTATCTTCTATTTTTCAAAATGCATTTTCTCTTATCCTCATCGTGCCCCCGCCAGAAATTAGAGAAGATAGTCATAATCTCTTTAAAAAAGAAATTTAAAAATTGAAAACATGATAATGCATAAAAAGGAATAAGAGATAGAATAGATTTAAACATCACCTCCTTTCTTGTAGGACTTAAGAGAATATTTTTTCACCATTTTAATTTGGCTCTCACCCTATCTTTGACTATTCTAATATTTTTTTATATTTCAACCACCGTAGGTAACCTCAAATATAAGCCTAAATTATTCCTTTGTAGTTATACTAAGACTGCAACAAATTTTATCCTTTCCAATATCAGAACTATTCTTTCTAAAGAAGATAACAGATTTAGAGAAGTTCACCTTCTTTTCTTGAACACTCTTCTTAAATACTTGAAATAACAAAGATCTTTTGAACATTTTGAGTATTAGCATTATAAAATATAAAAGCGTCATCAGCAAAACAACAAGTGATTAATCATAGGACTGCCTCTACTTAAGTTTAAGTCTTGCATATCCCCACATAATTTCACTTGATTTAAGCTTCGAACGGCCTTCAACATATAACATGAATAAATATGAAGAAAGAGGGTCTCTTTGCCTCAGTCCTCTAGTAGGTTTTACTTTTCCAGCTATATTCCCATAAATATTAAATCTATAGGCTGGGATAATGATGCATTGTATAATCCAATTAGAAGAAGTCTCATGGAAGCCCGTTTTAAGTAGTTTATGAATGTAAATCCACTCAACTCGATCATAAGCTTTAGCCATATCTAATTCAAGGGCTATATATTTCTGTTTACCACGACTTTTATCTTAAGAAGATGAATAAATTCATGAGCTAGAACAACATTATCAACTATTTGTCATTTTCTAATAAAAGTAGATTGTTTTGGAGAGATAATATTGAAAAGGTAAACTTTAAGCTCCATGACAATAATTTTAGTGGTAATTTTATACATTATAGAGCAAAAACTTAGGGTCCTAACATCAGTAGGATTTTTCAATTTAGCAATCAAAATTATAAGAGTCTGATACCAAGAAGATATGAGATAAAGGATAATAATTACAAAATTAAATTTAAAATTAACTTTATCATATTCTTGGTTGAAGTCTCGATTAGTTTTAACATACTTTTTAAAAAATAGTGTGTATTAATATTTTTGCTTATCTCCTGCACCATAGCACCCCAAAAGGTTATATTTTGGGCTCATTTGTACTCCTAATTCCTTTTCTTTTTGTCCGCCTAAAGACATGAACGTCAGAGAATTGGAAGAATTGAGTTCCAGTGTCTTTCACTCCCTATTACAGGTTCCCTCTCTAGCCGATATAAGTTCTTCAACTTACTTTTGTTCCTTGAAAGTAGTGTGTATTGAATTTTTTTTGCTTATTATAACTCCATTAGAAGGCTGTGAAATGTGGAAAAGATCCATTCTTGGTGGATGTTTCGATGTTATTCTGCAAAATCATAGGATATTCTATCTTACAGTAACAAATTGACTCATATGCTTTCAAGGAAGTCACTTTTAATTGCCCACAGTGGTAAAAAGAGGTGTCAATCTTAGAAAATCAAAGAAATAACTTATCACTTCAGTTCTTAACTTACACTTATAATTTAATTCCCAAAGCATTGAATTTACATTTTCAGAGAGTAATGTATAGTAAAATTGTTATGTATTTATTATTCGGAAAAGTAGAAATGAACTCTCTCTAGTATTACCAAGTTTTCTTGGTTTAATATCATAGTGGTAACTAGCAAATGACAACTAGGATTTATTCGAGAGGACTAAACAAATAGGAACTGTAAGTTTTTTTGTTTGATGTTGACATTCAGAGACAATGTTCTCTATGGTCAATGAAGGAAAAAACACATCTTTATTTGTCAGTTCACTTAACTTTGAAAAGGGATGCTCAATTTTGTTGTAAACTAAATGATGAAATTGATAACCTTATCCAACATAGAAGGTAAAAGAAAAACCCAGATCTTAAATCAGCATTACATTTACTATCAGCTTAAGATCATTATTGCGCAATGTCCTAACCAGGCTTATGTCATCAAAATTCCTCCAGAAGAAGGTCTAGATTCTTTGATTTTTTTTGTTTTTAAATTTTGTGATGACCGTGGTGTCCGGGTCAGCTTTCACGCATCTCAACTACGATCTAGATCCGTGATCTTTAAGACAAATCTCTACATTGGCTTAAAATGAATCGTTGGTGAGATTCTTTGTCAGGAATGATGAGCACCATTATTGGCTAACTAAAACTGTTATGCTTTTAGATGATGAGGAAAAATCTTCTTTAGGTATGCAAGAACCCGTATATGCAGTTACCCAGCATGATTATTGACGATGAGCCATGAATAAAGACTGAATTGTATGAGACTTGAGAAATTTAGATTTCCTGATAATTATTTTCCCAGACTTGAATCCAAGCATTATCCAAATGGTTTGGATTTAACTCACTGAGAGGTGAAAGTGATAGAAAAAATGAGTGTACTTCAAAAGGGAATAATATGTCCAGATTCATTCTCTGGGTATTATGTGAAAAAAAATATCTAATTTCAACCACCAACTGTCGTAACAACCATATAAATGAGCCTTTATTTCTAGCCATTACGAGCAGTTTGAATTATGACAATGTTTAATTATCTATTATTTCTAATCCATATAACATCGATTTCCAAATTTAGGAGATTATATTATCTTGTTTGACCGTTGTCTTTGACCACTTTATTGCCTTTGAGTCCTCTTCGTGGTTATTGAATCTATTGTAATTGTTGAGCATTCATTTACATATACAACCACTCTTTAGTTGGGTTTTCTCAATATAAATGGAGGGAGGTCCTTATTCCTTTCACACACAAATCAATAGAAATATTCCTATCATATCATTGAGTGATGGGTTTTCTTCCTCAAAGAATCTTTGTTAGTTTCGGTGCTCCTAGTTTCATACTAGAAAAACTTGTTGAATCCCAGGGATACACTTATACTGGTGAAATATCCTGAGGACAATGTCATTTACACACCTCAAGCTACAAGAACTCCCTACAAATCTTCGTGATGAATTATTTCCATAAATATTCCAACTAAAAGTTCGATAAAGATTGAGCTCCTAGTCTATTACCCTAATGTAGCTGTTGTTGCAACAAAAGAAATAGATAGAAAGGAAGGTCAAAATGCCTTGTTGTTTATGATCCTTCCTCCAACCTGATCATTAGGGCTAGCTGCTGCATAAATTACTCTTATTGACTTTGCAGAACAGAGTATCATTTTTGAAATGGGGTCGTTTTAGAAAAAAAATTCTGTCTTCCAAATATTTTAAATTTTTTCATGATGAAGCATCTTTGCATAAATATGTTATATGTATTGTTCTGCTGAAATTTCTCCAAGAAGCTCCACTTAGGTCTTTTGCTATTTGTTTTTCAAACACATGTTGTTGTTAAGAGTTTATGAGATTTAAAAAACTTGGT
Source organism: Solanum clarkiae (assembly GCA_011800125.2). Classification (NCBI taxonomy): domain Eukaryota; kingdom Viridiplantae; phylum Streptophyta; class Magnoliopsida; order Solanales; family Solanaceae; genus Solanum; species Solanum clarkiae. The sequence goes on from JAABOM020000002.1 coordinate 15,165,011, forward strand.
TTTTCTAGTTCTCAATGAACAAAGAAAGAGAAGGAGATGTCATCGAGTTTCCTTATTGCATCTTACATTATTTGCTTATAGCATCCACTCTGTTGGCAAGAAGAAGATCCATGCTTCACTCTTCTCACTCTCCATTAGTATCAGAAAGAAAGAAAGAAAAAATGTTGCAACAAGAATGAATAATGTTAGCACATGACTAGCACATGTTTTAGCATAGAAAAGCAAATATATTTTAGCATAGAAGAGAATATATTTAGCATAGAAGAGAATAGCTTTGTATAAAGAGAGTGGGTCTCACTAGCCACCCACTTTTGACTAATTTTATAAGTTCATGAATGGAAAACTTAGTAGGGTACAGATTTTTCCCAAAACATTCTGCTTAATTCTTTCATGGTATTAGAGCCTTGAGCTCGATCTTTCTCCCTTCATCACCATCTTTCTCATTTACCAAGTTTAGTTTAGCAACAATAGATTATGGGACAGCCAGTACTACTTCTGTAACTACTCTATTTTCTGGAGTGGATCCCAGTCACCCTTATTATCTTCATCTATCGGGTTCTCCTGGAATGACTATTGTCAACACTATGTTTGGTAGAAAAGGTTTTCTTGGATGGAGGAGATCCATCCTCATTGCTCTTTCAGCCAAGAAGAAGCTTGGTTTCATCGATGAAACTTGCAAAATTCCAGCTGCTACTGCTTTAGATTTCTCGCAGTGGTCACGTTGCAATGATATGGTTACGTCATGGTTATTGAACTCACTATCCAAAGAGATTGGAGATAGTGTTATTTACTCAACAACAAAGGAGTTGTGGGACAGTCTTGAACAGAGGTTTGGTAAGTCAAATGATACCAAACTTTTTCACCTGCAAAAGGAACTAAATGGTTTAGTTCAAGGAAATTCTGATGTCTCAACCTATTTCACTAAGTTGAAACGTTTGTGGGATGAATTAGATACTTGAAATTCTGATATTGTGTGTTCTTGCACATGTGTTTGTGATGGAAAATCAAAGATCTCTAAATCTCAATAGGATCAGAGGCTGTTTCAATTCTTAATGGGACTAAATGATACTCATGGTCAGGCCAGAGGAAATTCCTTATGTTAAACCCTTTACCTAGTATGGATCATGCTTATTCTCTACTCCTACAGGATGAAAATCAAAGGAAAATTTATGTCAATGCTCAGATTTTTCCTGATTCATCTTCTTTTATGGTGAATAATCAAGGAAAACCACACCACAAATCTGGAAATCCTAATTTCGGGGTCCCCATTTCAACCAACGCCACCAAAATCTCAAATCCTATCCTAATCAAAAATCTATTTCCTATTCTCTGAAATCTGGTAACATAAATCCCAAGTTTAAAGGAAGAACAACAAAATTCAATCCTAATGTTATTTGTTCCTACAATGGGAAAGTGGGACTTGTCATAGATGACTGCCACAAATTGCATGGATATCCAGATGATTTCGAATTTACCAAAAATAAGACCTCTGTCTCTTCAGTAAAAGGAAATGCAGCTTTTCGTAATCAAGATGGACAGGAACAATTCATTTCTCACGTTAATGAAGGGGTGAATACTTGTTCTCAAGCTTCTAGGGAAGCTAATTCCACTCAATATCAACCATTCACTGCTAGACAAAATGCTGAAATAGCAAGAATGTTCAGGGAATTGTAGACCTCTGGATCTGGTCATAGTGCTGAAGTCAATGCAAATGCAATGGCTGGTACTATTTTTAAATATTCAGAAAAATATTTTTTAGTTTTTAACTCTCTTACTTGGATTATAGATTCAAGTGCATCAGAACATATGTGTTTTGGTTCTTCCTTTTGTCTCTCTCACTCTTCTTCGCGTTCCTGTGACTATTAGTCTACCTAATTCCTTCCAGGTAATGGTTACTCATACAGGGAGTGTCTCCCTTCTTCCAAATCGTGTCTTACTCAATGTGCTTCATGTTCCTACTTTTAAATACAACCTTCTTTTTTGTCCATAGGTTATGTCATCAAATTAGTTGCAGCATTTTATTTACCCCTACTAGTTATATCTTGCAGGACCTTTTAATGAAGAAAATGGTAGCTTTTGGTGAAGTTAAAGAGGGATTATACTTTCTGGAGCCATCAGTTTCTAGTCCTAGTTTTACATCTAGCAAGAATGTTCCTTTTCCACAAGGACGTAGTTCCAGTCCTATTTCCAATTCTACTACTTTTCCAATTTCTGTTAATGTTGTTCCTAATGTAAGTCTTTGGTATATGAGACTTGGACATTTGGCTTTTTCAGCAATGAAGCATTTGAATTTCATCAATCATTCTTCGGATTCTGATTTTATTTGTCACATCTGTGCTCAAGCTAAGAAAACAAGATCTTCTTTTCCTGTTAGCACCATCAAAACTAAGAGAATGTTTGATTTAATTCATATAGATACTTGAGGCCCCTACAAGCATTCCACTTACAATGGTTATAAATATTTCCTTACTATAGTAGATGACTATAGTAGAGGAACTTGGACATTTCTTCTTTCTACTAAAAGCAATGCCTTTTTCATTTTGAAGTCTTTCTCTGCCATGGTTGAACGACAATTTTAACACAAAGGTGGAGTGTATTAGATCTGACAATGCCTTGGAATTTGGCAAAGGAACATCTGAAGCAGTATATCAGCAGGAACAAGGTATCATTCACAAACAAAGTTGTATTGCTACACCACAACAAAATGGGGTGGTGGAGAGAAAACAGAGACACCTTTGGAGATTCCTAGGGGTTTATATTTTCAGTCCAAAGTACCTATTACCTACTTGGGGGAATGTGTGTTTATAGCAACACATTTGATCAATATACTGCCTTCTAAGGTCTTAAACAGAAAAACTCCTTATTAACTCCTTTTCAAGAAGTCACCCTCTTATGGTTCTTTGAGAATTTTTGGATGTTTGTGCTTTGTTTCTACTTTGTCACATGGGAGTGAAAAATTTGATCCTAGAGTAACTAAGTGTGTTTGCTTAGGATATCTGCCGCATCAAAAAGGTTTCAAAGTAATGGCTTTCGCAACTAGAAGAGTTTTTATCTCTAGGGATGTTATTTTTCATGAGCAGTGTTTTCCTTTTGCTGATAGTTCTTCTACTCCTTCATCCTCTATTTTTTCCAGTCCTATTTCTTCTTTTGATGAACCAGTTCCTTCCAACCCATCTCCCATTGTGCCTACTGCTACTGATCCTACCTTAATATCCATCCCATCTCCACCTAGCTATATTCCTCTCTCACAGGAAACAAATACTCAACCCAGAAGGTCACAAAGAGTTTCCTAGAAAACTGATTATTTAAAGGATTTTATATGTAATAGTGTTTTTCTGGCCAATTTGACTGACTCGTCTTGCTATCCCTTCTCAACCTCTCATTTTTTCTTTCAATAGTCTTTCTATTCCTAACCAACAACTTTTTCATTCTCTTGTCATCTTTTCGGAACCTACAAGTTATTCTCAGGCTGCTGCACATCCAGGTTGGCAGGCAGCCATGGATGCTGATTTCAGCTTTACAACAGAATCAGACTTGGGATCTTGTCCCTCGTCCTTCAGGGAAGAAAGTTTTACCTTGTAAATGGGTCTACAAAATGAAATTTTTTTCGATGGTTCTATAGAAAGGTTGAAAGCTCGTTTGGTTGTAAGAGGGGACATTCAAAAACAAGGTGTTGATTTCAATGAGACTTTCTCTCCTGTTGTCAAAATGGCAACAAAAGGTGTCTCTTAGCAGTTGCTATCAAAAAGGATTGGCAAGTATCTCAATTAGATGTGAACAATGCATTTCTACACAGTTCCTTAGAGGAAGAGGTTTATATGAAATTTCCTCCCGGACTCATTGCTCCTTCATCAAATCATGTTTGTCTACTCAAGAAGTCTATATATGGTTTTAAGCAGGCTTCCCGACAATGGTATTCTAGGCTTGCTGGTGCTCTTGCTTATAAGGGTTATACAGCTTCTTTGAATAATTATTCTTTATATATTCTTCAAGACTTCAAGGGATCTTATTTCCATCCTAGCAATGTATGTAGATGATATTTTATTAACAGGGAATGATGTAACAGAGATTGCTGAGATTAAATGTTTCTTAAATTCAGAATTCAGGATCAAAGACTTGGGGAACATTCATTACTTCTTGGGTATGGACGTTATCAGAGAACCACAAGGTTTTATCATTACTCAACGAAAATTTGCTTTGGATCTCCTCAAAGAATTTGACTGCACACATGTTCCAAAAGTTACTTCCCCTTTAGATCCCTCTATCAAATTACAAGCAGATGGTGACATCCCTATTAGTGATCCTATAATTTACAGACACGTAGTAGAGAAAATGAACTACCTGACTAACATGCGTGCAGATTTGGCATTTCCAGTATTGCAGCTCAGTCAATTTATGCAGAGACCCTGTCGTTCTCACCTTTCTACTGCATTACGTGTGTTAAAATACCTCAAATGGGATCCATGACAAGGGATTCTTCTATCTTCTGATCCTTCTATGGAGCTTCTGGCTTTTTGTGATGCCAGACACTCGTCGTTCCATTAGTGAGTTCTTCATCACCATTGGATGTTCTCCAATTTCTTGGAAATCAAAGAAACCAGCTTCGATTTCACTTTCTTCTGCTGAAGCTGAATATTGCTCAATGCGAAAAGATACTGCAGAAATCACTTGGCTTGTGCGCTTGCTAGAAGATCTCTCAGTTTCTCGTTCCTTACCAGTGTGTGGGTTCACTCTGACAGTCAAGCTGCGATTCACATCACCCACAATCCGGTTTTCATGAAAGAACCAAGCATGTAGAGTTTGACTGCCATTTTGTTCGCCAACAATACCTCTCTGGTCTTGTTTCTTTTCAATTCACTCCGACAAAACAACAACTTGCTGATTTGTTTACTAAGCCACTCTCTGGATCTTGTCACCATGATTTATTATCCAAGTTGGGGTTTTCATCCATCCCCTACAACTTGAGGGGGGATATTGGCAAGAAGAAGATCCATGCTTCACTCTTCTCACTCTGCATTAGTAGCAGAAACAAAGAAAAAATGCTGCAACAAGAATGAATAATATTAGCACATGAGTAGCACATGTTTTAGCATAGAAAAGAGTATATTTTAGCATAGAAGAGAATATCTTTGTATAAAGAGAGTGGGTCTCACTAGCTACCCCTCTTTTGACTAATTTTATAAGTTCATGAATGGAAAACTTAGTAGGGAACAGATTTTTCCTAAAACATTCTGCTTAATTCTTTCACACTCACTTCCAAGTTCACCCATTTCCTTGTAATTCATATCTGTCTTTACTTTGAAAAATATAAAGTATAACATTTGGGATAAGTTTGTGACCGGAGAAACTGCTGCGGCCACCAGAATAGAAGTGTAGTTCTGATATTGTGCTTCTTATGCTTGTCATTTTGTTGTCCTACAGTCTTGAGCTTTAGCACTTTTATCACTGATATGCTTTACCATTTTCGTGCTATCTTAGAATCATATTTCTGCTCCATAGCAAACCGGGACTTTCTAATTTTGCGGGTTTGGCGTCTTTCACTTTACACATTATTTTTTGTTCTTGAATTTCAGGAAAATGAGGCGTAGTCTTGAAGTCTGGAAGATGGGCACTGTCAGTTACCTGGAAGCGCAGAAGCTGCAAGAGAAGTTGCCATCTGATAGAAAAGCCCTTAGAATTTCTGATACCCTATTATCTCTACAACATCCACCAACATATACAGTTGGCAAAAGGGAAACAGTTCATAATCTACTCATTCCTGATTCAGAGCTTAAAGCCATTGGGGCAGAACTTCACTATACACAAAGAGAAGGTGACATTACTTTTCATGGTCCTCACCAAGCGATCTTGTATCCCATTGTTTCATTGAGAGATATTGGTTTGGGGGCTAGAAAGTATGTGGAGAAGCTTGAGTTAACCATGATTGAATTGGCATCTACATATGGCGTGAAAGCACAGGTTGGACGAATATGTGAAACTGGGTTTGGGTTGAGGATAGAAAGATTGGTGCAATTGGAGTTAGAATTTCATCTGGGATCACATCTCATGGATTAGCATTCAACATGGATCCTGATTTAAACTACTTTAAGCATATTGTGCCTTGTGGGATTGTAGATAAAGACGTAACATCTTTAAAGAAAGAAGCAGATGTAGAGCTTCCTGCTGAAGAAATGATACAGGAGAAAGTTGGTCGCTTGCTTTGTAAGAGTATTTGGGTACAGGGATGTCATTTTGAAAGAGAAGTCACTGTTATAATTTGATAAGCAATTACGTTATCACACAATGACACATTTTTGTGACTAATTTTTGTATGGGTAGACATTGTTCATTTACTGATCAAGTTAAAATTAGTCATGGGTAGACATTGTTCATTTACTGATCAAGTTAACATCTGCACGAATAAGCGATGATTACAAAAGGAAGCATGTTGCACTGCTGTGCTGTGGTTTTTTCACGTAGATTCAATGTGTATCTTTCTTGGCCCTTTTTGTCATTAAAATTGAAAGCATTTCAATTGTTTTGACTCCTAAAAGTATGGGGCTATCCATTATTGGCAGTAAGGATACTATCACCTGGAAAGACACAATTACTGATTAATTAGAAAGTTTAATCTGTTGGATTGGTTATTGATGTTTTAAGATTATGGGAAGCAGTTAGAAATGTGTTCCTGCACACAGTTTCCTTTAAGGTCCATGTTTGTTTTGAGATTTGTTCAAAACATCTAGTTTTAAGTGGAAAACACCGAGTGCTAAGTGGCAATGCTTTTATTTTCCACATAGGGTGTGTTTTGTATGGAGAAAATATTTTTCGGAAAATGTTTTTTCATTTTCTCAGCTTAAATGTTTTGAAAAATATTTTTCAAATCAACTTATTTGTCTCAAATTTAAGGAAAATGACTTCCTTCCAAAAGTAAAAAACATTTTTCAAAACTCTTATCCAATTTTAAATTGATTTTTTTATCTCATCCATATTACGGTCCCCTCCCCGCATCTTTTTTCAATAAAATAAGATTAAAATTTTATTTTTGAAAAGATTTTCACACTTTGAAAATTTTATTTTTTTCACCTATTTCGACTCACTCAATTCCTTCCACCCCCTCCCCTTCTCCCCAAAATATTAAAACTTTATTTTTACAAAAATTCAAAATTGAAATTTTTTACTCCACCCCCACCACTACCCAACTCCACATCCGGATGTTCAACGTCTACACAAATTACAATAACGCCAATGATTAACAACCATATCAGATCTTAAATTCTAACTTG
>JAABOM020000002.1:15172375-15184602 GCA_011800125.2 Solanum clarkiae
GAGAGAGAGAAAGAAGGGGAAAAGAGGAGAATTGGGGGCGCGTGGCCCCCACGCGCCAATTATAATTAATTTTTTTTTTAAAAAAAAATGTTTAAGAAAAAATGTTAAAAAATAAAGTTTGGTGACTAATTTGACACCATGGAGGGTAAAAATTGGGTGTCAACAGCAAGAAAATATTTTTTTTCTTAATATCAATTTATCAATTAAAATAGAATATTGTAAACGCAATATTAATTTTTATTCAGATAACGATAAAAATAGTAATTATAATAAAGCAAAAAAATTGAGTTTTGATTTTTTTTTTCTAAAACTGAAATAGGATAAATATTTGCTAATTAAAAATTTTATTAGAGAAATAATGTGTTAAAAAATAAAATAAATAACAAATTTATTTGAAAAAGAGCATTTTTGACCCATTAAATAATAATAAGAGCATTTTTGGACCAAAGTATTAATAACAAAAATATTGTTAAATTAAAGTATAAAGCAACGATATTTTTATTCCTTTTATATAATTTAAGAACATTTCTAATCTTTCTTCCTAATTTTATTTAATATTATAACAACTCAACAAGTCAATAATATTAAAATAAAATAGGGGAGGGAGTACATTATTTTGCATTGCCTTACTACTCTCTTAGGAGGCAGTATAGATTGTATGGGGCCCTCCTATTTATGCGAAAGTGATGACTCATTAGACAGCATTAATCTCTTGCGAAATGACACCACTAAATTTTCTTTCTTTTTATTTAATTTGAGTCAAACATCAAAAACAAAGAGCAAAGTGTGACGATAGACTGGTAAAAAGACCAAATTATTACTAGCAGTAGTACATAATGAGTAATTTATGAAAACAAAGGTTTGCAAGGGGGCAATGGTGAACCACAAAGACAATCATTTCCAGCAAATGAATTAGCTCCAAACTTTGTTGGTGGAAGCTGACCACACAAATGATTACTACTCAAATTCAACTTGTTTAGTCCAGCAATTGCCTTTGGAACTTTCCCATAAACCATATTCCTAGACAAATCCAAATCCTTCAGTGTATTAACAATTCTCAATTTCTCCAAATCAAACTTCAATTTATTCCCAGAAGCATAAAATCCTATCAAGAAATCAGTGCTATTCAATAATCCAATTGGAGCTCCACTCATCTCATTATCCGATAAATCAATATAGTCGTAAAAATACGTTGTCTTTGGCTTCCAATCATCCAATTTCATCTTGATCCCACATTTTGCTAGCTTCAATGAGTATATAATTGGAGATGTAGTCACCCAATTTGGAATTTTACCCAGGTGCAAATTATTGTACGACAGATCTACAGACTCTATGCCCTTAACAAACAATGTTGGAAATGGATCTACAAGAAGGTTGTGCGATAAATCAAGATTGAAGATTTTGGTCAGATTTGCAAAAGTCTTGGGCACAGTTCCCGAGAATCTGTTATGAGACAGATCTAATGTGTCTAGAGCACGGAATTTTCCGAGAAAATCTGGGATTTTTCCGTATAAATGATTGTGTCCTACCTCAAGAAACCTTAATTGTGGAGCCAAAGCGGTTATACTGCTTGGAAGATTGCCAGTAAATTTGTTGTATGATAGTGTCAATGTTCTGAGCTCAGTGAGGGAATTGAAAATATTTGGTATCGACCCACTCAGTTCATTTTTCTCTAAGCTCAAATAACTTAAACTTTTGAGCTTGCTGAAGGTGTTTGGAATTGTGCCAGTGAGCAGGTTATCGCCTAGTTTGAGCTGACTCGCCTTCGTTAACTGGCCGAGAGAACTCGGTATCGGTCCAGTTAACCGGTTACCCAAAAAGCTCAGTGCAATAAGCTGGGTCAAGTTACCCATCTTTGGGGATATTTGACCCGATAACTTGTTGTTTTCCACGTAAACTATTTGAATTTCAGGAAAAGCAAGGATAAAATTCGATGTACCCGATAAGTTTTTAAGATCCATAAGATATATGCTGGTTAACTTTTTGAGTTTGGAGAGAGATGGCGAGATGGTACCGGATAGAATTTGGTTTTTCTTCGGTTGTCCATAAATTTGTAGACTTGTGACCCGATTGTTATCCCCACAAGATACGCCATACCATTTACAACAATCGGTACCCGCTTTCCAGCTCGATAGAAGACCCGAGGGGTCAGATTTGATACCCGATTTGAAACCTAACAACCCGGTCTCATCGTCCACGTGGCAGTTGGCTGCAAGGCAATGCTGCTGCAGGGTGAAAAAAAAGAAGAGAGGGACAACAAAGTGAGAGAAAGAGAGCATTGTAAATTTGTAGTTTGTGTTTGGTGTTTCCGAGGGATTTTTATAGAGTGAAGGACGGATATTGGGACCCAATACTTTGTAAGATCTTGGAAACTTGGAAATTACTACTTTGTTACAACTTGAAGTGCGTCTCAACTTTGACTTCTTCAACGTTCAAACTGGGGTTCTTAGGCTGAAAATAAATGAACTTTTAAGGCTGCTACTTGTAATACAAGCATTACTCTCAACTCTTCTTAAAGATATAATTTTGCTTCTAATGTTTTGTTCGACAAGACTTCACTTGGATTTTTTTTTATTTGTAAAAATGTTATATTGATATAAAAAAATAATAAACACGATATTGATGTAACATGCCACAAATACAATAAATTACAACTGAATTTATAAAATGATAAAATTGAATCAAAATTCATTCAGGGTAAGACGTGGATATCTCGCTCTCTTTAAGGAGATTCAAGTCCACTGCGGCATAACCTAGTACATCTCTAAATTGTCATCTCCGGGATACAACATCTCAACAATGTTGTATGACTTAAACAACCCCGAATTAGTTGAAGAATCCAAAGCTCCACAAAAAAAAAACATCTTCCTTCAACATATAATTACTCTATTTAGTATAGTGAATATAGTTGAGGATTTAGAATATTTTCCGTCTCATCTCTCTCTTTTACTATTGCACACTTCACCACATACTACAATATTTTATCCACACTTCACATTTTTTCTCTCCATATTCCACTTCTCATCTTCTTCATAAAGGAAGAAACATCACTATTTATAGGTGAGAATTCATCCTTGTCTTTAATAGGATTAATAATGTGGATAGTAATGTAGGTATACGAAGGAAAAGAATCATATCTTGGAAGTTACATAAGTTACAATACACTAATGGGATAGAAGATGGTTGGTGGTTACATGAGTTACAAGATTCTAATAATCATATAAGTTATAAGAAACTAATGACAATTCTACCCCAATTTATACCCACTAACATATATACTTAATATTTTATTTTAATAATAAAATGTATATCAACCCACAATAAATCTTTTATTATCAAAGTTTTAACTCGTTGGCGTTGCCTTGCGAAGCATCTTTCTCCGGGCCCCATTCGGGGTTTTTGTCCAGTACCTCTCACTTCCCGAAAAAGAAATTCATAAAGTCCTCGCCTATTTATGCAAATTCTTATCTTATGAACTTTCTTGCTCGCTTCACTAGGCTTGTAGAAAAAAATATAATCATACCCTGATGATACATGAGGCATAATTAAATTTATAAATACATCGTTTTGACTTAAAATTTAAATATGGTTAGTATAAGCACTAGTACGAATAAATTTTAGTCGGCGCATATCCATTTCTTAAAGACATTTATGGTCATATACCATGCATCCGGATTGTCGCATAAAATATGGATCTGAATATTTTAGTAAAACTAGTGGGTTCTTGGCCAATACCAATTGTAACTTTTTAAATGCTCTGAATTTCAAATTTACTTTTAAAAGTTACGAATTTCCATGCTATACCTTTTATTATGAATTTTAGTTTACTGCCCGTCGATAAGTGAGTTTTTGATTTGACAATGCAAAAAGTTCCCTTGTGTCATATTCCCTCATAGATTGAGTGATAAACATTTGCAGTATGTTATTTTAGTCCGTGAACTACTAGCGTAACCTTTTATTATTTTAGTTTTTCTTTTCGATCCATTTTTATAAAACAGAAACGAAAAACATTCTGCTTCCTTTTTACTAATTTTTCTACTTAATCCCGGATTCAATATTGAAATCCCCAATTCAATAAGCTACATTTTTAGGTAATGTAGCTAATTAAGATGGATGAAATTTTCAAGGTGGTCATGTAGAAATCAGAATTCAATAGTTTTTCCGTAAATATTTTATTTGTGTCAAGAAAAATTAGAGGTGAGTTTTGTGGCAGTAAAAATTATAATTTCTGTTAAAAACATAATTAAATGATGTTGGTTGCAAAAGTTGTGAAACAAAAATGTGAAATGGCGTCGCCCGGACTCGAACCGGAGACCTTCAGTGTGTTAGACTGACGTGATAACCAACTACACCACGACACCAATGTTGACATAATATCCCAGTCATTAGATACAAAAACCGTGCTAGATATATATTATTTGTTTAATCACAGATAAAATTTGAAGGGTCTTTTTAAATTTTTTGTATGATTTTTAACATTTTAAGTTGTTAATTATTATGGTTGATACTACTTTTTACATAATTTTAAGATTATATATGTCACTATGTCTTAATTTAATTTATGTGGGACAACAAATTTTCAAGAGTCAATTGAATTGATAAACTAAGGAGTATCTAAGCTACGATTCTAGTAGCGTAGAGTCGACAAAAAGAGTATATGAACATCAAGGTTAGATACATGATATTTCAGAATGGTGAGCAAGTTTTAGTGAAGGTATCCCACATGAAGGGTGTCATGAGATTTGGTAAAAAAGACAAACTCAGTCCTTGCTATATTGGCCTATTTAAGATCCTTGAATGCGTAGGACCAGTACCTATAGATTGTTTTTACCACCTAGTTTTGTAATTAAAAAACATATTATTTTGATGAATTAATTTAAATAATGGCTTGGTTTGGTCAAAACTAGATAGTGAGGCTTTTAAGTTTTCACTGTATTAGTCCTTATCTGTTCACAGAGATTTTCATGAGCTATGCAGTGAGATGTATCAACTGTTTGAATTTGGGAGAGAACACCACTTCACTCAAATAAACTAAACCCTTTTTAAGTTTTGGCTTCTATTATATAGTTTCTTCATGGAAAACAAAAGTAGCTTCACTCATTATTTCAATGTTTTCTCAGTGTTGTTATTCATATTATATTATTGGCTCCCATGTTTATTTTATCTTATGATGTCTCCCATATGTTACCAAGTCAATCTTTATTGATAATCTGTAAAATGAATGGCCTATTATTTCATATCAAACCAAATGCCCTGATATGTACAAAAACACTAACAATTAAGCTCCACAGACAATTTATTGCAATGATTGAATAAATTAGAGAAAAACCAACAAATATGTCAAGTTCTCCTCTGAAGATTTCTGCACGTCTGACGTCCATATGAATTAGCTTCCGACTACCATGATTACTGGATTCTCAACCTTTTTGGCCTCCCCGGTCTAATCTTCCCCGCAGGTGGTAGAACCACTTCTTCTAAGATCTCTGTAGGAATGTCCCAAGTGCTTTCATCCGGAACTGGATAAGTAGATATGTCATACGTTTTCAGCAGGTGATCCTTCTTGTAGTAGACAGAACAGTATTCATATGCATCCATGCTTTTGAACGTCATAACTGCCAAAGCGTGTGGGCACGGCATTTCATCCATTTGAAACCTCATGCAAGTGCAAGTTCTCTCTCTCAAGTTCACCACAAATTGTTTTTCATCTTCAATGACAGTGTACAAGTATTCAGCGGAAGGCTTCACCTACATTTTGGAAAAAGATACTCAGTAATATACATTGGATATACAATACAATATAGACTATATACCCTTTTTGTAAATGAAGAATTCCAATTTCATCTTCTGGTATGAACAAAACATGGTAATGGCATCTTACTGTCATCATCTGAGATGTAGTGTAATTTTCCTTCATGATATCTTCATATTTTTGCCCCAGCTCAGTGGATGTCTCTACTGCATTTTTCTTGTTCGCATAATGCCAATCTTGAACCAACTTCGTCATGTATTCTAGCAAATGCAATATTGGTAGATCTCTTGCATGATTTTTCACTGTATTCATCGACTCCACAATGTTTAAAGTCATAGTCGTGGTCACATTGACTTTGGAGTGCACTCTTGACCATCTGTGGTATCCAACATCAAATAAGTATTCTCCGACCTGTTTATCGATATTATTTATCTCAGCCATATGGCGCTCAAATTCTTCAATTGTATATGCTCTGGCCGATGCAAAGAATAATTCCCTGATAGGTATATGAATTTTCGTGTACCTCATTTTTATGTTGTTCCACAACTGGAACATACATACACAGTTAAGCACTTTGGGATACACAATCGAAGTTGCTTTTAAGATGCTTTCATGAATGTCAGATACTATGCACATCCCTTCCCTAGCACCATAAGCATCCCTGAACCTTTCGAAGAACCACTTCCAAGATGCATCATTCTCCGAATCAACCACGCTATATGCAAGCAAAAAGATTCTACCTGTTTAAGTCAATCAAAATACTTGTATAAGCATATATTAAATTTTACAGTCAAATACACAACAGATGTAATATTGCAAAGGTGATGTTAAATAGCAGGCATACAAGCCATTTTTCGAATTAAAAATATTTTTATTGCACATGTACAATTTATATAGAATACAGATGTACATACAGCAAAGGTATTGGTTATATAACACACATATACACTAGGTATTTTTCAAATATACAAAATGTGCAACTTCAATGATTTGTAAATGCTCATTTGTTATTTTAACTCACCCGCTGCATCTTGTGTGTAAGCCATGATTAAGGCCCCTCTGTGTGCTGATTCTAGAAAGCTTGCAGTAACCACCACAATAGGCTTGCAATATTTCCATCCCTTAATTGATGCATCCAAGGATACAAAAACATACGAAAAGGAGCCACCTTCTGATTTATGTAGTCTAACTATGGATCCAGGGTTTGTATGCATCAACATGTACAGGTAGCTCGGCAGCTTCCCATATGATTCGATTTTGTTCCCTCTCAACAAATTAAGCGCCTTTTGCTTCGATCTCCAAGCCATCATATAGGTCAAGTCCACACCATAATCTTTTTTCATATCACGTATTATGTCTGCAGGAGTATATACAGATTTGGAGTCAGCATACTTGTTCCTGATCATACCTCCAACAACTCCTGCCGAAGTGAGACGGGTCTGTAATCTTTCCTCTTCCGGGCACGTGTGAACATCATTGAACTTTCTTACTTTGAAAAGCTTTGACTGGTGCAGGCTTGAAGACTTAAAACACCAGGAACAATTGTCACTCGGGCATAAAAGACAATAACTGTTAGAAAAATATAATATACTATCAATATTCAGTTTGAAATCATCAAATATACCAGAGATGAAATATATACAATAACTTATCATGCAATACCTGGTGCTACTCGACCTTTCGACTTTAAATTGGAAGTTTTTTCGAATGGCATAATGCTTCATAACACTGACAATGGTCTCTTTGTCTTGGTACAATTGTCCCTCTTCAACATCCTGATATCGTGGGTTGTTTATTAATACTATACCTCTAACATCATCATCTATACCATAACGATCCTCCACATGAACAGAAGTGATCGGCTCAGCAATATCTATGTTGTTTATCATACCTTCCTCATCAGTTTGTACACCATTAGAAGCCTGCTCATTATCAACAGTATCTTGATTGTTTATTACACCTTCGTCATTAGCTTGTATACCATTACAATCCTTTCCGCACACAGGGCTTATCATCTCAATGGCATCAGGCTGGTACATTTCAGGTTTATTTTCACTTTGAATACCATCGGATGAAAGAGTAGCAGGGTTCACATTTGAGCAACTTCCAGCAGCACACCTATCCTTAAAGGTTACGCAAAGCGGGTACATTGTGAATTCTGAATTCATCCTTTTCAGCTCAATATACACTCGAACACTCATATCACTATGCACCGTCATCGGTGGATATCCATCCTTCACTATGTACTTAATATCTACCAAGTTGGTATCCAAATCCTTGTCAAGTTGCTTCGCTATCACGGAAACTAATTCGTCAAAATTGCATCCAGAAGTGATCAAAACACCATTAACAGAAAAATTTACAAAGCTATGGTCACTTTCCCATACTCCATTGTGCTTTATAAAAATAGGTATGATTTCCATGGTTTCTGAAACAAATGAATAATCAGTACTACTAAATGACATTAATAATCAGAATCGAACATTGGAACAAATGCAATACCATATCAATGCGTACATTTTTAGCAACAAATACATAAATTTTTACCCAATCCCCAATTCGAAAGCCTAAGTCAAAAATCTCTCCCATCACTACACTTTATCAATGATTTAAGGCATGAAATTACCTGGAGCACATTAATCGAACCCCCCAAATTCAAACTTGGAGAGATTTTCCCGCAGAAGAGAATGCAAAACTCATTTGAAGACAAGTCTATCGATGTTACTTCCTGTTGATGAATGTGGAGAAAGGCAGTTTTTGAGGGGTGAAAGGGTTTTACTGAGATTCTGTTGGATTTTGAATATTTGGTGGGTCACCTCTGCAGATCCCTTTTCATTTTTTGCTTCTCTTTTTGTCTTTTCTTTTACACCAAACACAAATAGGAAAAAATGTAGGGCTCTCCAAAATTGATTATTTGAAATTAAAAGAAAAAAAGTTGAATTGGTTTACCAATTTTGATAATGATTTTATTTTTTAATCATCAATTCTTACAAGTTTGAGGTTTTTTTTCTTAAAAAGTTAATAATAACTCGATAATCAATTAAATAATTATATATATAAAGTTCTTGACTTAGAGTTCATTTTCATACTTTTATTTGTGATTGTTTCAAAATTTTGTATTTTATAATGTGACAGTGTTTGCTTTCGAGCGAAACGTAACATGTCATGTGCATGGTTTATTTGGTTTGTCATCTTTTATCTAAATGATTTTCAATGATTATTTGTGTCAAATCTTAATGGTTAAATTGGTAATGGAACTGATAATGATCAACAACCGATAAGTCTATCCTAATGATTCTCTAACAGTTAGCATGTCTACAAATCAATAACTGATAAGTCAAAACAATGCGCTTCAAAATCGAACCGACACACATTTCTATTGGATTATGGATATCCTTTTCGATAAATTTGCAGTCAAGAGGATAACTTACAAATAATTCAAATAGATTTTTTTGCTAGCTAGTTTTTGATATGTCTCGTCTTAATTTTCTGGAGAGCGCGACAATAATTTATTGGGGAACTTTCATAAATAGTTTAGGCTTAAAATTTAATATGGTCAAATAGTTATATTTTCCATAATTACACAATATAATCTCAGCTATGTGACATAGAGAGGAGGAGAGAGGCGAGCGAGATCGAGAGAGGGAGGAGAGAGACGAATTGTATATGTATATCTATCGAATTGACTATGTATATCTGTCAAAATAATTGTATATATGCAGCTGGTATATATTTGTAATTGTATATCTCCAAGAAATTGCAAAGAGAGTGGAAGAGAAGAGAGAAAAAATAGTAACAAAACCCTAATTATAGCAACAAAATTCTAACTATAGCTATTAATTATAATTTTTTCAAGCGATAATCGTATAATGTAAATACATATCATCTATTTGCTTAATTATATTATTTTTCCTTATTTATTTGTAAATAGGAAATTAATTTAGCTCATCTAGATATTAATTTAAAGATAAATTAAATTCCTGTATCATTGATTTTCTATTTTAGGTAATTCTTAAAGTTGCAAAAGTGCAAGATAAGTATTTTTCTTGATAGTCTTTCACTATGTTAAAATTATATTAGTGATATTTAGTTTAATCACTCTCATTGAGGATATGTTATGACTCCTCCTTTCATTTTGAGTTTTAGAGCCTCGACCCTTTCCATAGTCTTAAATTGTGACCTGTGACTTATGACTTGTGAGAATGAGCCACAGATCTTTAAATCAACATGCAGAATAATATCTGATTCTACATTCAAGATAGTGTAAAACTTTGTACAGGTTTCAATCTCTATCTTTAAGATTAAGAAAAGAATTATCAAAAACTAGATACTCAAAGTTGTTCAAAAAGAAATTATTGAGTATATAAGCAACATAACTCATTAGAGAACATGTTCTTCTGAGTGAAGAAGGATGTGGATTTCTTGGAGAATTGCAATATTGAAGAATTCAATTGCACAAAAAAACTGAAAAGCTATATAAAAAAAAAATACTATAAACTTGCACATGAAATTGGTTTTAAATAAGGGAAAATCACACTTATATCTCAAAAAGGAAAAGTATTTATTCACACTTATACCCCTTTTTCATTTTTAACTGCTATATATAAATTTATTTTGAGATTCATTCACTGACATCAGGATCCACTCTATATGATATATCGAGAGGATATCAATATATCGATAAATATCACGAAGATATCAATAGGGTATCATATATCAATTGAATATCACATAGGATACTGATAGGATATTAATATATATATATATATGGAGTATCATACATGATCAAGCTCAGTCCTATATGATACCGATATGGTATCGATATACCAATGGAGTATTATAAATAATATATTTTCTACTAATTTAGATTTTAAAAAATAAGATTGTGACTATAATAATTTTCTATTATTTATTTCTTAAAAAAGACCCTAATCCTATATGATACTGATATGATATCAATATACCAAGTATGATATCGATATAGTATCAATATAACAATAGAGTATCACAGAGAATTAATTCATAGTAATGATGTTGACGTTATGTACAAAATAAGAAAGAAGAAAGTGAAGTAAGAGGGTAAATAATTTGATTTGTGAATCTATTAAGAATAAATAATTTGATTGAGTCTAATTTAAATAAATAATTTTACAATTAAATTTATTTTGTATAGGTTTTCATGCATACCAACAAGAAGACCAAGTCAAACTAGGATTGAATTTTTAGAAAGACTTAATCAACTCTAACTTACATTGGAGCACTAGAAGGAAACAACTTACTCATATATTAACAACATAATATCAAATTAGAGTTTGGTCACACCCAAAGATGGAGTCCTCATAATGTTCCTAGTTTTACACAAAAATCTGATGCTACAACAAAAAAACTTGTTCCTATCACATTTTATCTTACACAGTTGTTTAATTTGTATAACTAATTTCTTGAAGTAGTGTCACAACCAGATTTTTTTGAATTATGATGGTGCCTACTATAATTCACCAGCTGGTAATTTAAAACTGCAAGTAATGGATTTAAGGATAGAAACTATACAAGAATAAGCAATTTTAAAAATAATAAAAAGAATAAGGCAAAAATAAAGCAAAATATACATGCATACATATATATGTATATATAAACACACACAACACACAATCCCTTTGAACCTATTTGGAAAGGCACCCTAGTAATTGGATTTAGTGAAATTAGGTGTAATCACATTGCCTGATATGTTTGGTTGGATAGATAATTACGTGGTCAGCAGGTAATTGGGTGTAATTGACTGAGTGTAATTACACTTTCCAATTCATATGGGAGACTATGAATTGCAGGTAATTACATAATGTAATTACATGTTGGTTACTTTTTAATTTCTTTCTTGTATTTTTATTTTATATTTTCATTTTAATTTATTGTTATTTTGATTATTTTAAATTCTTTTTATTTTTATATTTTCATTTTGATTATTTGAATTCTTTTTATTTTATATATTCATTTAATTTATTTTCATTTTGATTATTTTAAATTCTTTTTATTTTGATTAATCTAATTTTTTCTAAAACTGTATTCTATTTTATAATATTTATTTTTTATTTTTTTTTCTTATTATCAACCTCTCTTATATGATTCTATACAATTTTTCACATTGTTTTTTATTCTATATTTTATTTTATTTTTCACTAGAATTTTTTTAGCATTCTAATTTTTAAGCTAAAGTTGAATTTATTGTTGGATAAAGTTATAAATATACATGTTTTTTCTTTTAAATCATATTTTATATATGTTATATTGAAATTTGGCATAAGAGTATTATGTTAATTTTTTTAATTTTGAATTTAAAATTTATGTTATATTTGTTAATTTTATTTATTTTTGTAATATTGACTTGATATTTCACATTACTAGTCATTTATTGTTTTTAGTTATATTAGATAGATTTTTTTAAATAAAAAATTTTAATAATTTTATTATGATATTAAGA
>JAABOM020000002.1:15191914-15208924 GCA_011800125.2 Solanum clarkiae
GGTCTATGCGGGGTGGGATAGGGTGGGTAAAAAATAAAAAAAGTCATCATGTGGGCGGCGCGAGGCGGTTTAAAAATTTCGCGGGTTGAGCTCAACCTGCCCCACACCCCCCATTGCCATCCCTAGTCTTCACTTAGCTAACTATTCAAAATCGTAAGCAACCTTCCAAAGCAATATAAAAGACTTCTTCATAAAGTTCTCTTGTTTTCTTCTATCTAGCGTTCCCTCATCGATCTAATCAAATATGCTTACTTGAGATCGCAAGATCGTGAAAGATTCGTGAGTAAGTTGTCAAGTGTCGCACGAAAGTCTTATTGAAAGTCTTTCAAGGGCGCTTGTGATGCGCAACAGGTGGAGAATTTCTTTTGGCACTTGGAGAACCACTTTAAGTGCAATAAAGTGAAGAGTGATGAAACCAAGATCAACATAGTTGTACTGTTGTCACGACCTAAGCCTAGGCCTAGACGTGACACGGCAAATGGGGAACCCGAAGAAACCCTAAACAAACCTTTTAGCATATCAATCACACATCCTTGGTCGCAGAAGCATAATAACAACAAATAGAGATATAAATAAGAAAATGGGACTAAGGAAAGTCTTCGATTATCATAAAATACTCAAGAGTCAAGCTCAAAGCATAATTGCATCAATTTTTCCAACAACACCTCTAACATAGATTGGAAGGGGGGCCAAGACACTTTCCGGGCTCACAGTCATAGTATCAAGTGCTCAACATAAAGAGACATCTAAAGTAAAAGTAGCATAGCTAGTGTCCCCGGACTTGAGGACTCACCAACGCTTATCTTCCGAAATGCCAAAACTAGCCACGTGGAGGAAGATCGAGTGGTGCCCTACATGTTAACATCATGTAGGCATAGAGTATTCATTAGCACATTTGAATGTACTAAGTATGTAGGATGCAATACAACAAGACATAAGCCAATATAGCCAAAATGCATAATTATAAGCAAGGGATAAGTATAATATCAATATGACATGCATGATTAATGCTTGAAATGGAACTTTCTTGTAAATCATATAACTTGCAATATAGAATACATGTGTAAGAAGAGACCATAACCATCATAGACCAAGCAAACCATTACTTGGAACCCAAGACATGTCACCCCCTTGGAAGGTGATTGAGGTATCTACCCTCAACATGATAGTACGGGCATGTCACCCCCGACAAGGTGGTCAAGGTATCTACACCTCAACATGGTAGTACGGGCATGTCACCCCCGACAAGGTGGTCAAGGTATCTGCCCCTTAACATGGTAGTACGGACATGTCACCCCGACAAGGTGGTCAAGATACCTACCCCTCAATATGGTAGTATGGGCATGTCATCCCCCAACAAGGTGGTTGAGGCATGTCACCCTCTCACAAGGTGGTTGTGCATGTCACCCCCCAACAAGGTATGGTCAACTTGCAATACTATAGATACTTTTCATGAATTCAACACATACATACAATCCCTTCATTATCATAAAGTCACTTGACTTATAAACTATGTAGTAATTCATCAATAAATTGAGAATCCTGATCAAAACATTTTATCAAACACTTGGTAGGTGTATAATACTAGTTCAAAATCATTCAATTCAAGAGTGAAATAATATGAGGAAGCTCAATGTAAATGAACCCACCAACTCATAGTAAAACCCTCATGTAAGATACCTTGAAGTCCCTCGTCAAATCTCATCATAGATCATAGTTTCATAGCTCAAAACATGCATAGTCACAATAGACAAACCATGTCATGGTATAAACTTGAAATATATAGACATGTGTTCTCAATCAACATTTCATAAAATCCTAACATAATTTATAAGCATAATCTATAATAAATAATACCCATAAGCAATACAACTTGAAAACATGCAATTTTCATAAAAAGGAAGGTTGGGCTCCATGGGTGAAAGGACTCAATGGATGAAACCCATATACTTTGAGTTTGGGTTTTCCTTGATCTAAACTTGAATGAGGCTTGAAGTTTGGATTGAGTTCTTAAGATTTGGACTTAAGCTTGAGACACTTGAATTTGAATAAAATATTTGATTAAGTCTTGGAGAAGGTTTTGAGAGGGTCTTGAGTGATATAGAGTTGAAAAATGGCCAAGTATGGGTGATTTCACGTTTAAATGGGCATGGGGCTATGACCCCAATGCCCTTGGCCGAATCGAAAAACATGGGAAATAACTGACCAAGTCTACGTCTTGATCCGCAACATGAACCAAACGCGAAGGAGGAAAATGTACATCTCTGTGCCCCTGACGCATCGCGGCCAGGGCGCGGATCCTCTCTGGAATTTGTATATTAGTGAAAATTATTTTTCGCTATGGGTCCTCTAAAATCGGGGTTATACGCATCTCCCACTCAATTTTGGCCCTAATCAAGAATATGAAGTCGAATTTCTGATATCACACATGAATTTTGAGATATATGAAAATTACGATGGGCATTTCCGAAGCACATTTTTGAGGCGTTTCAATATCTCCCCCTTGGAAATATTCATCCTTGAATGTCAAAAAAGCGTACATAAGAGAAGTAATCATGAAGATTTCAGCTTGACATGAATGCAACAAACACATTTAAACGTTATTTTCAAAAATCTCAGCATGAATATCAAAAATCACCATAAACTTGTCCACATAAACATAAATGCATGCAAAATCACATAAGGGCCGAAACTTAAGACTTGAAATCATATAGGGGACTTAAATTAGTACCTTCGACTTGAGTAGAGTGGAAGAGTATGAATATCACTTTCTCATGTTTGCCTCAACTTCCCATGTGGCACTTTCAACTTGTTGGTTCCTCCATGTGTCACTTTTAACTTGTTTGTTCTCCAAAGGACCTTGACGGAAGCTATATCCTTGTTTCTCAACCTCTTCACTTGTCTATCCAAAATCTCTACTGGGACCTCCTCATAAGTCAAATTTTCTTCAACAACACCTACAAGATCCAAGGGTACTATATCACTAGGGTCACCCACACACTTTCTCAACATGGACACATGGAAGACCGGATGAACCATATTCATCTCTATAGGCAACTTCAACTCATAAGCAACCTTACCCACTCTCCTCAAAACTTTGTAAGGACCCACAAACTTTGGGCTTATTTTTCCTTTCTTGCCAAATTGAACCACACCCTTCATAGGTAAGACTTTCAAGTAAACCCAATCACCAACCTTAAATTCAAGGTCTCTCCTTCTCACATCGGAATATGACTTTTGTCTACTTTGGGATATTTTCAATCTCTCCCTTATCAATCTCACCTTCACCAAGGCCTCCATGACCAAATCCGGACCTAGCAAAGCCATTTTCCCCACTTCAAACCACCCAACTGGGGATCTACAACGCCTATCATAAAAAGCTTCAAAAAGAGTCATACCAATGCTTGAGTGGTAGCTATTGTTGTAAGCAAACTCAATAAGTGGAAGATGTTCATCCCAACTATCCTTAAACTCCAAAACACAAGCTCTAAGCATATCCTCAAGAGTTTGGATAGTCCTCTCGGCTTGACCATCCGTTTAAGGATGGAAAGCCGTGCTAAGCTTAACCTTAGTACCAAGACCTCTTTAGAAGGACCTCCAAAAGTGAGAAGTGAATTGAGCACCACGATCTGAAATGATAGACAAGGCCACCCTATTCAATCTAACCAACTCATGTACAAAAAACTTGGCATAATCTTCAGCACCATAAGTAGTTTTGACCGGGAAGAAGTGAGCCCACTTTGTCATTCTATCCACAATAACCCAAATAGAATCAAAATATTTTCTAGTCTTAGGCAACCCAACTACAAAATCCATGTTGATCTCTTCCCACTTCCAAGTAGGAATCTCTATATCTTGGGCTAGGCCACCTGTCCTTTGATGTTCGACTTTTACTCGTTAGTAATTGTGACACCTGGATACAAACTTAGCAATATCTCTTTTCATACCACCCCACCAATACACTTCCCTCAAGTCTCTATACATCTTTGTAGAGCCGGGGTCAATAAAATAGGATGAATTATGAGCCTCCGTCAAGATCAATTCTCTTAAATCACCTACATTTGGCACACATAGTCTACCTTGGCACCTAAGGGCATCGTCTCCCCCTTGGGAGAATACCTCCATTTTACTATCTCACAAAGGCCTTAAATTCTAGCAAGGCAGGATCAAGATCTTGATTTGACTTTACCTCTTAAATCAAGGAAGATTTAGAACCATCAACAATAATCTGCCACCATTATCAACTTCATCCAACCTAACCTCCAATCTAGCCAATTGATGGACCTATCTAGCCACCTTTTTGCCACTATCATCAACATGAGCGAGACTACCCGTAGACACCCTACTTAGAGCATCATCCACAATATTAGCCTTGCCGAGGTGATAATGCACACTCATATCATAATCTTTGAGAAGCTCTAACCACCTTCTTTATCTGAAGTTAAGATCTTTTTGGGTGAACACATATTAGAGACTCTTATGATCGGTAAACACATCAACATGACCCCCATACAAGTAATGACGTCAAAATTTCTAAGAAAATACCACAGCCGCCAATTCAAGATCATGGGTGGGATAATTCTTCTCATGCACCTTAAGTTATCTAGAGGCATATGCTATCACCTTACTGCTTTGCATCAAAACACACCCCAAACCAATTCTTGAGGCATCACAATATACAACAAATTCCTCTAATCCTTCCGGTAGAGACAAGATAGGAGCAGAGACAAGCTTATCTTTCAATGTTTGGAAACTCTTTTTGCACTTATCGGTCCACACAAATTTCACCTTCTTTTGGATCAACTTAGTCATAGGAGAAGCAATAGAAGAGAAGCCATTCACAAATATACGGTAATAACCCTCCAAACCCAAGAAACTTCTAATATCTAATAGGGTCAAAGGTCTAGGCCAATTTCTAATCACCTTCGTCTTCTTAGGATCCACCTTAATGCCATCACCCAACACCACATGCCCTAGCAAAGCAAGCTCTTTCGACCAAAACTTATATTTTTCATATTTAGCATACAACTTCTCCTCCCTCAAGATTTGCAACACCACCCTTAAGTGATTCATATGCTCCTCCTTACTATGGGAATAAATCAAGATATCATTAACAAAACCACCAAAAACAAGTCAAGGTAGGATTTAAAGACCCTATTCATAAGATCCATAAATATAGCCGGAGCATTAGTCAACCCAAAGGACATAACCACAAACTTAAAGTCCCATACCTAGTCCAAAAAATCGTCTTGGAAATGTCACACTCCCTCACTCTCACTTAGTGGTACCTGGACCGAATATCAATCTTAGAAAAGTGACTAGCCCCTTAAAGTTAATCAAAAAGGTCATCAATCCTTGGTAGATGGTACTTATTCTTTATGGTGACTCTATTAAGTTGACGGTAATCAATGCACATTTTAAGAGAACCATCCTTCGTCTTCACAAATAACACTGGTGCACCCCAAGGGGACTTACTAGGCCTTATGAAATCCTTTTTCAACAAATCCCTCAATTGCTCCTTCAACTCCGCCGGGCTATACAGTAAAGGGGAATAGAAATGGGTTAAGTATCAGGAAGAAGGTCTATACAAAAGTCTATTTCCCTTTTGTGAGGAACACCGAGAAGCTTATTGGGAAAGACATCAAGAAACTCATTAACCTCCAGAACCACCTTAATAGGATGGACTTTGGAATCATATCGCTAACCCTCACAAGATGATAGAGACACCACTTAGAAATCAACTTTTGGGCTTTAAGACAGGAAATGAATCTATCCTTGACCACCACATCATGACATTTCCACTCAAGGACGAGCTCATTTCGGAATTGAAATTTAACCTAGGGGTTCTATAATAAACAAAAGCATAATATGCATGCAACCAATCCATCCCAAGAATGACAATAAAATCCACCATACTTAATTCAACAAAATCACAAGGCAAGATTTTATGCAAAATGAACACCGTACAAATTCTATAGACTCTTTTAGCAACAATGGACTCACCAACGGGGGTAGACACTTCATAAGGCTCACACAATAATTCGGGGCTAACATGAAGCTTTTTGGCAACAAAAGGAGTAATACAAGAGAAAGTGGCACCTGAGTTTATCAATGCATACACATCAAAAATAAGAACCTTTATCATATCGATGACGACATCGGACAACTCATCTACTGCTTGTCTCTCTTGAAGAACATAGAATCTATTTTGCCTTGGAGCACCCCCTTGTTGGCTTCCTCTTCCCTTTTGACCCGTATTTGTACCTTGGCCTTGTGGACGACCATCTCTACATTTCTTTTGTGCACAAGGAAAATCAATCACCTTATGACCCACTTCCTACAACCAAAGCAAGTATTTAGGTTTCTCATGTATGGGCCATTATGGTTCCTACCACATCTTTGGCACATGAGGTTAGGCACCCAACCACCACCACGTCGAAATCTCGGATTATAATTAGCAAATATTCGATTAGGGGCGTTGGAAGACCCTTGGACTTAGAACTTGTGGCCTTGAGGAAATCGGCCACCCTTGGAATTTAGGAATCCACCTTCAGAACGAACCCTTTTAGACTTACCACTTTTTATCTTTCTAAGCTTTTCCCCCTC
This sequence comes from Solanum clarkiae, assembly GCA_011800125.2. Lineage (NCBI taxonomy): Eukaryota > Viridiplantae > Streptophyta > Magnoliopsida > Solanales > Solanaceae > Solanum > Solanum clarkiae. The sequence continues at coordinate 15,198,521 of JAABOM020000002.1, forward strand.
TAGTTGCTCGAGATATGTCATGAGGTAGGACAAATCTATATTAGATACTAGCATGGCGGTTCGATACTCCTCATTAACCAAGTCGGACACACCCGACATAAATTTGTTCATCCTAGACCTTGGCTCAACCACCAATTGTTGAGCATACTTGGAGTTGGTTGAACTTGAGGGAATACTCCCTCACACTCATGGAACCTTATGTAAGGTTCATGAATTCCATCATTTATGCTTCCCTTAGCTCAATAAGAAAGAACCGGTTGAGAAATGCCACTTTGAACTCTTCCCAAGGGATAACATTGTCATTCCCCTTCTCCATCCTCCATTGAATGAACCAAATTTGAGCCACCCCTTTGAGTTGGTAGGCCGCTAACTCTGCTTTCTCCCCCGAGTTAACCCCCATAATGAAGAACACCTTATACACCTCATCAATGAATTCTTGGGGATCCTCATCCACCTTGGACCTATGGAACTCTGTTGGATTCATTCTAGTAAAATCTCTCAATGTGTATGCTTTGATTGATCCGGGTGCCACTTTTTCGTTTGTTACTGCTATTTTTGCTAAAAAGTTCCATATTGTCCCCGAGTTGTTGCATGAGTCATATGAAGTGTCTAATCCTATTGATTTCTCTATTGTTGCTAGGAAAGTCTATAGAAGTTGTCCTATTTGCATTTTTCATAAGTTGTTACCTCTTGATCTTGTTAAATTAGACATGGTAGATTTTGATGTCATACTTGTGATGGATTGGTTGCATGCCTATTATGCTTCTACTGATTGTAGAACTCATAAGGTCAAGTTTTAATTCTCTAATGAATCCGTCTTTGAGTGGGAAAGTCAAGATGTAATGCTCAAGGGTAGATTCAGTTTATGATTAAAGCCCATAAATTGATATCTAGGGGGTGTTTGTATCATCTTGTGAGGGTTAAAAATGTGGAGTCCAAAGTCCCTTCCATAGAATCGGTTCTAGTTGTAACGAGTTTCTTGATGTCTTCCCAAATGACCTTCCTATTGTCCCTCCCGAAAGGGAGACAGATTTTGGCGTAGATCTCCTTCCCGATACTCAACCTATCTCTATTCCCATTACCATATGTCCCTGGTGGAGTTGAAGGAGTTAAAGGAACAATTGAAAGATTTGTTGGAAAAGAAATTTATTAAGCCTAGCCAATCACATTGTGGTGCCCCAGTGTTGTTTGTGAAAAAGAAGGATGGGTCATTTAGAATGTGTATTGACTACCGACAACTTAATAGGGTCACTATAAAGAATAGGTATCCTCTTCCAAGAATTGATGACTTATTTGGCCAATTGCAAGGGGTGAGCTTCTTCTCTAAGATTGATCTTCGGTCCTGGTACCATCAAGTGAGGGTGAGGGAGTGTGATATTCCCAGGATGGCGTTCCAGACTAGATGTGGGCATTATGTGTCGTTTGGGTTGACTAATGCACCGGCTATCTTCATGGACCTAATGAATAAGGTCTTCAAACCTTACCTTCATTCCTTTTTTTTTTGGTCTTCATCGATGCTATTTTGATCTACTCACATAGTAGGGAGGAGCATATGGGTCATTTGAGGGTTGTGTTGCCAATGTTGAGGGAGGAGAGATTGTATGCCAAATATGATAAGTGTGAATTTTGGTTGAAGGAGGTTGCATTTTAAGTGAATCCTAAGAAAACCGATATGATTAGAAATTGACCAAGATCATTGACCCCATCAGACATTAGGAGCTTCTTAGGCCAAGCAAGTTATTATAGAAGGTTTGTGAATGGGTTCTCCTCCATTGCTTTCCCTTTGACAAAATTGACTAAAAAGGAGGTTAAGTTTGTATGGACCAATGAATGTGAGACAAGCTTCCATACATTAAAGGTTTGGCTTGTTTCCGCTCCTAAATTGTCACTACTGGATGGGCTTGAGAGTTTTGTTGTGTATTAGGTGATGCATCTAGAGTTTGTCTGGGTTGTGTGCTAATGCAAAATGGTAAGGTCATAGCCTATGCTTCTAGGCAACTCAAGATACATTAAAAGAACTATCCTACTCATGATCTAGAGTTAGCCATTGTTGTGTTTGCATTAAAGATTTGGCATCATTATTTGTATGGGGTGCATGTTGATGTCTTTAACGATCATAAGAGGCTCCAATATGTCTTCACTCAAAAAAATCTCAACTTGAGGCAAAGAAGATGGTTAGAACTTCTTAAAGTCTATGACATGAGTATGCACTATCATCCGGGTAAGGAAAATATGGTGGCGGATACCTTGATTAGGGTGTCTATGGGTAGTCTAGCCCAAGTTGATGATGGTGATAGGGAGATGGCTAGAGAGCTGCAGAGATTGGCTAGATTGGGAGTTAGGTTAGAAGAGGTTGGTGATGATGGTGTGGTTGTTGTTGATGGGTCTAAGTCTTCATTGGTTGATGAGGTGTTAGCAAAACAAGATCTTGACTCCTCCTCGCTTGAATTGAAGGCCTTGGTGAAAGAGGGCAAAGTAGAGATTTTCTCCCAAGGAGGAGATGGTGCCCTTTGGTACCAAGATACGTCGTGTGTGCCTTGTGTTGATGGTTTGAGGGAGAAGATTCTTGATGAGGCCAATAATTCTTCTTATTCTATTCACCTCGGATCGACCAAAATGTACAGAGATTTGAGAGATATGTATTGGTGGGGAGGCATAAACAGGGACATTGCCAAATTCATTTTCGGTTGCCATAGTTGTCAACAAATCAAAGCCAAATATCAAAGGCCGGGTGGCCTAACCCAAGACATAGAGATTCCCACTTGGAAGTGAGAGGTGATTAATATGAATTTTGTGGTTGGGTTTTCCAAGGCTAGAAAAGTTTTGATTCCATTTGGGTGGTGGTTGATAGGATGACGAAATTGGCTCATTTTCTAGTGGTTAAGACCACATATGGGGCTTAAGAGTATGCAAGATTGTACATCCATGAGTTAGTGAGGTTGCATGGGTTTCCTTTGTCTATCATATCAGATCGTGATTGACAATTCACTTCACACTTTTGGAGGTCTTTTCAAGGGGGTCTGGGAACAAAAATTCATCTTAGTACGCCTTTCACCCCCAAACGGATGGACAAGCCAAAAGAACTATTCAAACACTTTAGGATATGCTAAGGGCTTGTGTAATAAAGTTGAGGCGTAGTTTGGATGACCATCTTCCTTTGATTGAGTTTGCATATAATAATAGCTATTCCTCTAGCATTGATATGGCCCCCTTTTGAGGCTCTTTATGGGAGTCATTGTAGATCCCCCATTGGTGGGTTTGAGATTGGGGAGGTGGCTTTATTTGGAGCAGATCAGGTTATGGATGCTTTTGAGAAGGTTAGGATAATTAGGGAAAGGTTGAAGACGACCCAAAGTCGTTAAAAATCCTATGCCGATATGAGAAGGAGAGAACATGAATTCAAAGTGGGTGATTGGGTTTACTTGAAGGTTTCTCCAATGAAAGGTGTGGTTTGTTTTGGTAGAAAGGGGAAGGTGAGTCCAAGATACGTTGGTCCTTATGAGGTCTAGATGAGGGTTAGCAAGGTAGCTTATGAATTGAAGTTGCCTAGTGAAATGAATTTGGTTCATCCGGTGTTCCATGTCTCTATGTTGAGGAAATGTGTTGGTGATCCTAATGCTATTGTGCCTCTTTATAGTGTGGGTGTTATTAAGGATAACTTGACTTATAAGGAGATTCTGGTTTAGATCCTAGATAGGCAAGTGAAGTGATTGAGGAACAAGGAGGTGACATCCGTTAAGATCCTTTGGAGGAACCAACAAATAGAAAATGCTACTTGGGAGGCCAAAACGGACATGCAAAAGCAGTATCCTTATCTTTTCCACTCCACTCAAACCTAAGGTACTAATTCGAAGTCCCCTATGTGATTTCAAGTCTTATGTTTCAGCCCTTATGTCATTCATATACATTCATGTTTAAGTTGGCAAGTCATGATTATTTTACACTCATGTTGAGATTTTGAAAATGGTGTTTTAAATGTAATGTTGCAATTTAGTTAGGGTTGATTTGTTTATGAATATTCTTGTCTTGTACGTCTCTTTTCCATTCGGGAATGAATGTTCTCAAGGAGGAGATATTGAAATAACCCCAAAAAGTGCCCGAAAATATGCCTTGAAATGTCTAGAATTTTAAATTCCAATCCATATATCTTAAAATCCATTTGCTATTTTGAAAATCCAACTTCAAATTCTTGTTCGGGGGGTCCAAATTAGGTGAAAAATAGTCTACCCTGATTTAAGAGCAAAAGATTAGCAATTATAAAATTTCAAGAACGTAAATTCTAGTGGGGTTTCTAAATTGCCCTCGTGACATGCCCCAATTCATTTTGGGGACTATTTTTTTTAGTTCCGTCCAAGACTTCTAAGTCTTGGGCCTAAGTATTTCCAAATATGTTTTTACCTGTACTTAGCTAAATTTCACCCTCATATCATCCTAAACATTTCTCAATACTCACTCAAACACTTAGTCATATTTCCACTCCCCAAACTCAAGTTCCAAACCCTTATCCCAAGCTGAAGTTCTCCTTCTAGGTTCTTCTTCAAGCTTCAAGTCTCCATCTCCAATATTTACCAAGCTCATCTCTAAGCCAAGGTATGTGTGTTTCTTTCATGGATTCCTTTCACCTATGATACCCAAGCCTTCTTTTGCTCAAATTGTATGATTTAAAGTTGAATTACAAATGGGTCTTGATTCTTATGAAATTCACTGCACACTATGTTAAAGCTATGCACAGTTGTGATTGTTTTGCCATATTTTGAGCTATAAACCTTTGACCTAATGTAAGATTTGAGAAGGGGTTTTGATGTATATTGCTTGAGGGTGTTACAAGGTGTTGATTGATGGTTTTTCAATGGATTTTCTTACATGATTTCATCTGTATATTTTTCATGGTTTTTACTAGCGTTATACACCCTCTAAGTGTTTGATAAAATATCCGGATATAGTTTCTTGAGGAGTTAAAGGTCCAAAGCATGGGATATGATATGAATGAATATATGATGATGAAATGGGCTTATGTATATGATATACTCTATATAGAGTGTTGCATTAGACGATACCCGATCCGGGGGGATAAATGCCCGCGTAACCATGTTAGGGGTTTGTACTCATCAACCATGTAAGGGGTTTGTACTTCGGCACCATGTTGATAAGGTGTGATTATCATCAACCATGTGAGGGGTTTATACCACATAACTACCAAGGGGTTTGTACCTTGAATAACTAGCTTGGTCTCTTTTACACATATGATATACTATATGAGCATAAGTTACTTAAGCATGTTTTACTTAAGCATTGAGCATACATGCCATATTGTTATACTATGCCTATTACTTAATACTGTGCATATTAATATTGTTGCATTGCATCCTATATACTTAGTACGTTCAAACGTATTAATGCATACTCTATGCCTACATGATGTCACCATGTAGGAACAGGAGCCCAAGTTGATCATCATCATCCTCCACATGGCTAGTTTGGTGCTACTCAAGCTAGTTGGTGAGTCCTCCACTTCGGGGATCTTAGTCTATGTTTTTCCTATTATGTATTGAGACATTCTTCTTTATGTTCTATTTGACTATAAGGGTGAGTCTGGTTGCTTTGTCTTGGACCCCGCTCTTATCTATGTAGTAGAAGTGGTTGTTGGACGTGTTATGTATCTATGGTATGAGTTGACTCTTGTCTTTTGACCGTGGTATTGTGCAAGCTTTTTTCCATTAGCCCCTTTGCCCCTATAGTTGCTCTTTAATATTTTATATGCTTTGGGAGGAATTCAAATTGGCTTTTCTTAACTGATATTTCCCTCTTGAGCTTAGGAAAGCTAAGTTGGTGGAGTTTATGAACTTGAAACAAGTGCTATGAGTGTGAGGGAGTATGCCCTCAAGTTTGATCAACTTTCAAAGTATGCTCCTTATTTGGTGGTTGATCCTAAATCTAGGATGAACAAGTTTGTGATGGGGGTCTCCGACTTGGTAAGTAAAGAATGTCGATCCGCCATGCTAATTAGTGACATGGACTTGTCTCGGTTGATGATCTATGCCAAGCAAATGGAGGAGGAGAAACTGAGGAAGAGAAGGGGGCATGAGGCCAAGACGGCCCATCTTGGGTATAAGTTCAAAGGGTGGCCGGTTCCATCAAGGCCAAGGGCCTAATCATGCTACTAATAGGGGGCTTGCCAATAACCTCCCTAGGCCTCAAGGTATTGGTGTTGTGGCTCTCATTGATGTGTGTCCTAAATGTTGAAGGGGTCATAAGGGCCTATGTTTGAAGGGTTCTAATGCTGGCTATGAATGTGGGAAGCTTGGTCACAAGAAGGTAGATTGTCCAAGAAACTGTGGTAAGGGCTGGGGTGCAAATGCAGTTCCATTAGGTAGAGTTGGTCCTCAAGGTGTTGCCCTAAGGTACAACGGGTTTTATGCACTATATGGGAGGCAAGGGGTCGGTGAGGTCCCCGATGTTGTTACCGGTATGTTGAAAATCTTTGATTTTGATTAAATGCTTTGATTGATCTAGGTTCTACTCTTTCCTTTGTTACCCCTTTTGTTGCCAAAAAGTTTCATATTGTCCTCGAGTCATTGCACGAGTCTTATAAAGTGTCTACTCCTATTGGTTCCTCTAATGTTGATAGGAAAGTTTATAGGAATTTATCCTATTTGCATTTTGCATAGGTTGTTGCCTTGTGATTTTGTGGAATTAGACATGGCTGATTTTGATGTCATCCTTGGGATGGATTAGTTGTATGCCTGCTACGCTTCTGTTGATTGTAGAACCCATAGGGTACATTTTAATTTCCTAATAAACCCGTCCTTGTATGGAAAAGTCAAGATGTAGTTGTCAAGGGTAGTTCATTTCATGTATTACAGCCCGTAAGTTGATCTTAAGGGGTGCCTTTACCATTTATGAGGGTTAAAGATGTGGATTCCAAAGTCACTTCAATAGAGTCAGTTCTAGTTGTAAATGAGTTTCTTGATGTCTTCCCTAATGACCTTCTCGGTGTCTCTCCCGAAGGGGAGATAGATTTTGGTATAGATCTCCTTCTTGATACTCAACCTATCTTCATTCCCCCTTACCATATGTCCCCCGCGGAGTTGAAAGAGTTAAAGGAGAAATTGAAAGATTTGTTAAAGAAGGAATTTATTAGACCTAGTCAATCACCTTGGGGTGCCTCATGTTGTTTGTGAAAAAGAAGTATGGGTCACTTAGAATGTGTATTGACTACAGGCAACTCAATAGGGTCATTATAAAGAATAGATATCTGTTTCCAAGAATTGATGATTTGTTTGACCAATTGCAAGGGGCTAGCTTCTTCTCTAAGATTGATCTTCGGTCCGGGTATCATCAAGTGAGGGTGAGGGAGTGTGATATTGCCAAGACGGCTTTCCGGACTAAATATGGTCATTATGAGTTTGTTGTGATGTCGTTTAGGTTGACCAATGCACCAGTCATCTTCATGGACCTAATGAATAGGGTCTTCAAACCTTACCTTGATTCCTTTGTTGTGGTCTTTACTGATGATATTTTAATCTATTCACATAGTAAGGAGGAGCATATGGGGCATTTAAGGGTTGTGTTGCAAAGAATGAGGGAGGAGAAATTGTATGCCAAATATGAGTTTGAATTTTGGTTGAAGGAGGCTACATTCATTGTCATGTGGTGATGGGGGATGGTATAAAAGTGGATCCTAAGAAAACCGATGTGATTAGAAATTGGCCTAGACCATTGACCTAGTCGGATATTAGCAGCTTCTTGGGCCTAGCGGGTTATTACATAAGGTTTGTAAATAGGTTCTCCTCCATTGCTTCCCTTATGACAAAATTGACTCAAAGTAAGGTTATGTTTGTGTGGACCGATGAATGTGAGAGGATCTTCTAAATATTGAAGGGTAGGCCTGTGTGCGCTCTTATATTGTCACTATCGGATGGGCTTGAGGATTTTATTGTGTATTGTGATGCATCTAGAGTTTGTTTGGGTTGTGTGCTAATGCAAAATGGTAAGGTCATAGGCTATGCTTCTAGACAACTCAAAGTGCATGAAAAGAACTACCCTACCATGATCTTGAATTGGCCGCCGTGGTGTTTACTTAAAGATTTGGTGTCATTATTTGTATGGGGGCATGTTGATGTCTTCACTAATCATAAGAGGCTCCAATATGTCTTCACTCAAACTTCTCAAAGATTATGACATAAGTGTGTATTATCATCCGGGTAAGGCAAATGTGGTGGCAGATGCTTTGAGTCAGGTGTCCATGGGTAGTGTAGCTCATGTTGATGGTGGTGATAGGGAAATAGCTAGGGAGGTGTATAGATTTGCTAGATTGGGGATTAGGTTGGAAGAAGTGGATAATTGTGTGGTTGTTGTTGATGGGTCTAAGTCTTCCTTGGTTAATGAGGTGATTGCAAAACAAGATCTTGACTCCTCCTTGCTTGAATTGAAGGACTTGGTGAAAGAGGTCAAAGTAGAGGTTTCTCCCAAGGGGGAGTTGGTGCCCTTAAGTACCAAGGTAAGGTTATGTGTGCCTTGTATTGACGGTTTGAGAGAGAAGATCCTTGATGAGGCCCATAATTCTTCATATTCTATTCACCCTGGTTCCGCTAAAATATATAGAGACTTGAGGGATGTGTATTGGTGGGGAGGCATGAATAAAGACATTGCCAAATTCGTTTCCCATTACCATAGTTGTCAACAAGTCAAAGCCGAACATCAAAGGCCGGGTGACCTAACCTAAAACATAAAGATTTTCACTTGGAAGTGGGAGGTGATTAATTTGGATTTTGTGGTTGGGTTGCCCAAGACTAGAAAAGGTTTTGATTCCATTTGGGTGGTGGTTGATAGGATGATGAAATTGACTCACTTTCTATCCGTTAAGACCACATATGAGGCTAAAGAGTATGCAAGGTTGCACATCCATGTGTTAGTAAGGTTGCATGGAGTTCCTTTGTCCATCATATTGGATAGTAGTTCACAATTCACTTCACACTTTTGGAGGCCTTTTCAAAGGAGTCTTGGCACAAAAGTTCACCTTAGTACGACCTTCCACTCTCAAATGGATGACCAAGCCGAGAGGAAAATTCCAATCCTTGAAGATATGCTTAGGTCATGTGTATTGAAGTTGAGGGGTAGTTAGGATGACCATCTCCCTTTGTTTGAGATTGCCTACAACAATTGCTAACACTCTAGCATCGGTATGGCTCCTTTCGAGGCTCTTTATGGGAGGTATTGTAGATCACCGGTTGATTGGTTTGAGGTTGGAGAGATGGATTTATTGGGACCGAATCTGGTAATGGAGGCTCTTGAGAAGGTTAGGATGATTAGTGAAAGGTTGAGAATAGCCTAAAGTCGTCAAAACTCTTATGTCGGGGTTAGTAGAAGAGACCTTGAATTCAAAGCGGGTGATTAAGTTTATTTGAAGGTTTCTCCGATGAATGGTGTGGTCTGTTTTGGTAAAAAGGGGAAGTTGAGTCTAAGATAAGTTGGTCCTTATAAGGTCTTGAAGAGGGTTGGCAAGGTAGCTTATGACTTGAAGTTGCCTAGTGAAATGGATTTGGTTCATCTGGTATTCCATGTCTCTATGTTGAGGAAATATGTTGGTGATCCTAATTCTATTGTGACTCTTGATATTGTGGGTATTGTTGAGGATAACTTCAAGTGAAGAGATTAAGGAACAAGGAGGTGGCATCAGTTAAGGTCCTTCGAGGGACCAACAAATCGAAAGTGCTACTTGGGAGACCGAAGCAGACATGCAAAAATGGTATCATTATCTTTTCCACTCCACTCAAACCTATGGTACTAATTCTAAGTCACCTATGTGATTTCAAGTCTTGTATTTCAGCCCCTATGTCACTCATATACATGCACGTTTAAGTTGACAAGTTTATGATGATTTTACATTATGTTGAGATTTTGAAAATGGTGTTTTAAATGTAATGTTGCATTTTAGTTGGGGCTGGTTTATTTATGATCATTCTTGTCTTGTATGTCTATTTTAAATTCGGGTTGAATGTTCCCAAGGAGGAGATATTGAAATGACCCCAAAAAGTGCTCGAAAATATGCCTCGGAATGTCGAAAATTTTAAATTCCACATAGTCTCAAAATTCATTTGCTATTTCGAAAATCTGACTTCATATTCTTGTTCGAGGTGTCAAAATTAGGGGTAAAAGCTCTAACCCCGATTTCAGAGCAACCATATCAAAATTTAAAAATCTCGAGGTGTAATTTGAAGTAAGGTTTTCCCGTCACTTCCGCACGCGCCACTGTGTAAAAAATGATTTGTTTTTTTAGTTCAGTCCAAGACTTCTAAGTATTGGGCCTAAGCATTTCCAAAGGTGTTTTTACCTATACTTAGCCAAATTTCACCCTCATATCATCCTAAACATTTTCCAATACTCACTCAAACACTTAGTCAT
>JAABOM020000002.1:15209024-15225033 GCA_011800125.2 Solanum clarkiae
CCTTAATCTTATTTCTTTTGCATGAACAATGTTGCGAGTCACTTTGGACTCCCCCACTATGCATTCCTTGGGCCACGGAGGCCCAAATCTCCCCTTCATCGAGTCAGTTCAAATATCTAGAAGAAAGAAGCCATTACGCATATTTCGGGAAGCAAAGCTTTAATAGAAATTTAAATGGGATAAAAGCCCTAAATTACTTCAACTCTTTCTTTTTATTTTATTTATATATTTATATGTGCTTGTATGTTAAACATTTTTATTTTGTTGGTTTTATCTAATTAAATTTCTCAGCATGTCGAATCCGTTTTCATTTAATTTTCATGTCTCTTTTAATAATTAATAAAAAGGGAAAAATACAAAAATGTGATTTTATTATATTAATTCAACTTTTAAAGTCAAAATATTTTCAATCTGGTCTAGTCTGCTCAAAATCTTTTTCAAGTCCAGTCAAAGTCTTTCTAAATTAAGCAGTTTCAAAATCAATCAATATTTTCAAGTCAAATCACCTAATCGCCGGATAACCGCATTTAGCGGCCATTTCGAGTGCGTAAAACCTTCTCGAAGTGGAAATGTGAACCCGAACCCTTTCTCTGGATTTTAAAAAGATTTTTCTGTTAAGTCTTTTTAAATGTATTTATTGGTTTTCTAATTATCCTTAAAATTAGGTGGCGACTCTATTTTCTTTTCAAAAAGTTGATTTTCTCTTAAATTAATTGAGTTTTAAATCGATTTTTAATTTTCTTTTTTTTCAAAAAAAGTCATTTTTTTGACATAACAATTATATTTAGATATTTAAAAATAAATTTAAATATATTTAATTTAAATATTAAATTAAAACATAAAAATATAAAATTATCAATAATAATAATTATAGTAGTAGTAAAAAAATATAGAAAGAACAACAAACAAAAGAAAGAAAGAAAAAAAAATAAAGAAGACAAATGAGAAAGAAAAAATGCTAGGGAGAGAGGGAGAATATTTTATTAATTTCAAATATTTCTCCTAATTCAAATATATAGCTTATAAGAAAAATATCTTAATAATTTTAAAAATAAGGAATAAGGAAGTATAACAAAAAGATCTGCTTTTAAAAAATAATTAAAATAATGCATAGAAAAAAGAACAAAGAAGAGGGAGGCGTGGGGGGTGGGGGTTAATATTTTCAATAAATTTTGAAAATATAATGAAGTAGTTAGATGATATAATTTACATGATTGTTCATAAAAATTAAATTAAAGAGATAAAATAACAAAATAAAAATTTATATTTAACAACTAACAATAATTATTAAATAATTAAAAATAATTGTTACTATTATCCGCACATCGTGCTATACTAGTTATTTACTTCTTCTATCCCATTTTATATGGTAGCTTTTCCTTTTTGATTCATCTCAAAAAAATATAATTTACATGATTGTTCCTAAAATTTAAATTAAAGAGATAAAATAATAAAATAAAAATTTTATATTTAACAACTAACAATAATTGTTAAATAATTAAAAATAATTGTTACTATTATCTCGCACATCGTACTATACTAATTATTTACTTCTTCTATCCCATTTTATATGATAGTTTTTCCTTTTTGATTCGTCCCCAAAAAAAATATCACAATCTCAGGCACATAAATATTTCAAAAATTTAAATCACAAATTTTAAAAATCTTCCTTTTTTTTCTTAAAAAATTATCACAAAACAAAGAGAGTAATATTTTAGATTAACTAATTCAAATTCATATTCAATAGATTAATTATGACATAAAGTGCTCTCCTTTTTAAAAGCTTTTTATTTACGTAAACTTGATTTTGAGGATTGAAATTCATATCAAATAGGCCAATTATGAGATAAAGAGTTCATTTATTAGAAATATTTAACTAGGTTAGAAAACTCTCCATCATTCCACCACGTATTTTTTTTAATTATTATTATTATTATTTTATTACTAATATATGAGAGAATAAGTGAGGAGTTTTTGATCGTCCTATCTACTTGAGCTATTTGCTTATTCTCTATTATTATATAAGATTAACAAAAATATTTTGTGTGCTTTTTAATACAGCTACGTATTAACATGCCTACTCAGCTGCTTGATTATATTTTTTCAACTGTTTTAACTATGATTTTACAATATTATCTCAAATAAATAATTTTTTCAGCTGCTTCAATTGTAATTATACCGCCGAATTAATTAGTTTAAGTCATTTTAATACTAGAGTTAGAATAAAACAAACACAAAACAATAAATTAAGTCTTCCTTTTTTAACCGAAATAATAAGATTCGATAACTATTTTAATATCTTTCGATGATTGTATTTATGAAAAAAGTACTTTTACAGAAATATAATATAAATAAATCAAAAATTGCATATATATTATTTGAAATAATGTAAAAAGTACTATAGGTCACAAGAATTGTCAATTTAATAACTGAGTTCTTGAAATATTATTAACTCCACAAAAATTGGGACAAAAAGAGTAATATATATTATATAAAATTTATGTAACATATACTACAAATTACAAAAACTAATAATTAAAATATTAAAAAAATAAAATTTTCATTGACTCTCAAAATTTCATATGTGCAATATATATTGGAATAAAATAAGTAATATATATTATTAAAAATGAACATAAAATGTAATATAAATCACAATAATTAACAACTTAATTTCTTTTACATATCTAAAATTTTATATCAATATTACATGAATCGAGACCAAAAAATTTTAAAAAAACATATATTGCATGGACTCTTGTAACTAATCTTTTTGATAACGGAGAGTCCAATATCGGCTTCAGCAATAGAAATTTTTTTAAGTGTTTTCTTCTTTTAGGTTTCTTTTTTTGTTCTTTCGTTTAGGTTGTATTTGATATGAAAGACAATATTTTCTTAATATTATCTTCTTTTCCTATTTTGATTGGATAAAATTTAAAAAAAAATAATTTTTAATTAAAAAATAATTTTTTTAATAAAAGTAAGAAAACAAGTTCTATAAATGATATATTTTGTGTTTGTCGTATTCTTTTATCAACCCTATATCCTAATCACTGATCATCCCACCCCTATAACCATCCAGGCCCCATACCCCTCTCCATCCTATTCATATAATTTGTTTTATTTGATTATATATAAATGCTCTTGAAATGATGATATTCTTTTAATCACTTATCAAATTAAAATAGATAAAAAAATCGACTCAATTTTTTTTTTTAAAAAATATTTTTCATGAAAAATATTCCCCCTCGCACCAAACACACCCTTAATCTTGACACCTTTTTTTTTTCTTTTATTCTTTTTTTTGCATTTATCTCCTGGGGAGCTTTCTGCAAAGTGTTTTACTAGTACCTTACTCAATGCCTTCCCTTTCTTTGGACAGAATTATAGTCAAAAAGTGTGTTAAGAGTCCCACAAGTATTACTCCAAACTAAAGTAGCTAATAATTTGAACTTTGAAAAGTATCTCCAACTCCATTATTTGGATAAGAAACGATCCTAATTAGCATTAACAATAATACACATCATTACCTATGGACCCAAATTAATTTTTGGTTTCCTTGAACCTAAGCAACAAACAAAATTAGAAAAGAGTGGATAATTCTTCTAGTTCAACTAGCACTGCAAGGGCACTTTTTCACTTTCATAGTAACAATTTGTCCATCATCCATGAACCACAATACTTTATTTTCATTTGGTAGGGATGTTTCTTCTCTCTATAGGAAATGAATACAGCCATCTAAATAGCATTTAATTTTGAAAAACAAAATGAGATTTCTTAATCATTTAAGAATTTTAACCCAAAAAAAAAAATATTTCGGATATGTTATATGTAAAAATAAAATTTCTTATAAAAAAATTACATTTTAAATAAAAATATAATGAAAATAAAGTTTTGTTTCTTTAAACAAAATTAATTAAATATATATTTCTAGAGAATTAGAGAGAGAAATAATCTTTAGGGTCATAACTTTTGGCAGTCACATCTATCCTTTTATGGAAAAAAAGTCTAAAATCATCATTGAAATTTATGAAAATGATAAGTGATGAATTTTTTTTTTTTTGGATTTGTGTTGAAATATTTCACATTGAATAAAATACTTTCTGACAAATATGATTTTGTATCTAGGAGGATCCGAACGAAAGATTTTTGGTTAAAAATGAAAAAATACTTACCATGGCATCACAACTTTTATGGTGATAATTAAGTGCCGTCCTCCTAACTCTTATTTCTTGTAGCCAACAAAGATTATGGTGGAATGTTATGTACTCATTCATCCTTAATTAGAGGTTCAAACTGTCGAACTTAATCAAACTCTGATGTGAATATTAGATAATGTGTAAGAAACTACAAAAACTCTTTTTTTTTGTTATTAAATTACATCTATAATCAAATAACAATTCACATTAAAATAAATATTATATATATTTAAATGACAAGAACTTCATATACAGAGATTAAAAAGTTATTAAAAATGTGAATTTTTTCTTTAATATGTTAAAATTCTTTTATTTATTTTATCAACTACAATTTAAGTAAACTTAAGAAAGTAAAAATAATATTGATTTTAAAGTTTGAAATATTAGGTTTTAATGTAATTCAAAAAAAAAAATATTTACGAGCTGTTATAAATATATTTAATTTGTGGTGAATGTCGATTATTTTAGATTACTTTAAGAGTTAGGAATCCTACTTGGAGACCAAGTCAGTTTTTTTCCTATAAATATAAGAGTTTGTTCATTGTAATATACATTTGAACATCTGAATTATTCAAGAGTAATAAGAAGCCCTCTCTCTTCTCCATACTTTCTTCTTCTTACTTACTTTATACTTTCATAATACGTTATTAACATGGGACTCTACTGTATTAAAAAGTGAAGGTAGTGAAGGATAAGTTTTAAGGTTAAAGTATTATTTATTTATTTTATCTGATACGATTAACCTTGAGAAACTTGAGTTCGTTGCCCTTGATAGTTTGGGCAAGAACTACCCTTCATGGGTATTGGATGCTAGGTGTCTTGAAGACATCATTAAACATGAAATAAAAGATCAAAATAAGTCTGTGCTAAAGTTATGATATTCTTGTTTATCATCTTGATGAAATTTTAAAAATTGAATATCTCACAGTCAAGGATCCACTTGTTTTGTAGAAGAGCCTAAAAGAAACATATGACCACTTGAAGATGGTCATACATCCTAAAGCAAAATAATGTACTTTTGGTGAAAAGTCATAAAATATGTTTCATTAAAACGATCCATTCTCTAAAGTGAATATGGTAGCAATGCATAATATCTGAAAGAAGACAAGAGATTGAATAATGCACGTGAACATGGAATGAGATACTAAACTATCATAAATTGATATGCTAATATGATTATCTTCCATTCTTGAAGAATGAGAACTTTTTGATAAGTGGTGAATGTGATATATAGTATTCAATAAGACTTCTCAATGTGAATGTGCATTTTATTGTGGTAGGATCATGACTCAGCTCTAGAAGAGAGATAAGTGTAATTGAAAAGAAATAAATATGAAAATTACTCCTTGACTAATAAATCTGAATTTTGATCATGTAATAGTAAACCAGAAATTTACTAAAGCAAAGAGACATGTCATGGTAAACTTGGAGTTTACTTATTAGACATATGTTGAAAAAAATAAAAGATTCTTCAAGATTGCTTCTTATGATAAGTTGATTGGATCAACTAATGGATTGCTTCTCATGATAAGTTGATTGGATCAACTAATGTTGGGATTGAATCCCCTAAATTCTGAAAGTATGAAAGTTGAATATGGACCTGTTCACCATCATGTGATATTATAAATGGATGTATCCATAAGGTGATCACATGTGCATTTATTGTCAATCTGAAGTTTGACATCCACAAAATTATTGTCATAAGTTGATCACCGTCCTGCATGCTACACACTAGAAAAGAATTAGGTTATCCGGTAATACTAAGTTAGGAAATCATGGGGAACACAAAATCTTAGTTTCTCTCCATATTGGTTAAACTCTTGTGTTAGTTAGGTTTACTTTTCTACTTGTTACTACAACTTCCACTCCCTCTTTGGGGAGATAAGTTGGTTAATCACTCAAATTATATTAATTGAATTCTTTGAAGTCTACAGATACCCTTGGGTTCAACCTTGGTTCTATTTCTTGACAACGATCGCTTTATCCTCAAAAAGGAGGTGTAACTTGAGAGATACCACCATGCTCAATACCATATGCTTGCCCTATACTCACAACTATGACTTCGACTACTTGGACTAAGATCACTATAGGACTTTTTTTTGACTTGTAACGTGGGCTCAGGGGCTTTGGTGTGATGTATTGGGAACATAGTGACTAATGGTCCTCCTTGACACTACGTTATTCTACACTTCTTGCCCTATCAACACTGTCATTTTTAACCCATTCTCCCACTCTCCTATTTCAAGCTTTTCTGGGTGCCTTACTCTTATTTTTAGCTCATTCCCTTTTATTTTCACATTCTTTTCCTTGTTAGCTCATTCTTTTGGTATCTAATCATTTTACTTGCACCCATAACACATTTTTATTCTCTTTTACACATATTTACTAGCTTTTGCCCCATTTTATGTGATCACCCTTATACCAGCCACCCTCAACTTAAGATTTTGGCCTGAGTCGAGGTGCACAATATCTAACCTATGAACTAGGGTCACTTTTGGTAGCCACCCTCAACTTAAGGTTTTTGCCTTAGTCAAGGCGCATAATATTCAAGGAAGGACCAAGACCAATTTCAGGATTTTATATTTAACAAGGCTAGGTTACTTAGGTTTTTACAAAGAAAAGGGTACATGCAAAGCTTAAACCTTTGGATCAAGAGATATATTACACATTTGGTTGGTCATTTAGGCTCAGTGGACTAATATGAATAATGATCTAAGATCCTCTCCTAACTAACCAACCTATAGTCTAAGTCAGAACAACAGGGAAAGTTTTAAACTGAAACATAGTATAAAAATTAAGCAAAGAAAGCTCACACACATGACACTGATTACCCTATCAACATAGACTCTCAAATCATGCTTTTCATCAAAATTAAATCTCACTTATCAGAACAAGCACCTGTCAATAAATAAATACCGCATGGTTGCTAACAAGACAAACTAACAAAATTTTTTGATGAGTATCATTTTTCACACAAAAACTAATTAACATACGTCATAGATTTCAGTATCACATGCTACTAATACTATCTACACATCCTAAATATAACAGTTCAACAGAAAATAAATGTCCTTAGGGAAAAAACACAGGTAAGAAAACCCTTCGGACTCAAAATTTGGAATAGTTATAGGCCATAGTTACTCAGACTTCGCTGAGGTTTATAACTATCAACACCCCATCAAAAAGAGTTTATATTGTCCTCAATGAGCAAAATATCACAATGATGAAGCACAGGGGTAAAAAAAAAACCATACCTGGTGTAACACCCCGTGAAATTACCAGAATGCCCCTAAAATTTATTGTGCACACAATGCGACTTCCAAAGATCCGATGAAAATTCGAGACCAAATTTTTGATAAGAGCGGAAAATCAAGTCAGAAAATGCTATTGACCTGATTTTAGAGCAATCGGATCGAAAAATATTTTTCACTAAATGACGAAAACAATGAGGTTTCTGTGCCCAGGGCGCAATGTACCTGGGACGCGGACCACAATTTTTTTTTCATTAATCTCCTACGTAAAATTTTTGGATGCAAAAATACATTGGCGCGCCCAGTTCATTTTTTTATTCTTTTCAGGAGGTGTATTCCCGAACTTTCCCAACCTATTTGTATTATCTCAAAACCGTATTCCTAAGCTTAAATACCTATGAAAGGGATTAAAAAACCCATCTTTTCTTAGGTTTTATATAAGAGTTCTTGAGAGAAGAAAAACAGAGAGTGGAGGGTTCCTAGTTTGGGTGCGAATTCTTGGAGGAAAACTTGATTATTCATCATTCCAGGTAGGTAAAGGCTACTCAAAACATAGAATTATTCTTCCATGTGCCCCAATGCGTAGATTAAGTTGTAAATTATTAGTTGATAAGTCTTAAATTGAAGTTCTTGAGTATTTTCTTGAAATCTATCTTTAAATCTTATATTTTATGTAAAATTGATGATCATCATGTTTTAATGAACTATTTTCACGTATTATTATGTGATTATGCAATTTACCCTATATAAATTCTCTGTTAAAGACTTAAATAATGAACTTAGGGTGATATCTAGAGCTTTGATTATTTATGGATGTGTTGATTGTTGTGGTCTTAGTCCTGAGATGAGTACTGTGATGGTTGAAGTAGATGAAGTTAATATTTCTTGAGGTTTAAATGAGAGTGAGATAGAGTTAAAGGGAAGAATTTATTTCTTGAGTAGATAGAATGATAGATGAGATAAGGACCCTGCCTGAGAGGAGGGGTTGGCTATATAACTAGTCTGACCTTGATAGACTTATGAGCGTATTGAGTCATGGGAGGAGTATTAGCACAAAAATGGGTAAGAGTGAGTCCCACTCGCACTCATTAACTACGTGGCCAACTTAGGAGAGGATTGGACCGCGAAAGCGGATGTTTCATTTGTCACGTAGAGGACTTGACAAACTTCTTTGGGATCCCTAACAGAGTCCTTTATCTCGGCAAGGTACTGGACAAATGTGACAATGACATCTCTTCATTGTATCACTACCAGCTCATAGGTGGTGGTTGTCGGTTATAGAAACTCCTAGCTAGGTTCCTTGTTGATAGCACTCTGACGTTGATGTGATTGTATGATGTCTTGATGGATAATGAAGTGATAAGGTCCTGTCCTTTATTCTGAGTTGAGGAAGAGTGATTGGTGAGCTGATGTTATACATAGATTGTTTACTTTAATCCATTTTACATACAGTATATTCCATGTACTAATGTCTATTTGGCGCTGCATCATTTTATAATGCAGATTTTGTAGACAATGGACTTTAGCAGGCTAATCATTGAGGTTCACAGATTCTCAACAGAGATTTGGTGAGTCCTCCCTTGCTTTTGGAGGACACTTTTATTTCTTTTATTTCCTTGAGTTATTTACTAGATTGTGGTAGTCATGGCCTGTCATGGTACTTTATTAGATGATAGGTATAGAGGCTTCATAGATACAGACAATTAATAGTTGTGGTTGGGATTGACTATTGTTGCCACTCCTTATTTCTATTAAATTGCTTACTTTCATATTTTCCTATGATAGTGATTGTGATAGCCCACAAATAGTTTATTATTCTATTTATTCTTCCCCTTATGAGTTGATTGAATAAATGCAATGAAGCTGGGTGGTCCACTTGGGGACTAGCAATAGTCTTCGAGTGCTAATTACGTCTAGGGTACCCTCCCGGGGCGTAACACTTGGGCACCGAGGCGCCGATATCTGGGAGTATGACCACCTTCAACCTGCTTGCTGGTCACCTCAGTAGGTATAGTAGATCTATCGAGTATTACGTTCCAGAGGTCTAGGCTTTCCCTAGTGAGATGGTCCATTATGCGATTCTTCCACCATCTATAGTAATTTCCATTGAACAGTGGAGGCCTAGTTTGAGAGGCTCCTTCTTGAGAGGTGGGTGGTGCTGCCATGATCCTTTTCGAGGTAGTTAGCCTTTAATAGAAAAGATGTACTCTGATACCAATTGAAAAGATGACTAAGCTATCACACTAGTGAAGTAGGTTCCACAATCAGATCCGATATAGTTAGAGTATGTAGAGCAACACAAGATGTATAGTGAAAAAAATCTTTTCTCAAGAGAGAAACGACCACTACCTACACTATTAGGATTTTACCAGCTTCACTACTTCAAACAGAGCAATATTAAGGTTACAAGCTCTCAACTCTCAGCACAACTAACTCTTCTCACCAACTCGCAACAAAACGAGCGTCAAACCTACTCTCAACACAGATTCTCTCAAAAAACAATCTCTTACAATAATTGTCACACAACAATAATTTTAAGAGGATTGCTAACAATTGAACAAACAAGAAAACCTAACTCTAGATCTTGCTTGAATGCTCTCGTGTCAACTCCTCCTGCATGATAAATTGTCGTTTTAGAATTGCAAAAGCGTAACTCTTCTAGGGTTATGGATTATCTTTTATACTTGACTCTAAAAGAGTCGTTTTCCAAGACTCCTTCTTGAATATGGCACGTACAACTTTTCCTTGTAGGAGTCCTGTTGTGATTCAGCTTCCTTATTTATTACTCCTTCTCCTGGTTGGATTCCACCTCTTAGTTAAGTTGGTTTTCTTGGTACAACATCCCGAACCTGGTTCCTTTTGTATCATCAAAACAACTTAGGAAATCTTGCGTGCTCCTAACACGTTCTTTTTTAAACGGAAGGAATATTAAAAACACATAAGTAAAGCATCTAGTTTGTGGGATATTAGTTTCGTTCCCTAGAGAATCCAATTCACATGAGACTATTACTTTAGTGGTGAGTTCAATGATTTTTGTTACACTGAAAAGGTACACAACTCGTTGTTCTTGCTCCGCCTTTCTAGATTACAGCGCACACATAAGCAGAATAATCTTTATACTGAATGAAAAAGATAAGAAACCTATAAGTGGTTTTACTGCACTGATAATGTTCAAAATATTTACAGATATGCAACTTCAATATATAGCCCAGGGCCAAACTTCTAGAGTCTAGACCCCTATTAGTCCATTCCATCCAAACCACGTACAATTAGTGATCAATGGCATGTTTCACAACAAAATATTGTGAATCCATCGATCCCTCATTCAGTTTTACTGTTGCTTCTAATTTCCTGATCAGCATCTTCTTCTCTAAGATGATTCGCCGATCGAACCAAATCTATTTTTAACCTTTTGGATGTCTCAAGTAGAATACATCCTCAAATGCAATTGAAAATACACTCAAAATATCCCTAAGAACTTCTTCTTCTTCCTCTTCTTCTCGACGTATGCTAGAAGTCCCGCTTGACGAGCCAGAGCTAGCTCAAGAGACTGCCAGTAAAACAATAAAATGCAGATTTATTATACCATCCCTCAAATGTCTAACATATTTTCTAGCTTTGAAAGGATACTAATACCTTATGAGTAGCCGAAAGCTCTTGTTCCAAAGTGTCGATGCGCTTCATAGCATTATTAAGTAATTCCTCTTTATCAGGAGCTAAGGAAGCAGGTTTATTGGTAAGAGTAATGACTTTCTCCTCGAGTTCTTCCATACGCTTAATCATGCTGAAGTACTCACTTGAAGATACGGTAGGTTCACTTAATTGATAGCCATGAGCCTGCAGGGTGGCATCGGCAAGCTTCCTTGGCATGTTTCCGGTCATCTTGACTAATGTCACAATGCCCATCACAAGAGTCATAACTCCAGTAAATAGATGATTGCTAAATCCTTCGGGTGACTTAGAAGCGTCGTAGGCAGGGAACAAATCTTTACCTGCAAAGAAAAAAGGATAAAAGAGACATTTAGTGATAATAAATCTTCCAAGTGAGTTAATGTCATTGCATCCAGAGTCGCTAAAAACTCTAGTGACATTTCGACAGAATGCTACTGAGCACTCTGTCTATCCATTTTTATTATTGCCACTTAATATAATATAGAGGTAATTATGTTTTATTTGTTGTATTGACATTTAATTTGTTGCATAATAGGAGAAGAAGTTGTACCCTTAGCTTTAGTCCAAGTTACATCAACTGCCTTGTCCACATAGTCTTCATGTTCATATGCTCTAGGGTAGTTTTTGTTCATCATGTCAACCTACAATAAAAGAAGAAAATACGACAAGTACAAGAATGGGAATTAAGGAATATGTGATATATTTGTTGTTATATGACGGGGAAGGAAGTAACTTACTTCCTCATGGACAGTTGAGAGATGAGTATGAGCATGTGCATCCTCTGAGATTGTTCTCTCATCAATTGTTGAGATGAAAATTCTATTTGAACATTTATGTTCACCGTTATGGACCATCTGGTATCAGATTTTAAGCACGTGAAATTGGAACTGCACATTTACAAGGTAAGTAAATGTTCAAACTGAAGTTGAAATCTACCTTCATTATTTCAGGATCATTCCATGGGCCTTTATCTGACAGCATGCATCCTCCCTTGTCCGCACAAGTACATGTACCACCTAAGAATTCAGGCAACTCACTGGTGTAACGCAATGAATATAAATTGCATTAGGCTCTATGCAGGAAAGCTACTTTGTAATGCACAATTCATTCTCGTATTATTTGCCTAGTTAGCTATGTATTATAACTTGAGTTGTGCTAGAAGATATTATATATACCTGGCATCGATTACTTCAAGCAATTTACTCTGGTATTTGTTACCGAGAACCTAAAAGAAAGAGCCATGAATTTGTTAATCTAATGAGAGTGAGACAAAATCAATGCATTCGGTATGTGTGTGTACATGGATCTTTGCTGTAGTCTTTGGGTCTAGGAACGACTTGACAGAGTTCCACAAGAGCCTAAATCCAGAACCAGCATTGATGATATACATGCGGCACAAGCTCTAAACAGCAATAAAAAAATTTCAAGCAAGCAAATAAACTCCACAACTCATCAAGATAAGAACATCAAGCAAGACGAGAGAGATTTAGTGCAATCGCTTAAGCTAGTACCTCGGGATAATTGTTACCATCAATAGCTTGGAGGCATTGAATGAGTTCCCTTGCTGATTTGTTAAAGTTCTTCAGTCCCTACATTACAGATAACTATAAGCTCGCAATAGCATAAACATGAAGTCGTCCCCTTCAGTTTTCCATGGTGACATTCTAAGGCTTCCATTCAATTTAATAATTTTAGAATATATACCAACATACCACTCCTTGCACATCTAGAATCGTTGTGCTTGTATCGATGTGCCTTTTTGCTGCAATGGAGCACGCAGGCATCTTGTCATTGAGGGTTCTCTCGAACTCCTGAACATGGTACTTGAGATAGCGATCCATTGTAGTAACTTGTAAGAGCTTGACAGAATCTACTTGACCAATTCTTTCAATATAAACTGGTCTTCCATCCTTGTCAACTCCATGATGCCCTTGTGGATAGTACTTGAGCACTTGTTCCTTTTCCTTGAACTCGAAGTCCTAATACATGAACACATTCGCTTAAATTTCTTGAATTATGATTTCTACACTAACATTTTAAAAAAGTTTACCTCCACGATAGTGTCTGCACCAAATTCGCTCCTCCACTTGATCATATCAGCCCACATCTGCTTTGATTTATCAATATCAAATTTTCTCGCCTTCAAGAATCTGTCTCATCATTAAGACTATAAAGATTAGAAGAGATGAATAATCTTATTTGTCATGAAAAAACACATACTCATGAGTTTAAATAACCTTAACAATTTATGATAATCATCATGTTTTGAGGGAAGTAATTCGTCTAAGATTAGCGCTTGTCGGAATGCATCAACTGCCTTTACTTCCTCTGCATCATGCTCATCCTCAAAAATAACAGACATGACTCTGCTGTTCCTTCTGCCCTTTTTTGTAAAAGAATGTCTAAATTTTGTAGAGGCATTAACTGCCTTCTTCTTGAGAGAACCAAGCCTTGTTTTCCTGTCATGCTCGTGGTTATCAATGTCAATCTTTTCTAGACCTATACAAGACAACTAATTAATCTAATACAAATTCAAATATGTTGTCAACAACAAAACAAATTCAAGGATATAGACATACTTGGTCTGAATGGTCGGTCAAGAGGTCCTGACATGTTGCCACTCATGATTGTAGCTGTGATAATATAGATACCGCAAAAATATATACTATTTATTATACTTTGCCTACATGTTTTCAAAACAAATCCAAATCAGAAAACAACTAGTATTAAAGGCATGAGGACATAAGCCACCAAAAACAATTAAATTTTAGCTGATGAAATCCCAAATTTTGCCATACCCCCTAGAAACAAACACATAAGAGGAGGAGGAGGGTATTTAAAAGGGTGGTTTGGTTTAAAGACAAGTCATATTGACTAACACTTTGTTTGGATGGTTATCATGTATTGTTTCATAATGTATTCTATTGTATGGTCTTTTCATCGTTACCTAACCATCAAATTAAACCATACAATATAATGGAATTTAAGTAAAAATCAAAACAAAAATTGTATTTAAACAAACAATACAATAAAATATAACACAATAGGTAACAATAATCCAAACAAGGGGTAACTATGTTTGGATTAGTTAAGACTAATTATGATGGGATTAATTATTTTGATTTCTTGTAGCAAAAATAACATGAATCGCATAGTTTTTAAGAAAAAATTGATTATTTGCAAAACAAAGAAAATATCCTCCACCTTATTTTGTAGAAAATGAATATGAGAAGCCTTGGTTTTTTTAGGTCATTTTCATTGTTTGTAGTAGTAACTAATTCTCATACTTTATTCCATTATTTGGTGTAGAAAACTTATACCGGTACAAATTACTAATCTTGATATAACTTAGCCTAGGATTAATAACTAAACTAATTTTTTTATCCCAAAACTATCTATATTTGTCTAATATACCAAACAATCCCAAAACTCTTGGGCATGGAATGGAAGTATAGATTATTGAAATAAAACAAAAGAAAGGGTAATTACACGCATGAAAAATTGAGTTTTAGAGTGATGGAGAAGGAAAAGGTAAGGAAATGGAGAAGACTATGATAGATTTATTACCAGTGGCAAAAATATAGAAAGGACATTGAGAAAGAAAGAAAGGGGACTCTTAAATCATCAAATGTTTCCGAAAGAATTGGTGTACCAATAATTCAATGAATGGGGAACCGATTATTTTTCTCTAATATACATTTACAATTGATATAAATATAAATTTAACTCCAACCCTACATTTATAATTTCTGTTTTGAGATAGACATTGTTTCAATGACGACGTTGTTTTTCTTTTAAACAACTACCCGCGTTCCCCAAGGCATTCCCTTCATATATTGTAATGATTACTATTAGAATATTATATATTCTCTCCATTCACTTTTACGTCATCATTATGTATTAAAAGTAGAGCTACGAATTATTAATTTCTATAATAATTTAGTTTTTTTGGAAAACAAATATGAATTCGGAGTAATTGCTTTGTTAGAAGAATTTTGTAATTCATGGAAGCATTACTCCTTTTCATTACAGCTGAAGACAAGTAAAATTACTTCTTAAATTTTAATTTTTCACATAATATGTTTAAGATCAATCAAATTTTACATAGTTTTCTGTAACACCCTGATTTTTCAAACTATAAATCGGGTTGTCCTTTAAATGTGAATAGACCCCAAACCTGATGATTTCTAATGTTGTATAGGTATTGAAAATAGTTCTTTATTGAAAAAATAAACTTATTCACATTATTTAGTGTGTTCACATGCACATTTAATTTAGTTCATGAACTAGTAGATTAATGTACTAGGAGATACATGAACGTGAAAAGTCTAGATTAAGTCTAGTTAGGTTTATTCATGAGCTTGAAGAATGTGAAATATTAAATATAATATATGTATGCTAGGCTAGACACATGGATAAATTCATCTATAAATAGTCATGTAATATAGCCTTTTATGGTAAGCCAATAGTTGAATAGAAACTCATATTTCCTCCACTTCTCTTCTACTTATAAGTATTGCATAACATTTGTATTTTCTTGTTATCCCAAATTTTCAATATTTGGTATCAGACCTGGTGTGTTTTGAGAGACAACAAAACATAGAAAGAAAATGAGTAACTCCAATGGAATTTCATTCTAAGTTAGATGCTCGCCAAAGAAAATTATGGAATAAAGTTGATGCATCCGAATGAAGGCTTTGCTTGGAGCCTATATTGTCACGACCCGAACCCCGGGCCATGACTAGTGCCTATAGGGCACTTGGACTAATCTCAAACCACAACGAATCCAAAATTGGCTCACAAATTCTGTCAAAATTTCGGCAGAGTTTCCTCTGTTTTACTGACTAAACCCACCTGCAAGAAAAGACAGCAGCGACCAGACAGGCA
>JAABOM020000002.1:15239446-15253439 GCA_011800125.2 Solanum clarkiae
TTTGACAGATGGCGAGGACTAGAGCTACACTTGGTGGTAGAGGTGAGGCAGCTCCTGAGGCAGTTGTCGAGGCCCCAATTAGAGGTAGAGGTAGAGCTCGAGCTAGAGGTCGTGCTCGTAGAGCAGCACCAACAAGAGGTCGTGCTAGAGAGGCCTCTCTAGAGCCTACGGCTGATCTTAGAGGGAACCAGGTTCCTTCAGAGCACGCAACTTCACCGTTGTTGCAGGATACTTTATTGAGGGTGCTGAATGTACTCGAGAGTCTTGGTCCGAGCAGTAATACGAGAGGCACGCCAGGCGATTCTCAAACCGGAGGAGGAGCTCAGACCCCAGATCAGCATCATGTGCCACTGATCCATGACCCAATGGAGCAGCCACCAGTGGGTACTAGAGTTGAGACTGATCCTGCACCAACTATTGAGGTTCGGGGTGCACCTTCGGCTACACTTACTAAGGGTGAGCAGCGCTGCTATGAGATGTTTAGGAAGATAAACCCACCCCAGTTTTAGAGCGGAAAGACTGAGGATGCTTATGAGTTTCTGACTACTTGTAGGGAGCTGTTGGATGCTGTTGGCTTAGCTGAGACACACAGGGTTTGATATGTTACTCTCTTCAGCTTCGTGGGCCAGCTAGGGAATGGTGGAGGACATATTTGGGATCTTTGCCTGTGGGATCTCCCACATTTGTCTTGGAAGATGTTCTCTGCTGCTTTTTATGACAGATTAATCCCTTGGAGTGTGAGGAAGGAGAGTCAGTTGAGGTTTGAGAGTTTGAGGCAGGATGGTTTATCAATCGCTGAGTATGAGACCCATTTCTGTCAGCTATCTAGACATGCTACAGCTATCATTCCAAATGAGACAGAGAAAGTTCGTAGGTTTGTGGGGGCTGACCTATTCTATCCGGCAGGCGGTGTTTAGAGTATCTAGAGATGGAGCCTCTTTCTAGTCTGTTGTAAGTGTTGCTAAGGAGGAAGAGATGATGGAGAGGGAAGAGTTTGGGGACCCTAAGCGGGCCCGTACATCCGATCAATTTTCTGATACCTCATCTAGAAGTAGAGGGTTCTATAGAGGGGGTGGTTCATCTCAGCATCGAAGACCAGTGCATGCATCATTACCTGCTTCTGAGGGTGATCAGACACATCATGGACCTACAGCGCGAGACAGTTATGGTAGTTCGTCAGGATCCTCATGGCAGCCCCAGAGTTACAGGCTTTGTCATGGGTGTGGAGATCCTAATCACTACGACAGTGTCCTTTTATTAGGGGGACAAGGTAAGCCCTATCCTAGATCTTCAGTTCAGACTAGACCACCAGCACCACCACCATACAGAGGGCGAGGCAGAGCTCAAACAAATAGAGGTGGCCGTATTCCAGGTAGAGGAGCGGGTGGTCCCATAGTCCCACAGGGTGGGGGTAGAGGCATTGCTCAGACAGGCGGTGGTAGAGGACCGCATTGCTATGCATTTCCAGGGAGGCCCGAGGCAGAGGCTTCTGATACAGTCATCACAGGAAAATTAAAAAAAAAATAAGGTGAAGGTATTTTAATAAACACATCTTATTCTTATAAATTATAGTATGAATAGTATTTTAAATTTGTCAAACCAAACAAACTACTCTCAGCATAACTTATCCCATCAACCAAATGGCCCGTAAGAGTTTTTGAGAAGATATGACTAGTTACTAGCTGGAGTTACCATCCAAGTCCCAAGAAAAAGATTGGTGCCAATTTTTAGCTACACCTCTTAACATGGGGTGCACCAATTTGATTCTAAGTGCTTGCCTAGTAGTCCAGAGGAGGACAATGATATTCAACATAGGTTATGACTAAACAAAATGGAGTGAACAACGACCTTTAACCTAAATTAGTATTCGTCTCATTTCTTGCTCTAATTTTATGCATCAACTTGTCATTTGTCCCCCTTAAACATGATTACTACTTTGGGGACAAAAAAGTAGTACATCTGGCCATTTCAACACCAAAGATAGTAAAATTCTTAGTGCCAAAAGCATAATTTCAGAAGAAAAAAACGTGCATTATACGATCAAATCCACTGCACAGTCCATGACCATGCCTACTCCATCACATTCGGATAAGTCGGAGCTCCACGAATTTTAAAAGCAAAACTTCTTTTTCTGCAGAACAAGGCAGCAACAATGAGTCTTAAAATTTCTAAACAACTCACAAATGAAAGCACACAAATAGAAGGTGCACAGGAAATACTGCTCAAAGCCTTTTTATTCTTTTAGTTCATGTGCACCAAGATTTTTCTCAGAGATAGTTTCCACTATATTATGATATCAACTTCTCATCCTACTTAAGCTCATTGTGCTGTCTAATCACCAAACAAATCTGGAAACTCACCTGAAATTTTGCAGCTTCTTGACCGTCAATGTATGCAAGAAGTTCCTCTTGTCTCATCAAAGCCTCATGCAATGCCTGTTTTCCAAAGAGAAATAGTATAATCAACTCAAAAACCAAGAAAAAACAGATAGGCGATGATTAGATGCTATTAGTCTCAGCAACCAAACACTATATGCGGATGCTATTATCCTCAGCAGCCCACAACATTACATAATGAATGCTTGCTGAAACAAGTCATAAGTTTGGCAGTGCTTATCAGTATAATCATGGAATATTTCTTTCAAGTTGCAAGCATGCTAACAATCAAACTAATTATCAAATTCAAACCTACTCCCTCCTCTCTATTTGCTATTATCTCTGGCCTTTGGCATACACTTCAACGGATAAAGAGTCTCTAATAAGACATTGCGTAACCTACTTTAGAGTAGGTCTATTAAGTCTTATCGCACTAGTTAAACGCCAGCTGATCTTGTAAACATGAAACTTAGAAGTTCTGGTGACTCAAAACTGGTTTCGCTCTTATTCACATTCAATATTTCAAAACATTTACCTTCTTGGTTGCAATTAACTCAGCTTCCAGGGCATCCACACGGCAAACAGCAGCATTTAGCAGTTCCTCTTTCTCATAAGGCATCTCACATGGCTTTTCTTGAAGTGTATTTACTTTGTCCTCAAGTTCACCCAATTTCTTCAGAACAACAGAAAGCAGTTGGGCTTCTGTAAAGTCTGGAGCTGGTGAAGGTGGCCGAAACTCCTCATTACTGTTTGCATCAGAGGTGAATTCTTGAACAGCTTGGTCTTGATCAATTGATGGATCGGGAAGTTTATTAGTTATGCGGCATAGCACTGAACGGAAAAGCATCAACACAGTCGTGAAGAAGGCCATAAGAAGTCCTAATATCTGAGCACTAAGACCACCTGCAGGCTTTTGAGAATTTTCTGGTGGAAGTATCCCTGAATAAAAGTCAAATAGCCATGCACATCATGTCAGTATAAATTTGACAATTTATAACAGACTTATTAAGAAATATATGGCCAACAGGCAGCATAAATTCCCATAATAACCACAGATGTCGACAAATCCCAAGCTTTACGACCAAACTAGAGCTTAAGCAAAACAGAGAACAATGTTCACACAATTTGCACCTAATACAGATTGTCTTGGATGCAGGTGGTAACAAGCAGCACTGAGCCTGAGTACTATATGCAACTAAAAACCAAAACTAAGACGAATAATAAATGTGAACAATACATACATACACATACATTATATAGGGGTGGCTCAAATGTAATCAGAGGCCAAAAGGAATGTGAATTAGAGGCCTAAAGTTTAAATAAGTTTCATATGTATTTATTTTTAAAAAAAATTCTTACGCTTTTCAAATGCAAATTATTACTTGGTATTTTTTATAAGTGATTTCTTTGAAAAAAAATCAATTATTAATTTTAGATAAGATTTTATCAATTTA
The DNA here is from genome assembly GCA_011800125.2 of Solanum clarkiae. Taxonomy (NCBI): domain Eukaryota; kingdom Viridiplantae; phylum Streptophyta; class Magnoliopsida; order Solanales; family Solanaceae; genus Solanum; species Solanum clarkiae. The sequence goes on from JAABOM020000002.1 coordinate 15,243,276, forward strand.
ATGTTGAAAAACATCCTTTGATTGAGGCAATCATTATATGAATTGTTAACATGATTCTATAAGTAATAAATTGACAAATTTTAAATAAAGATAAGAGTTTAGAACCATAGAATCTAATTCAGGAAGTTAATAACTTGGCATACCCCACTTAATGTTTGCTGTAATGCTTGAAAATCTAAGAAGAAATAAAAAAGAATTATGCAATTCATTTGTTCAACACTTTTCGATTATTGATTCATAGTAATAGAGTATCACTCTAACTTATAAAAAAATTAAAAGAGAGTACAAAAAGAGTTAAAAGAATAAAATAATATGAATGTTGTAGGGGGAATGTAAGAAGTCAAAACAATATTTTCTTGATTTCTTCTATTTGAATGGGGTTAAAGAGAATAAATAATATAATTTTTTTAAAATGTACTTTTTATTATAAAAAAAAATTAACTTTTTATTATAAATAATCAATTTTTTCTATGGCACATTAACACATAATTTATTATTGGTAAAAAATTGGGGCCCACCAAAATTTGGGGGTTCAGGCACATGCCTTATTTATCAAGGCATAGAACCAGCCCTCTGACATTACAATCGAATCACAAACAGGCTGTGCATCCAAACTGCAGGGCAAGTACTACAGTGAGCTCATTTTACCCCATTGATTAGGTGCTTAATAAAGTCTAACAAAGAGATTCAGAGACTCTTATGCTTCCTACCCCTTTTTCCTTTTTCCCGTGTGTGAAGATGCATGTGTTCATTTGCATAAGTCTAACCTTTGGAAATGGAGGCTTTATGAAAGGATGTTTGCTTCTTCAACACAGAATCAACCGCCTTGTCAACCATGGGAACATATTCATCATATCCTGACAAGTTCGCAGTGTAGCCTGACATTCCAGTACCCTTAGCCTGTTTGACGAAAAAGAACAATGTCATGGTAGGAATAGCGTAAATAGAAATTTTATTCAGGAGGAAAATGGGGAAGGAGATATTTCCATGAAATCTAAGGGAATGCAATCCTGTATTATTCTGTGCCTCAGTGAGAGAAAATTCTTTTAGGTTCTCTCCAATAAGAAAAAGGCTAACTCATGAAATTAGTTGAATAGGGAAGAAATATACCTCCTCACGGACAGGAGTAAGCCGAAGATGTGAATAATTCCTTACAGCTTTAGGCGAAGCAATGTCTTCTGCTTCAGATCCCGATTCCGCAGTGGAGGTATCACTACCTTTTGCCAGCTAAGATTCAACATACATGTACAATCTTCAAATATAGTTGAAAATATAAAGTATGCAAATAATTTTTGGAAAGACAGTTGAAGACCTACCATGGGGAAGCGAGGCTTAGCATAAACTACCTTTCCTTCGCTGTTTACAACTTTAACGACCTGCCTGGCACGCCGTGCTTCACCAATCATCTGGCATCAAAGAAGTGAGCACCATTTTCCCAGTTATTTAAAGTTGAATAGCTCTCCATCAAAGGAGCAATGCTTGTTCATTATTTAAAACATCAAGAACAAGTAGGCCACCCTTGTTTCCAGCAAGGAAAAGTGCATAAAATAAATGTGAGGAAAAGAAAAAAGATCATTCCTTCCTAAAAAGGTGAGTAAAAGAGCATCTTTCAACATAAAATTGCTTTCAGATGTGAAAGTCTAGAATGAAACCTTTAATATCTCTGGATTTTGCCATGGACCTTTATCCGAGCGAAGACAACCTCCTTGATCTGCACATGTACAGGTTCCACCAAAAAACTCTGGCAACTCACTGCACAAAACAAAATCAATAATACAACTTTCAAAGAAGGAAACTTTCTGAAATACCAGCAAAAGCATAAATAAAGCAATTTTTTCCTTGTGCAGTGGAAAAGAATTCTTAACCACTTTACCTAGCATCAACTATTTCAAGCAATTTGTTTTGGTACTTGTTTCCAAGAACCTATAAGAAATTTGACAACAACAGAAGTAAATAAGTAAATATAGACAAATAACTGATATTACAGCACATTTAGGTGGCAGTAGAAGAGCATAGACAAACATGTATCTTCGAGGTTGTCTTGGGATCCAAAAAACTCTTAACAGTACCCCACAGCAGCCTAAAGCCAGGTCCAGCATTGATGATAAGCATCTGATGAAGTGTCTGCACAAGCCAAAATGTAGCAAAACGTCTTAATGAACCCAAAACTATAAATACCTTATAGTGCTTACTGAGATAGGAATATAATCATGCCTCGGGATAATTATCACCATCAATCTTCTGAAGTCGCAAGATGAGCTCCCTGGCGCTCTTGGTAAAGTTTTTCAAACCCTGAGAAATCAACAAAACAAAAATGAATATATGAAACCCTAGTGTGCTAAAATACAAAGAAATCACAAAACATTACGACCAAGAAAACAAATTCTAGGTAACATACCACTCCCTGGACATCCAAAATAGTAGTGCTTGAATCAATCTGCCTTTTTGCAGCAACTGTACATGCTGGAAACTTGATTGCAAAAGTTTTCTCAAACTCTCTTACATGATTTTTGATGTAACGTTCCATCGTTGTGACTTGCATAAGTTTGGTGGGATCAACTTTCCCTAACCTTTCAATGTATACTGGTCTTCCCTCCTTATCGATCCCATGATAACCTTGGGGGTAGTATTTTGAAACTTCATCCTGCTCTTGGAATTGAAAATCCTGATGGAAATTTTGGTGAGGGAAATATTTCAGAATAAATGAAGTCACTAGCATCTGATATATGAAGAAATACTGTGACAATCCATCGCTTGGAAAAAATAAGATTACATGGATAATGGTGTCAGCACCAAATTCCTTCCTCCACTGAAGCATATCAGCCCACATATCCTTTGCTTTATCAATTTCAAACTTCCTTGCCTTCAGAAATCTGCAAGAAACTCATAAGTTATAACCAATAAAATGATAAAAACAAGAATGGACCACCAGATCGTTCTCAATCATAAGCCACCTTAAATCAAATATATCCTCTTCCTTTTTTCCTATTCTGAAAGCATTAACCTATGTTCACAATATCTTTACCACTTTTTTCCTTTTTTGTGTTTGGTACGCTCAGAATGTCTACTACTTCTGATATTTTGTTTCAGCCTGTAAAGCCTGATGGAGAAGTTCATTTACAAAGTTGACATATGATATCCAGAGTAAATTTCATAGAAGACTTCTTGACCAAAGCAAACTAAAAGAGCAAAGTATTATTTCAAGTGTCATTTGTCATGAACAGACCCACAAATGCAAGCACAGATGAAATGTATGACCAGCTCTTCTTAAATTGTTTTAACAAATAAAAAAATAATAGAACAAACCAACAAAAGGAAAAGCAGCACTAAAACAGAAAGATTTTCTTTTAATCACGCATTGAAAGCACAGGAACCTGGCAAACTACAACGGTCCAACAAAAATGCATTTCATAAATTTGACTTTTTCTGCTCATACTCATCTTTATCCCTGATTCACAGTCACACAAACAAGCTTTGTGTACACTTTCTAACATGCAACTAACATTTTGAACATGAAAAGGGTCTTGCAACTTTATCTATACAAGCGATCATAATATACTTAACAGAAAAACCATCACAAGAAAAAAGAAAGCAAGACATATCTTTATCAGTTAATGCATAAATACTTGAAGAAATTAAAGATAACATTGTATCACCTTAGCATCATATAGTAGTCATCATGTCTCCCAGGTAACAAATCATCTGAAATTAGTGCTTGCCTAAATTGGTCAACAGCTCGTAGCTCCTGCTCATCACGAATATCCTCAATTGAAACTGAGCTCACTCGTCCATCACTTTTTCTTCTGCCTTTCTTCTTAAGAGAATGTTTAAATTTTGTTGATGCATTTATTGCTTTCTTTTTCAATGAACCAATTCTTGTCCTCCTCTCATCCTCTGAGTTCTCGAAATCAGATTTTCTTTCTCTTCTCTCATCATGTGTGGACGATCCCTCAAAGCCTGTCAACAATGAAAAGGAAACAATAGGAAAATCAACCACATAACACAGAGAAGGGTGAAACTTGAAGCTATTTACATATGAACTCCCTATATGTTAATGGAACAAATTAATTTGACTTGAGTATGTAGATGATTAAAGTAGACAGACTCTTTTTTTCCTATGAAAGTCCATTTGAATTAAAAGAACAAGGTCAATTGAATTCCAACTTAATCCAATCAGCTCTAAGGATCCCCTATATACATTTGATTTTATTCAAACATATTCCATAAATTAAGGATAAAGGATATGGTATCTTTAAAAGAATAACATTGAAAAAAGTCCTCTTCACCCTAAGCTCATTCTGGATCAAAATTCACATTTTTTCCAGAACCAACTGTAATAGCTTACAAATATGAAGAGTCAAATGGCACGAAACTGTATGTCAATTGAGTTCCATCAAGCAATCACCTACATAGAGTGCTAGAAGATTCCCATTGACATGAAGTGAGTGTGGGAAGTCCAGCACGTTCTAATGTAGGAACTGAAAATGGCTGAGCAGCAAAAATGAAGAACACGAACCAGGGCATATTGCCAAAGAGCAATGCCAAACTCTTTGGACTAGAGTTGAGGATCGCCTTTCACCACAATCAAACCACACTCATGTAAGAAGGCATGTTGGTTATTCCTTTATTTAATTTTATTTCAGTTTCGCATCCCGAATAATCACTGAATCAACACTGAAAGGCTATCCTTCATTTCACAATTCCACAACTCAGCAAACTCAATCCACCAGAACCATTTGGAAAAAGAAACACCCAAGTTGTAGTTCCTCAAACTAACCCCAAAAAACTTCCCACAGTTCACATTACTCCGCGGAAGCGAAATTCAAAAACATAACCACTGTCAAACCAAGATAAAGGCGCACATTCTAATTAATAAACCCTAAAAGCAAGAGAGTACTGGCAAGTTCATTATAGTGTAAATATTTCGAAACCTCTAATTACTTAAACACTAAGGAAGTAAAATTCATCAATTTACACCTATCTCATCAATCATAAAAGCTCAAAAAATAAGAAAATCAACAATGCAGTTCAGAATCAGTAAAGAAGTTGATAAAAAATCAAAAGGTAGTCAACTCACAAGGCATCGCAAATCGATCTAATGGACCTGACATAGCCGCCGGCGATAACCCAAATCAAGCCCAAAAATCTTGATGATCAGTAGATCCGAGAACACAAAATTCACTCTAAACTAAAAAAAAAATATGGATAGCTAGTAGATCAAAAAATCACTATAAACCCCAAAACTCTACCAAAAGATTAAGAAGAAAAATTAATATTCAGTAGGTGGGGAGAAGAAAAATAAGAAGAAACAAAGCTGAAACACCTATTTTTGGAAGTATTGAGTATGATCGGACGGCTAGAAATGCATCAAAATATTTGCAACGGAAAAGTGGAATTGATAGGAAAGCTTAGGGGTATTTTAGGAGTGAAAATTAAACACAAGTTGAGTCACGCGGATAGTCAGGATGGCCAACAGCAGAGTGCACTACAATCATAAACAGTTCCAACCAAAAAATATTACTCACCTCATCTCTCAAGTGACAATTTAATCAAGGAAAAGGGACTAAAATATCCTAATCTATTGAAAATAATATAAAAATATTCTCTATTTTCGTTTCTTTTCTCATTCACTCACATCTATTGAAGATAACATCAAAAAAACAAAGCAAAGAGATAAATAATACATGCATTTATATTATTCAAGAAGTACTAGACGTTAAATTTTTTTTTTATTTCCACAATCCTATTTAGTTATTCATACTTACAAATTGATGATCAATGATTAGTAATCTAAGTATAATTAGATACTTACAAGTTAAATAAATAAAATTCAAAAATTTCAATTGAAATTTAAAATTCAAATATCACGTACAACATGTACTTAATCATTATGACTAAGAATAATAAAATCACAAAAGTATGTAATAACTCGTGTGTTCATAGCCAAGACATATAAATATAACATAAAATAAAAATAAAATCTAGAAGACCTATTTATAGACATCAAAAATCAAATTTAATTCAAATTTAAAAAACTAAATTCAATAGATTCCACAAATCATCTACATATCATAAATCATTTTATGACTTATATCTTTAGCCGTAGATTGAAAATGTGTAATCTCAAGACATTTTCCATGGATCAATTTTATAGTTTGTAAAACTTTCTACATCGTGCTTCTTTTTTTTTTTTTTGGGTAGAACTCAAGATTGCTTTTGTATAATCTTTGAATCTCAATCACGACCACTAATCTACGGCTCGAACTATATTTCATGGCTTGTCCTATCTCTTTGTAGAAATCAAGTATGTCTTGACCTTCTCTGAACTTTTTCTATAGGATTAGTCCAGGGCTTGTGGATGAGTCTACGACTCGTATTGTAGACTCGTAAAAATTAAATATTATTTTTATCCTCTGAATCTTATTTATACATGTTATCTATGATTTGTGGATCAAACCATGGACCATAGACGGGTTCATAGAGTTAGAAATTTGACCTGCACTTCTGAGTTTCATCACTTGACGTTCGAATTTTGCTTTCCTACAAAATAAACAAACATACATTAAGTCTACTAAACATAGAAAGAACGTATAAAAAGTCTAATTTTAAACATCAAGAGTGTTATAAATTGATGGACATCAATTGGATCCGATTATTTATCAAAAATTTGAATTTTAAATTGTAAATTTTGTTCGTTCACATGACTTTTGCCTATAAGAGTTTCAACGAGGTGATTTGTTAAGAAAGTTGAATGAGTTTGACAAGATGGATAAAGTATGACTTTGGCCAAATAATAAAGAATGTTAAAATACAGTGGTTCCAACTATAAGGACGTGGGTCAGTTGAAAATTACAATTCAACCCATTCAGTCAGTTATATTCATTTATACAAGTGGTTACTAAGAAACTGTACAACATAATTCAACTCAGGGTAGTCTATAGGCTTCGACCAGTAGGTCGTTCCTTGACCGCAATTGTTATGATTATGGAGAGCAGGATCATATGAGGAGGGATTTCCATTACCATCTTATCATTGATCTAGTGCAGAAGTAGACTAGAGTAGGTAAAGGTAATGATGATAGAGAATATTCACAAAGTGGGCGAGGAGGAAATTAGAGAGATCATAGAGGCTAAAGAAATGATAATGCAGGTACAATAGTGTTACAGTAGTAGTACAGCTACGCAAAGAGGTTGCCTATCAAGATGACATGTCATAATTTTATGCTTTTTTGGGTAGGACAAAGATTGAGACAACAAATACAGTGATCATATGTATTATTCTTACTTGTGATTGGATGACTACTATTTGTTTGATCTAGTTCTACTTACTTTTATGTGTTCATTCAATTTACTTTAAGCTTTGACTTGAATTAGAATATGTTTGATATTGTCACTCATGTTTCTATCCCATGAAAGTCTGTGTTGTAGTCACTCATGTTTATCATGCTTGTTCTGTTTTGCTTATGGAATTTCAAATTTAGATAGATCTGATCATTTTGAATATGGTGAATTTTGATGTGATCATAGATATGACTTGATTGTCCTTTTTATTATATTATGCTTAATAGTAACACGAAGAGTGTGCCTCTAGAGATCCTAAAAAGAAGAATATTAAAATGAAAAGGGGTGTACAAGCTTAAGCCAACTAAGATCATATTCTTGATCCGAGCTAAGAAGCTAGTGAGGCAGGATTGTTTGATCTATTTAGCTCATATTTAAGATATTTGATGTAGAATTCTTCTCTATTGAGGCTATTTTTTGTAGTTTGAGAGTTTAAGGAGGTGTTTCATACTTATTTACCTAGTACGCTCCCAAATATGTATATGTATGTATGTATATATATATATATATATTTCTATACTAATTTGGAGTTGGGCATTTGCTCAATTTCTATTCCTTCCTATCGTAGAACTACGACAGAGTCAAGAAAACTTAAGACTTATATTCAACAATCAAGAACTCCTTAATAAAAGTTTTAGGGGAACTTTCATAAATAGCTTAGACTTGAAACTTAATATGTTCAAATAGTTATATTTTACATATTACACGATATAACCTCAGCTATATGAACTGGAGAAGAGGAGAGAGGCAAGCGAGATTGAGAGGAGAGAGGCGAATTATATATATCTGTCGAATTGACTATATATGTCTGTCAAAATTATTGTATATATACGACTAATATACATTTATAATTGTATATCTACGAGAAATTGCAAGAGAGAGAGGAGAGAGGCGAGAGAGAGGAAAAGAGGAGAGAAAAAATAATAACAAAATTCTAACTATAGCCATAAATTATAATTTTTTCAATTGTATAATGCAAATACATATCATATATTTACCTAATTATGTTATTTTTCCAAAGTTTTATTCGTCACAGTACTTCTTTTTGGGATACTCCTGTATTATTTTTGGAAAGAAGAAAAATGGGAGCATGAGAATGTGCATAGAAAAATAGGTTTGCGGCTTGAGGGTGGCAGTCCACCAGTGGTTGGTGGAAGACGCGAGTGAGAGGACTTTGGGGCAGCGTATGGTCGCTACTAGGTGGTGATAGGGAACAATGAAATTGATTTGTGGATTTTTGGGGGTTGGGTAATTAAAATGGAAATACTAATCAGATTAATTCTACACCATTAGATCAAAATCAATAGACGAACGAGATGTAATCTCATGAAATTTGGGTCGAATTCGGGTCAAAATAATGGGTATTCAAATTTAATTTGAATGGAATTGGATTGTATTGGAATTTAAAATTGAGCCACAAATTGTCTCAATTTAAGCTAAAATTGAAAGAAATTGTGAATGAATTGGCTATAATTGAAAGAAATTGGATTAAAAGGACTACAAATTAAATAAATTGAAGGAGAATTAATTAGATTGCTATCTATAAAATAATTATAATAAACACATTTATGTAAATATATAATATTTTGAAATAATAATTTTATATAAAAAAAACATGTAATATATGCTAAAATTGCTACGTAAAAATATTTGAACGTATTAAAATTATTATTTTAAATTGAAAATTGATAAAACAAAATGGTAAAAATTATATTTAAAATATGACACTAAAAATAATAATAATGAATATATTACTAATAATAAGTAAAAATAATAAAAATAATAATAAGTAATATTAATAATAATATTAATAATAAAAATAACAAATATTACTATTACGACTAAAATAATAATTGTTATAATAATAATAAAGATAATTTAAAAATGACAAAATAATTAACGAACATATTTTGAAAAATCAAGAATGTTAAAAATACACAATTATTTGAATAAAATAGAAAATAAACTCATTTACTTTTAAAAAGTTTTAAAAATCCCTACTATTTTCTAATCTCAAAATTATAGGATTGTTAAAAAAAGTACTCATCTATAATATTGTAGAATATATATTTTTGATAATTTTTATTTTTATGTGAAAAAGGTATAAAATTCTATCATAAACTGAAATTATTTTTAATATTATAAATTTTACAGTAATTACGTTTCAAGTATATATTATTGAATAGACTAGTACAAAGTTAGTTGTAGATTAGTTTTAATAGTTAGTTATGATTGGTTAGTTAGTCGGTTAGTTGGTTGAGATTAGATGAGGGATTAATCACATGTGGATGAGCCACATAGGAGTTAATGTGGAGAATTAAATATTATATATATATATATATATATGTACTCATACATACATCAATACAGAGTTAACATTTTTTTCCAAATGGTTCTGCTACTACACTGAGTTCTCTTCTTCTTCTTTTTTCTTCTTTCTCCTTCTCCCTTCTTCCTCTCACTATTCTACATCAACCTCAAATACTTTTATGGTATCAGAGCCTCGATCCAAAGGCCATTGAAGACTTCAATAGAGATTGAAGGAAATGGCTACAGAAAACTCGAATTCTTCAAGTGGAGTTTCAGCTAATACGCTTGGTGCAGTGGAGAAGAATAAAAATCATCCACTGCACTTGCATGCATCAGATACTCCTGCGAGTATGCTCACATCTGTGCAGCTCATAGGAGCAGAGAACTACTCAATTTGGAGTAGATTGATGACAATCAACCTTAGAGCCAAGAGCAAATTGGGATTTGTCCTTGGAACCTGTAAGAAAAGCAATTACAAACCTGAATTGGAGGAGCAATGGGAAAAATGCAATGC
>JAABOM020000002.1:15263224-15296119 GCA_011800125.2 Solanum clarkiae
TATTTCACAGCATGTTAAATATTCAATCACACTTACCCATCAATGTTCCAATTCTACTTGTTGAGCTTCCCCTTTAGGGGACATAAAATACACATCATTGGGGTTTTTATGTCACGCGTTTTGGCTGCTAGACAGTTGTGCTTAAATGTTACAAACAGGTTAGTTGGAGTGCCTATTTGTGCATTTTAAAAGTTAGAGTTTCAACTTGTGATTTGAAATAAAGCTAATGGGCTAATTTATGTATTATGCCTATTTTATATATACAAGTAGTTTGTTTTGTTTTGTTTATACAAGTAGTTTATTTTATTTCTACAAATAGTTTTATATTATATTAAAAAAATGGTCCTGACATTTTTGGTGAATCGCTGTATGATTGTGCAGAAAACTTTAATGTATACACTTTTATGCGATTTCATTTTATTCTTTGTTATTCTATAAATATAAATAAAATAAACTTTAGAAAAATATTAATTCTATTGTCCTTTTTTACCTTTTTAAGTAATTAAAGAAGAACTGGATTTTATGATTTTGCAAAAAGTTAAAGAGATTAAGGTGCAATTCACTAAAGAGATTAGAATAAGATGCAGGACACTGAAAAAAAATGTATACATTATGGATGCTTATCGGGTGGATAATTTTACTTAACAATTTGACTTATCAGATATCGATTCGTAAATTTACCGATCCACTAGCCAATCTATAAGATATCAATTAGTTCGGTGACGAATTAGCAATTATCGGATGATTATGAGCAATGTATCAACTAATCTCTAATCTATATGGTAGCTTTTTTTTGGAGAGGAGGGGGGGAGGACAAATGCATAGTTACACCTTAAAAAAATGACTTCTTTTTATTATTTTAAATGCAATGAGCAAGTAGTAAAAGAAAAGATATAATAGTACTAAAAGAACACTCTAACACTTGCCTTACATAAAATTGACAAGACAATATATATATAATTTAAAAAAATAAATAAGCTTTCCCTTTAGGAATTAGGACTAATAACGAAAACATATATACTTAATTTTATATATTATGGTAAAATATCAATGATGTTAACATTATATACCTAAAATAAAAATATAAGTATGGTAATTTTTAACGGGTTAACGGTTTATCTATTAAGGAAATTGAATAATCCACTCCCACGCTTATAAGTCATTAAGTTTAAAATTTTAGCGGTTTTGTAGAAGAAAAGTTCTAAATCGACAGACTAATTCATCATTGGTTTTGTTGTTTCCGTGTTCGTGAAATTGACAGACAAATCGTTTTAAACTAAGCAATAATTGACCCTATCTCGATTTGAGCCCATTTTAAAAATCAGTCAAAAAGGGTTGGTTTTTTCAGAAATGTTTGTAAAAATATATATAATTACTTGGAACCGAAATCAAATATTTTTATAATTTTGGACAATTCTACCACCCAACTAGATATGATCTTTGATAGAATATCTCCATAGTCTCAACAAAAGAATTTAGAAAGTTGTCAGCCCGAACAGGATATCCAAACCCCACTTGCAAGATTTCACTGGATATGTTGATGTTGATGTTGTTGTTAGCTTGAGCAGTATAGTCTTAAAAAATAAAGCAGTCCTCAACCCCAAGTCTTGAAAAATACAAAATAAGTCTTGATTTTTCAAAGTTTTTTAATTACCTCTTGATTTCTCTCCTTTCAGATCTCTTTTCGACTACTCCAAAATCTCATGAACAGTTTATTTCCTTTTTCAAGATGATACTGACAATGAGAAGAATCAACATTCATTTCTTCATGTACATCATCTATATTATGCTTAGGGGTTGATTTTATTCAACTTATCAACTCGCTCACACAAAAGGTGAAAAATAATGTTTTTTGAAATATTAGGGATGTGCAAGTAGCAAATTGGAATCACAGACGTAAAGATGCATGACTTGTTGAAAGACCCAAACTATTTTCAAGCAATTCTATGAATTTCTAGCTTACTTTAAATCGGGGTTTGAATATTATGATTCCTAAAATTCTATTAATACATGGATAGTGTTTATTTGATGAATTTAAGGTGATTTAAACTATTATATGAGGATTTACTTTGGGTTTATGGAATTATAAATATACATATCTCCTTTAAAGCTTGTTTATGCATGGGTGATTATATTGTGATTTTAAATATGAATTTAATTATGTTTACACTTGAATTTCTTATTATAGTATTGATTTTAGATTAATTCTTAATTACCCATGTCATTCTCTCATGATTCGTAGCAAATGCATTCATGTACATGAATTATAATGGAAATTATGAAGTGGGTTAAGCCTAATTTTGTTATATGATATGATTTTGATAAGATATTGATTATGACAATATTGTGATCACATATATGTCTATTGACTATGGCTCTTTAAACATTTTGGGTGCTTGCACTATTTTGTATATGAATGGGTTATTCCTATGCATGAGTATTATGACTATGAAATTATGATTTTGGCATTTGAGCCTAAGTATGAACTATTATTAAAGATGTTTGGCTTTTAAGCCTAATTGTGCATTGAAATGTTTTGGCAAAGACTTATATCTCTTTGAAAATATGTATAACTACGTATACTATAAGTATTCTTGTGGGATGATGACTTAGCACCGATAGAAGGAGGGCTCTCTCTTTCCTTGAACTATGTGCCTCGCACAGGTTTCCTTTCCGAAATGGGTGGTGTTCTATAAGGAAAGATGCATGTTGTAGAGATGAGGATGTTGAGATGGATGTGTGGTCACACCAGGAGTGACAAGGTTAGGAATGAGATCATTCAGGAGAAGATAGAGGTGGCCCCGGTGATCGAAAAGATGAGGGAAGCGAGACTGCGATGGTTTGAACGTGTGTAGAGAAGGAGTATCGATGCTCCTGTTAGGAGGTGCGAGAGGTTGGTTTCGGGAGATATGCGGAGGGATAGAGGTAGACCGAAGAAGTACTGGGTGGAGGTGATTAGACATGATATGGCGGAACTTGATCTCACTGAGGACGTGACCTTAGATAGAAAGAAGTGGAGGTCGCGAATTAGAGTAGCAAGCTAATGGCAAGGTTAGGTGGATGCATAACCTTGGGGTATAGTAGGGTTAGGTGTAGGATATGTTTTATCATGTGTTCTCATTATCTGTCATATTATGTGTTAGTTTTATCTTATTTATATACTGTCATGTGCTATTTATTATTAGTCGCTCTTTTTGTTCCCCTCCCTTCCTTTTTTGTCATATCTAGTTCTTTCTGCTTACGGGTTTTGAGATGACGGTTCCTAGGAAACAACCTCTCTACTTCTATGGTAGTGGTAAAGTCTGCTTACATTCTACCCTCCCCAAACCCCACTTATGGGATTTTACTGGGTATGTTGTTGTTTTGTTATTGTTCTTATTCGAAATGGAGGTGTCCGTAAGGAAGGTTACTTTATATGAAATGGGTGGTGTTCCCGTAAGGTGAAGTTGGTTCACTCTTCGAAAGTAGACCACCTCTTTACCGATGAGAGGATCTCATCGGTATTCCAAGTAATAGCTCGCTTGGTCTAACTTATGTCGGATGAGGTCGCATCCCTACTATATATATGAGTATCATTTGTATTTCATGCACCATGACTTTCATAGCATCTTGTTATATTACATTCTTTGCCATATTTCTTTGTATATTATGTGCCCTTGTCATTTAACTTTGATATGTAGGTTTTAGTAAGTTACATGCATTGCACGCCGCATACTTAGTACATTCAAACATACTAATGCATGCTTTTACCTACATGGTCTCACCATGTAGGGACCGAGGACATTAATCATCCACCGTTTGGTGCTTAGCTCAGATTCCAAGTTTACTTGTAGTGGTGAAGTCCAATCTTCCAAGGACAACCCACCATCTATCTACTTATGCTACTTCCGTTTCTTTATATAGTTAATTGAGAGTGAGCCCAGGAAATGTCTTGGCCCCCAACCCATCTATGTAGAGGCAGTGTTGGACACTTTGTAAACCTTTTTACAATATATGGTACGTGATACAATTAAGTCAATGTTAAGTATTAGCTATCTTTGACTATTGTCATGTGAGTTGGTTGGGTGACTTATGGTTTGGTTATATGTTTGATAGAAAGATCCTAAGTCCTGAAATGTCCCTATAACATGAGTCATACGTACCGTCCCTTAGTATTTATGTGTTATGTGCTGTGTGAACTCATGTCAATCCCTTTCCCTCTGGTATCCCCATAGCGTGGGTCCTACTTTTCCGCCCCTTAGAACTATGTGTTGATTGTTGAATGCACTTCCGAACTGATGATACGAGTTTTTGTATCTTAAGGCTTGTTTGGGGACTCTCGGGTTCCCATTCATCGTGTCACATCTAGTCCCTAGGTCCAGGTCATGAAAAGATGGTGTCATAGCCCTAGGTTTGTAAATGATCCTTGGAGTCCAACATGCCGCATCAAGTAGAGTCTATTTATGGGCGTGAAGAGCACCATGCTTATGAGTGGGAGACTACGATGACGTTCTAGGAATTATCTCACTTCTTTATGTCTTAGGTCGTGCTATGAATAGTTAGTTAGCTTCTTGATCTTGACGGAACCCTTACTCTATTATAGAAGATGCTTCGTGGTAGACTTGCCAGACCAGCCCCGACTTATGAGGTTCAAGCCCCATAAGGGCTTATGGATGAGCCTATCTTTAATGGTGAGTTCCGGACGGCCTTTTTCATGCTCGTCCAAGTGGTGACTACTCAAACAAGGTAGGACAACCTTCCTCAAGATCCGACTCCAGCTTCCAAAGTGAGGGATTTCAATCGGATGAATCCTTCAAAGTTCTTTGGATCTAAGGCTGACGAAGATGCTCAGGAGTTCATTGATGAGCCCTCCAAGGTATTGAATGTCATAAGTATCACTTTTGAAGAGAGGACTGAGCTAGCTGCCTTTCAGTTAAAGGAAGTAGCACAGGTGTGGTATACTCAGTGGTCTATGGAGAGGATTTGTGGTGATGCTGTTAATTGGGAAGAGTTCAAGCTTGCTTTTCTGGATCGTTTCTTCCCACTTGAGCTCAGGGAAGCGAAGATGACCGAGTTTATCAATCTTAAGTAAGAACATATGAGTGTGAGGGATTATGCCCTAAAGTTTACTAAGTTCTCCAAGTATGCTCCGACACTTATGGTTGATCCTAGTGCAAGAATGCATAAGTTCGTCTCCGGTGTTTTTAACTTGCTTGTACAAGAATGTCGTACGGCCATGCTTAATCGGGATATGGATATCTCTAGACTTATGGTTTATGCCGAACAAATCGAAGGGGAGAAACTCAAGGAGAGGAGAATGCATGATCCTAAGAGGGCCCATTTTGATGGTGGTTTCTCCGGCTCTCGGGGTGGTGATTTTGGTCACTTCCAATAGGGCCAAGGTTTGGGTGCTCAAGTTGCTAATGCTAAGGTGCCTCCTCCTAGGGCACCGATTGGTGGTGGACAGGGATATCCCTTGTGTGGCAAGTGTAGGAAGCCCCACATGGGCATTTGTTGGAGAGATTTGGGTGTTTGCTTTAGGTGTGGTGATAAGGGCCACAAGGTCACTAACTACCGCAAGGATCCTCAGAAGGGTCGGGGTCAAGTGGCTCGAGGTGGACAAGGCCAACAAAGATCTCCACAAAGTGTTGCCTTGAGGAATTCCAAGTTTTGTGCTCTTCATGCATGTCAGGAGGTTGAGGAGACCCCAGATGTTACTACTGGTACGTTGAAAGTCTTTAAATTTGATGTCTATGTTTTGCTTGGTTGGGTACAAATTTATCTTTTGTGATTTCTCTATTGGCTGTTATGTTCGGTTTGAGTGCCAAGATCTTGAGAGACCCTTTTTAGTTATTACTCCAGTGGGTGAATCTATTGTTGCATATAGAGTTATCGTGTTTGTCCTGTTTTGGTGTTACACAAAGTCTTCCTTTGTTATCTTGTGGAACTTGATATGTGTGACCTTGATGTGAATCTTGGGGTGGATTGGTTACAGGGGAGAATATAGGGGGTTTTCCCCAAGGGGGAGATGGTGTGCTTCAGTATCAAGGTTGGTTATGTGTTCCGGATGTGGGGTGGTTTGAGCGACATGGAATGACTTCTACAAGCCCAAATTCAGTGATGGAGGCTATGGAAAGAGTGAAATTGGTCAGGAAAGGTTGAAGGTGGTTCAAGGTCGCCTAAAGTTTTACCTGGATGTTAGTAGGAGGGATACTGAGTCAGGTTGGAGAGTGGGTATATGTGATGGTCTCACCGATGAAGGAGGTGGCTTCAATTAAGGTACCTTGGGGGAGGGCGTGGTTGGACGATAAAGCGATGTCCCTATATTTTTTGCGAATCCACTCAAGCCTAAGGCAATAGGTTCTTCCTTCTCCAAGTAGTCCTAATCCTTTCAATTCTTGAGTCTCATGGCATGACATGCTTACATATGTACTAAAATGATTTTCATAAAGATTTAAATGATTTGAATACATTTTGATATGAGTTTTAATGACTTGATGATATGATGAATTGTGCATTGTACCTCGTGTTTGGGAAGTTTCATGTTCTAATTCAAGCCTTGTTCTTCCACATTTGAGGATGAATGTTCCCAAGGGGAGATGATGTAAGGACCCAGATTTTTTATAGCTTTGGTGACACTTGAGATTTGATTTCAGAAAGTTTTAGGCCAAGTTGACACATTACGGAACCTCCAAGCACAAACTTCCAAGCCTTCAATTCAAGCTCATTTCTGTTGTTTAAGGCATCATGGGTCTCCTACATCAAGTCAAGTTCAAAGGAATTTTTGTTGGTTAAGTTTGACGCAAGTACCAATAGAAGGGTCAACTTTAAAGGGGCATATCTCTTATCACAAAAGAGACTGGGTGACCGACAACCCACCAAATTGATGCTCTTTGAATTAGCTTTCCAACGCACTTGGTTTCACCTTATTTCGAGTTCGGACAAAGAAGTTATGCCCATTTTCGTAAGACAGTGAGACATCTCACAACTCGTGAGACAACCCTTAAGCCTGAGATGACCACAGTTTGGCCAAGTCTTGTCCCACGAATAGCCACACGAATCGTGTGGTGTGGCACGGGCTATGAGGCCCTCCGTGAGGCTTCCGGAGTGAAATTTTTCTAAGTGTTGAGCCAAGTCCCAATTTCCAGGAATTTTTCTAAGTGTATGTTTACGGGCAAGTAGATGGACCGTGTAATGCCACATGACCCATTTACTCTCCAGTCAAGTGGCTTCCGGTAAAATTTTCCTCTGATTCATTAATGGCATTTTTGTAAATTCGATTCTTACTATTGGTCTTTTAGGAATTCCTAGGCTATTCTAAGGTCATCTAAAGACCTACAACCTATTTTGAATATCTAAACGTATTCCTCATAATTTGAACCTCTCAAGAACAACTTTCAAAAGATCTCTTGGGGAAAATTTCAACTTGGGAGCTAAGGAACTCAACTTCTTTTCAAAATTCTTTCGAGTTTCTTCATCTTACTGAAGGTATGTGGGTTTGATACTTGATTACCTTTCAATCAAGGAGACCCAAACTATTTTCAAGCAATTTTACAAGTTTCTATCTTACTTTAAATCGGGGTTTGAATATTATGATTCCCAAAATTTTATTAATGCATGGGTAGTGTTTATTTGATGATTTTAAGGTGATCTAAACTATCATATGAGGATTTATTTTGGGTTTATGAAATTATAAGTGTGCATGTCCCCTTTAAGATTTGTTTATGCATGGGTGATTATATTATGATTTTAAATGCGATTTAATTATGTTACACTTGAATTTCTTGTTATATTATTAATTTTAGATTGAATCTTAATTACCCATGTCATTCTCTCATGATTCAAGCATATGCATTCATGTACATGGATTATTACGGAAATTATGAAGTGGGTTAAGCCCAATTTTTTTATATGATATGATTTTGATAAGATATTGGTTATGACAATATTGTGATCACATAATGTCTATTGATTATGGGTCTTTGAGAACTTTGGGTACTTGCACCATTTTGTATGTGAATGAGCTATTCCTACGCATGAGTATTATGATTATGAAATTATGGTTATGGCATTTGAGCCTAAGTATGAACTATTATAAAAGATGTTTGGTTTTTAAGCCTAATTATGCATTGAAATGTTTTGCCAAAGACTTGTATCTCTTTGAAAGCATGTATAACTATGTATATTCTAAGTATTCTTATAGGATGACGACTTAGCACCGATGGAAGGATGGCTCTCTCTCTTTCTTTGAACTATGTGCCTAGCATAGGTTTCCTTTCTGAAATGGGTGGTGTTCCCATGAGGAAACATGCCTCCGAAATGGGTGGTGTTCCCGTAAAGAGAAGAGATAATAAGATATGATTTGCTATATGTGAAAATCCTATCCAAAATGGGGGTGCCCGTAAGGAAGGTTACTTCATACGAAATGGGTGGTGATCCTGTAAGATGAAGTATGGTTTACCCTTGGCAAGTAGACCACTACTATATATATATATATATAAGCATCATTTGTATTTCATGCACCATGACTTTCATAGCATCTTGTTATATTACATTCTTTGCTATATATTTCTTTCTATATTATGTGTCTTTGTCATCTAACTTTGATATGTAGGTTTTGGTAAGTTACATGCATTGCACCCCACATACTTAGTACATTCAAATGTACTAATGCATACTTTTACCTATATGATCTCACCATGTAGGGACCTAGGACCTTGACCATTAACTGTTTGGCGCGTAACTTGAATTCCAAGTTTACTTGTAGGGGTAAAGTCCTATCTTCCAAGGACGATCCACCATCTATCTACCTATGCTACTTTAGTTTCTTTATGTAGCTAATTAAGGTTGAGTCCGGGGAATGTCTTGGCCCCCAACCCATCTATGTAGAGGCATTGTTGGACACCTTGTAAACCTCTTTACGATATATGCTACGTGTTATAGTTAAGTCTATGTTATGTATTGGCTATCTTTGACTATTGTCATGTGAGTTAGTTATGTGACTTATGGTTTGGTTATATATTTGATGGAAAGATCCTAAGTCCCGAAATGTCCCCATAACGTGAGTCATACGTACTTTCCCCTTAGTATTTATGTGCTATATGTTATGTGGACTTATGTCAATCCCTTTCCCTATGGTATCCCTATAGCATGAGTCCTACTTTCTCGCCTTTTAGAACTATGTGTTGATTGTTGAATGCGCTTCTGAACCGATGATGCGAGTTTTGGTATCTTGAGGCTTCTTTGGGGACTATCAAATTTTCATTCATCGTGTCACATCTAAGCCCTAGGTCCAGGTCGTGACACTGTATCAGGTTTCGTACATTTATTACTTATGTAGTGGTACACACTCTTGGTTGTTAGGGTACCCTTCTGGTTATGAATCCATGTTAATATCTTTACTTTTTGGGCGTGGTATATATAGGTTGTCTACGTGGTTTCTTAGGGTTTTTGGGATGTCAGTTGATATGGTTTTCCATTGTTATTGTCTTAAATTTGATATGGTGTCACATACCCGCATCTCTTCATCTTGTTGTGGTAGCGGACCATATATCAATTCCCTTAAAGTTTTATTATTTGGCATCCAATGGTCATACCACAAGGAGATATTCTTTCCATTTCCTAATATCCATTTGAGGCCTTCATAGCATATCCCCAACCCTGCAATAGATTTCTCCAGGTTCTACTACTGCTATGTTTAGGCTTTGGTTGTGTGGTGATATTCTTTTTATTGTTATATTGTGAGATTAGAATTTGTGCCCATATGGTATTTGGTTGGGTGGTTGCCTTCCATGCCATCTTAGCGAGAACGCTTGATTTTTTATTTTTGCTCTTTGGATTCCCAGTCCCCCTTCTTTTTTTGTTTTTGTTAGGATTTCCCAGCTACGAGATGGATTTTACGTTTTGTGTTGGTGGTACCTAAACGAAGTTTCTTTGTATTTGATCAATTTTTCTATAGACATTTAGGAGAAGCTTTATATATTGCATTGAGTGGTTTGTTATATTACTCAAGCTTGCCTTTGCCCATGTTACCCTCCCTGCTACGTTTAGAAATTTTATGTTCCATCTTGCTAGTTTTTGTTGGAGATTTTCAATTATATATTGAAAGACTTTTAGTGAAGGCTTTAGGTGAAAGATAGGAAATTCCAGGTACTTTCCTACTGTGGACCCGCTATTAATGTGTAGGATGTCATGAATAGTATTTTTAGTGTCTATTCTGCAGTTTTTTGAGTAGAATATTTTGGATTTTGAGTAATTTTTGTCCCCGGTTAGTACATAAATTTTCCACCATTTTTTTCTATAGATTTGTTGTTATTTGTGCTAGCCCTACCCATTATGATTAGGTCGTCAGCGAAGGATAGGTGCGATAGTTTGGGACCTCCTCTAGATATTTGCAGCGATACCCAATCCTTTTTGCGTATTTCCTGGTTTATTTTTTGGGATAACCTTTCCATACATAGAATGAATATATAAGGCGACAGTGGGTCCCCTTGTTTTATTCCTCTAGATAGTTCGAAGAAGTTAGTTCTGTCCTCGTTCAAGAGGATTGCTACACTGTTGGTGGTTATGCATGGCATTATGAGCTTTGTGACGTTTCTGGGAAAGCCAAAGTATTCAAGTGAATTTTTCATAAAAGACAATTCAATTTTGTCAAATGCCTTTTCTAGGTCTATCTTAAGGAGCATCCCTGGTTTTTCCTTTTTATTTTCTAAAAATGGAAAATAACTTCCTAGATTAATACTGCATTTTCTGATGCCTGTCTATTTTTTAGGAAGCTTGACTGGATTGGTCCTATTATGATTTTCATTAAAGGTCTGAGTCTATTGGTGATAATTTTTGTAATAGTCTTATAAGTAGTATTGCATAGACTGATTTTTGGTTGAAAGTCTTTCAGGTTGTCAGCTCCTTTCTTTTTTGGTATAAGACATATATGGGTTCGATTTATTTCTTTAGGTATTTGTTCTTTTTTGAAAACCTTTTAGCATAGGGTTACAATGGATGTTCTGACTGTATTCCAATATTTCTGATAGAAAAAAGGGTATAGGCCATCAGATCCAAGAGCTTTAAGCGGCTTGAAGGAAAAGATTGCTTGTTGGATTTCCTCTGTTGATGGTGTGTTCCCAAGGCTATTGAGTGCATTGTTGCATCTGCTGGTGGGTCTCTTTTTTAGTGTTGCTTGACCATGGGATGTTCAAAAAAGTTGTTGAAAGTAGGATGCGGTCACATTTAGGATGTTTGTTTAGTCATATACCCAGTTCCCTTCACTAGATTGGAGGGTTGTTATATCATTTCTTCTTTGTCTGTTTAGGGTGGTGATATGGAAGAATCTTATGTTTGAGTCTCCTTCTTTTAGCCAAATTACTCTAATTTTAATTTTCAGAAATATTTCTCAAGGCTTAGCACATCATTGAAATCTTTTACGAGGTTAGCTTCAAGTTGCTGTAGGAATGAACTGGTCATGTAGAGAGGAGAAATTTGGAGTCCATTAATTTGTTTTATCAATGTTCTTTTCCTACTGAAGATATTTCCAAAGACTTCTTGGTTCCATTTGGTTACATTTTTTGTAAAAGATGGGATTGCCTGTAATATTTCCCTATTCTCCCAGCTATCCTTAATTATATTGCTTAGATCTGGGTATGATGCCCACATACTCTCAAAACCAAATATGATGTGTCTCTTGTGCTCTTACTTTATATACAAGGAGAGGAGTATAGGGTAGTGGTCTGAGTAGGTGCGTGGAAGATGACTAACGTGTGCATCTGCGAAGGCTTGGATCCATTCTTCATTTATGAAGTGATCAAGTCTCTGGTTGATGAGTTTTGATTTATCTTTGAATCGTTTGTTTGGACATGTGTATTTGCTTCCTGTAAAACCCATGTCTATTAGTTCATAATGATTTATTACTCCCCAGAAATCTTTTGTGCAATTTTTGTTTATTGGTGCTCCCCAACTTTTTTTTTGCTACTGCTTGCTACGTCATTAGAATCCCCGCCTATAAGCATTTCCCATTGTAGTAGTCTTTGATTTGTTTCAAATGTTCCCATAACTTTATTCTTTTTTCTCTATATACACTAGCATATATAAAACTAAATATCCAAGGGGTGTTTGAAGTATATACCTTGATCATAGCATGAATTTCCTGATTCGAGGTTGAGAGTTCATCCACTACCAGCTATGTGTCATCCCACAGGAGGACTATTCCTCTCGAGTTGCCTATGGCTGGGACTAACACCATATTATTAAAATTAAAATCATGTCGGAGTAGTTGGTGGCCTCGCATTTTAGTTTCTATAAGGGCCACAAGTGGTGGTATGTGCCAATCTAGTAATGATTTAAAGTTTTGCCTAAAATCGGCTCCATTTTCCTCCTCTACAGCTCCATATGATAAAATTCATTGAGCTATTCAGGTGTTGTTGTGGGGCCACTGTCCCTTGATTCCCCTTCATCTAATTCCTTCCCACTATTGTTGGGTTCAGTATGACTATGAAGTTTCCTATGTCTGGGTTGGTCAGGGCTCGTATGTCGATTGAGCTTTTTCATAGGTTTGGTGGATATTAATATGCAATTTCTATATATCTTTCCTTGAATAATAAACCTTTTGTTTCTTTTAGTATTGCTATTTTTGTCTGTGTCTCCCTTGTCAGTGCTAGTGTCTCTTCTAGATTTTCTAGATTTTGGGTCACTTCTAGATTTTGCACTAATTCATTCAGAGCTACTAGAGGATAGGATTGAGTTAGAACCTGAGGGAGAGAGGTCGTGAAGATGGGGACTACCATTGGTGAGGATTCCTCCTGCCTAAGTTGTGGTGCCATCAAGTTGGGAGGGTTGGCTTCCGTTATTACCGTGTGAGTTGGCCATGGGAAAATTATTGTCTCCATGGTTTGTATTGGGAAGAATTGATAGGGGAACAATATGGGTTCTAGTTCACCATACTATATTATGGTATAAACACAGGATTGAACAAAGGCATTTCCTATGTCAAAAATTGGAAGAAAGGCATCTAGAGGGGTGATGGGTTCATAGGGTTTTGGAAGATGGAGAACATCCATATGTGGTTATTGTAAGATTCTAGACCTAGTCCCATTCCCTTCGAGACCACATGAGAGAGAAAAGTTAGATTCCTTACTACTATTATCACTTCCCGGCCTTCTACTATGGATTTGAAAGACAAAGCCTAGTTTTGCAGTCCTATTTCTAGCCATGATGTCGGAAAGAGGTTTAGTTGTGAGGCTAGGGTCACGTAGCACGTGTTCCCCCTATTATTATCGGAAAAGTCTATATTGGTCGGAAGGGGATATAGGGAGGAGCCTGACTGTTCATTTGGCTTGGCAGACTTTTGGAGTACGAGGATCGTAGGGGAGTTCGGAAGGGTGTTCTATGGATGGTTTATCTATGTGTTGGGATAAAAAAGGTAGTCTTGGTATCTTGTACTTTATTATTTAGGTCGATGGTTACAACATTTATGGGAATGAGATCTGTGATTTGTTGGGGAATATTTCCTTTAATAGCAAAGGGGTAAAGGAATATTTGTGTACACAAGTACGGATTCTTTTAAATCTTTACTATTTTTGGTGGGGTAGATTGAATCTATTTTTTATTATATATATTTTTTTAATTCAGACTGGTAGATATGCCAGCTCATGGATTTTTATCGTTGGATGTGATGCAGTTATGGCGTGTGATAGGCAGATAGCCCATGTCCATTTCTTTATTTTTGGCATCTGTTTTTAATTAATGTGATTTTTCAGCGTATGGATTGGATTTAGCTAAGCACTGGGAGGTGTGATGTGTTACTTTGTCAGTGGTGGCTGACTTAGGGATTAATTTAATGCTAATTAGTGTTACCCTATCAGAGATGTCAAAACCCAGATCTAGGGAGACATATTCACTCTAGGAACACTCGTTATTTACTTTATTCTTTGGATTTTTCTTTATAGAATTTATGATGTCATTTATTATTACATCGATTGGAGTTTTGTCGCGATTTCAAATCCCAGCAAGGGAGTTTGTTTTGCCGGCTTGAAGCGTGTTGTGTCTATTCGTTAGGGGTTGATTAGATCTTCTTTTGTATGTAAAGATTTTTTATTCTAGATACTTACCTTTGCTCACCAGGAATAATTTAACGTTAATACCTTGTTTGTTTCCGTCTATGTCCTTTAGGGCTCATTTGGTATGTCTCCTGTGTCTTGCAAACTCCACAATTTTCCACTGCTCTGATTCCGCTGTTGGCGTATCTCCTTCTGTATTTTCAGTTGCTCCATTGCTTTTTCATCTTATTCCTTTCTCAGTGTCATATCCCCCAGGTGTGTGGTTCCGCTATTGCTCCATTTCGCACAATTGAGGGTGTTATGTCCCAAGACTTCACAAATGTTGCAGAAGATGTCTAAGCCCTCATACCATTTGTTGTTTATGATGTCCTATGTAGATGGCTTTCTTGACTAGAGTTTTTAGTGGTATTTCGATGCACATTCATGCTTACCTTTCCCTCAAAGCCTGTGAAGTACAAATGTCGATTTTCATAAGCCTGCCTAATGTTTTTCCCACTCTTGCCAGTATTTGATGATCGTAGAACTCCGTAGGTAACTTTGGCAATCTAATCCATATCGTAGATATGTCTTCCTTTGCTTCTGAGGCCACAAGTTTGGCGACCATCTTTCAACTGAGATGAAGTATTCATTTGTAAATGAGGGTCCGTTTTGGAGAAAGTTCTTCATGTTTTCTTCCTTGAAGAATTTTGCTATGTAATAATCATGCCCCAGGTCAATTCGTATGATTTCTTCAGACAATTTTTAGAGTGTTTTGAGTTTGGTTTTTGAGTACATGTGGTTGATTTTTTTGGCCCATGACTTTTGCAATGATAGAGTACATCCAAGGTCTATAGATTCTTTGTTTATCTTCCTTTGATAGTGTGATGCTCCCTAGGTGTTTTTATTTGAGGTTCGTACTCGTGTTTTGTGAAAAAGTGTTCATTGCTGCTTCGTCTTCTACATCTATGTTATCCAATAACATGTCTGTGGGTTGTGTCCCTTCCTTTCTCATTCTATCCTCCTAACTCGGGTATGGTGCGGTTAATACACACCTGAAGGTTGGTTTAGGTGCATTTCCTTTATCTTCTGTGAGTGTTCCATCAAGGGGATCAGGTCAGATGGTTTAGGTCCTGTTTCTCCATGTGGCGATTCACTTTGCATTGTAGAGAGTTCCTCTCAATCTTTGTCATTCTCAACAAGAGCGGCGTTCTGCAGATCAAAATTCTTGATAATTTCAAAGTTGGCACCGAAGGAAAGTGTATCTTAACATGAAAGATATAATAGGTGGAAGTAGAAGTGCATGCGAGCCGCGAGGAACATTAAGTTCTTGAAAGTGAATTTCATTAGAAACAAGGTGAACAAATTATTCAAATAACTTGCAAATAAATAAATCATGCAACAAAGTTATAAAATTCCCTTTTTTAACTTTAGAAGTTAAATTTAATTTTAAAAATGATTTAATTGAGAAGAAATTTAGTAAATCAAAAAATGTTTACAAATATGACCCATATTAGACTTACGTTACTAAGTTTATGTCCCTTTTAAACAAGTCCATGAAGATTAATATAAGGAAAGGTTGTTGAGACTCAACATACAAGTGGAAGACAACAATTGTTGCCTTTGACAAGTTCCTGTAATAGAGATAAACAAATACTTATTTATAGATTGTGATTATGCAACCAGAGTGAGAATCGACCTTCAACAATGGGCAACCATTAACCTGCCTGGACAGGTGAAGGCTACTTTGGAAATGATTAAGAAAAAGCATGGATGAAGTTCAAGAAGGAAGTGATGGTTGCTATATGAGAAGCAATGGTGTATCACATCTAAAAAGCACGGAACTGGAAACAATTCAAAGGAACACAAATTCCATATGTTGATATTATTGGTAGAATCACTCAAGAAATTGTAGAGAGGATAGAAATATATAGAAATACTAATAGAGCAAATAAATGTAGAAGCTTTTGGCAAAAATTATATAACTAGGTGTTGATCTTCAGAGGCTTTCCTCACTTTCCTTGGAGAGGATGATGAGAAAAATGCTCCTAGATTGTATATGATTGTTTTGTTAATAGTAATGTTCACTTTTGATTGCAAAAAAACTGGTATCTTAACTATGAAAGATACAATAAGTGGAAGTAGAAGTGCATGCGAGCCGCGTGGAACATTAAGTTCTTGAAAGTGAATTCCTTAGAAACAAGGTGAACAAATTATTCAAATAACTTGCAAATAAATAAATCATGCAACAAAGTTATAAACTTCCCTTTTTTAACATTAGAAGTTAAATTTAATTTTAAAAAAGATTTTAATTGAGAAGAAATTTAGCAAAAAATGTTTACAAATATGACCCACATTAGACTTACGTTACTAAGTTTATCCCTTTTTAAACAAGTCCATGAAGATTAACATAAGGAAAGGTTGTTGAGACTCAACATACAAGTGGAAGACAACAATTGCTGCCTTTTCCGACATGGACGGATCTACCCTTTACCGAGGGGTGTCAAGCGACACCCCTTGGTCAGAAAATTACACTACGTAGATAAGTCAAATTTTGATTTTATACTTATATATATTAAACTTGACACCTCTTGACACAAGGTGTAGGGTTGACTTAGTGGTTTAGGGGTTGCAGGATCCTAATGTTGATCCTGGGTTTGAATCCTATTAGGGCTCTTTTATTTTTAGCATTTTTTCAAGCAAAACTGACCCCTTCTTTAAAAAAAAAAATAGTGTTATTTCCTTATTTAACTGTTGTGCTTTTCCCTTATTTAATTGCTACGTTTTTTCTTAATTTGCCTTTTTTACTTATTTAACTAGTGCATTTTTCCCCTTATTTAACTACTGAGTTTTTCCCTTATTTAACTAGTGCTTTCTTGTGTGAGCTTAGCACTTTATATTTTGACCCCCCTTGATATAAATCCTAGCTCCGCCACTATTTGCCAAGTTCCTGTAGTGAAGACAAACAAATACTTATTTGTAAATTGTGATTATGCAATCAGAGTAAGAACTGACCTTCAACAATGGGCAGCCATTAACCTACCTGCACAGGACTTGAAGGCTACTTTGGAAATGATTAAGAAGAAGCATTAGAAGAAGTTCAAGAAGGAAGTGATGGTTGTTATATGGGGAGCAATGGTGTATCACATCTGGAAAGCATGGAACTAGAAACAATTCAAAGGAACACAAATTTTATATGTTGATATTGTTGGTAGAATCACTCAAGAAATTGTAGAGAGGATAGAAATATATAGAAATACTAATAGAGTAAATAGATGTAGAAGTTTTTGGCAAAAATCATGTTTTGTGAAAAGGTATCCATTACCGCTTCATCTTCTGCATCTATGTTATCCAATAACATGTTTGTGGGTTGTGTCCCTTCTTTTCTCATTCTATCCTTCTAATTCGGGTATGGTGGCGGTTAGTACACACTTGAAGGTTGATTTAGATGCATTTTTTTGTCTTCTGTGCGCGTTCCATCAGGCGGGTCAGGTGATTTGGGTCTTGTTTCTCCATGTGGCGATTCACTTTACATTGCAAAGAGTTCCTCTCAATCTTCGTTGTTCCCAACAAGAGTCGCGTTCTGTAGATCAAAATTCTTGATATTTTAAAGTTAGGCACCGAAGGAAAGTGGTATCTTAACTATGAAAGATATAATAGCTGGAAATAGAAATGCATGCGAGCCGCATGGAACATTAAGTTCTTGAAAGCGAATTTTGTCAGAAACAACATGAACAAATTATTCAAATAACTTGCAAATAAATAAATCATGCAACAAAGTCATAAAATTCCCTCTTTCAACATTAATAGTTAAATTTAATTTAAAAAAGATTTTAATTGAGAAGCAATTTAGTAAAAAATATTTACAAATATGACCCACATTAGACTTATATTACTAAGTTTATGCCCCTTTAAACAAGTCCATGAAGATTAACATAAGGAAAGGTTGTTGAGACAGAACATACAAGTGGAAGACAATAGTTGCTATCTTTGCCAAGTCCCTGTAATGGAGACAAACAAACACTTATTTGTAGATTGTGATTATGCAACTAGAGTGAGAACGGACCTTCAACAAAGGGTAGCCATTAACCTGCCTGCACAGGACTTGAAGGCTAATTTGAAAATGATTAAGAAGAAGCATTGGAAGAGGTTCAAGAAAGAAGTGGTGGTTGCTATATGGGGAGCAACGGCATATCACATCTGGAAAACACGGAAATGGAAACAATTGAAAGGAACACAAATTTCATATGTTGATATAGTTGGTAGAATAACAACAACAACAACCCAGTGAAATCCCACAAGTGGGGTCTGGGGAGGGTAGATTGTACGCAGACTTTACCGTTACCTCATAGAGGTAGAGAGGTTGTTTCCTAAAACCCTCAGCGCAAAACCCATAAGCAGAAGTACCTAGGTATGACCACAATAAAACCAAAAAAGAGGGTGAGTAAGTAAGTGAATAGCATAAGATTAAAAAATAAATAAGCTGAATAAACTAAAGAAATTGTAGAGAAGATATTATTTCTTGGAGCAAATAGATGTAGAAGTTTTTGGCAAAAATTATGTAACTAGGTGTTGATCTTCGAAGGCTTTCCTCACTTTCCTTGGAGAGGATGATGAGAAAAGTACTCCTAAATTGTATATGATTGTTTTGTTAATAGTAATGTTCACATTAATTGCCAAAAAGAAAAAAATAATTCTATCAAAAGGAGTCGATTATAATTATATATCCTATGATGTAGAATTTTTAAAAATAAATACGTGATAAAGGAAAAAAAGGAAAATATTGACTATTGACATATGCGCAATTTTTAAATGTACCAAGCAATATTGCTTTGACCAGCATCACTTTTCTTAATTCCATTTCTGACTTCTCAACTCAACAATCAATCACCGCCCACCTTTTTCTTTTTCTTTTTTCTTTTTTGGTCTTTTTTCACCTGACAAAGCATATTGGACTTAAAAAATGTATTAAAAAAACTTTTAAATTGTTTCCAACTACATATGAAAATATGTTTTCTAGTGGTGAAATGTTAGGGATATTTTTTCATGGAAGTATTTATCTATGTATGTGTATTTATAAAATAATATTGTGTTATAGTAGTTAGGCACACTGCAATAATATTTTAAATAGTAAATCATAAGATGAGACGTTTTTAAATACGCATAAATAGATACATAAGCCTAAATATAGAACATAAGTTTCATGTGTCTTCAATTTCATAATTTTATTCAATAAAAAAATAATAAAATAATTTTTTTAATAAGAATTACTTACTTTCTCTATTTATTTTAGAGAAAATGACTACAACATGGAAACAATAGTATAGTATATAAATATCATCACTCTAATAATAAACTAAATTGTTATGTAATAATTTTAATTTATATTTTATCTTAACTTTTATAACAGCTTATTATACATATACTTTTTTAGATTTATCTTATAAATTATATATTATTATGTAAATTTCTTCAAATATTTTAATCATCAAAATAATACCAATCTTATTTAACAAATTTAGTGATGAAAAAAAGAGGTAATTTAACCACCATAACAAATGAAACAAGTCCCTCACACGTTTCACTTAACGCCGTTTAAACAAACCATCGGAATTGCTTCTTGTTTTGTAACCCCAGAATAACGCCTTTCGCAAAATCGCCCTCCAAAACGACCTGAGGAGGAAGAATCAGAACCTTTACCTTCTCTTTCTCTCTCTCTCTATATGTATACACATCCGCCACCTTCACTAATCGCTTGATTTCTCTGCTACATGCTCGCTGGACGGCCAATTTCACGGTATGGATTGATCGGATTATTTTGTTCTTACAGGGAGATTTGATATTGATTATGTTTGGAAATTTGTTGTATCTACTTATTTGAGCTGTAGAATTTGTTGCATGAATGGACATATGTGAGTGACTAGCTTTACAGATTAGTATGGAAATTCTTTGCTGATTATTTTTTATTTTGTCATTTCTTTGGCTTTACTTTCGGATCTCTATGACCTCCGATACAGTTTTTAGGGGGCTTTTTGCTATAGGGACTCACTCACCAATACTGTTTTCCTGCTAATTAGATGGTTGTAATTGAATTGTTTTCTGGCAAAATTAATCTTAGGTTTATAGTTCAGGGATCTGATTTAATGAATATTTTGCATTGGATTTATTGGGCGCTGTGCTTTATTGTGTAATTATCAACACGAACAATGGCATGTTTATAAGATTTATTGAATTTGGTTTTGCTGAACACTACACTATGCCCGCACCAACTTTTCTCGGAATGTGCTTTTGTGTACTTATTAACACGAAGAACAAATGTTTTATCAGAATCAGTTGAATGGATTTCATTGAACAATAGTGTTTGTGTTGACTGTACTGTGAGTAATTCCTTGTCTAATGCCTTGTCTTTGAAGTAGTTAGACCTATAGAGTCTTACAAAAATTGGAAATCACAGTTCCATGGCTCGGCTATCCCACCTAGCCAGGCCAGAAAAATAGATTAGATATAAATTAGATAAAATAAATGAGTTGAAAATTTTCAGCTGAAAGTGATCTTCCAAAAATGGGAATTTAATTTTTAGTGGAATCTTATATTGGTATTTTCAATGAATAATTTTTTCTCTTCTAAGAGGCATCGCTTCCCAGATTCTCAGCTTAGCTGTTACAGCTTTATGCATAAATATTATTCTATTGGGCAGGAGAGTGTTGTATGGGTGACTTGCCACACTACAGTGATGTATGTCAATCTCTGTGCAAAACTTGAATGGGTTTAACAATGTGAGCAACCTGGACAATATCTGTGTTGAGGGTGGAGATTGGTTCTTCAATTTCCCTCAAAATGTCCAATTAATATGCCATGTAAGAAAGCATTATATCTCAAACCATTCTCATGCTATATGTGTTCAGTATGAAGGATAATTCGTGCTGCATTCCTCTGTACCAAAAATATTTTGCTGCAGTAGTTAAAATGCATATTTGCTATGCTTTTGATAGGTGTGTTTTTTTTTTTTTTTTTTTTTTTTTTTTTTTTTTTTTTTTTGTTTGACTTCATTCTTTTTTGTTGCTTCAGAAATTTAACTCTCAAATTTGAATCATGAAGTAACATGCTGGCATTGTCATTGGTCTGACTGATAGCTGCCTAAGTATTATATGCTTTGTGTGTAAGCAAGCATGGGTTCTGCTTGCTGTGTTGCTGCTAAAGATAGAGCTGTTATAGATGGATCAAGCTGTGAAAATTTTCAGAGGAATGTCCACCAATCTCCTACATGGAGCTTTCGGTGGGATAATCGGGGACGAGTGGCTGGGGAGGAGATGCCAGTGAATAGGTCTTCTGATGGAATTGGTGGCAATGACGGATTACAATTTAAATCTGGAACAACTGTAGGAACAGTATATGCATCTGAAGAGGGTAGTCCACTGGATAGTTTCAGGTCACTTGCATGGCAGAAGTCACCAGTTTCTGATGGAAATAATCAAACTTCACTTCCTTTATTGGGTAAAACTTGCACTGCTCTCCCTTTTACTTTTGTATAAAACGAAATGATAAATACCGAATAACTAGGTGATTATGCAAATTGAAGATAAAGAAGATGTGAAATTCTGATTGCAAATGATGAGTTTGAATCACCTTCTCTTTTTCCCTTTTGAACTTTGTGAATTATGAGAATACCTAATAGGATGACCTAATGGTGGATGCTTTGTCATCCTGTGTGGAGCATGTGGAGGCAAAACTATATCAAAGCTCATGAATCCTCTTCAGGAAGAATTAATCCGCTAATACTAGCGGACCAAATTCTCACGCAAGAAATGTTCATTTGGTTGAAATGTAGTGAAGGGTCAGATGAAGGGAAAGTCTTACGTATAGAGTTGATTTTAGGGTTAAAATAGGATGTAAAATTGTTTAGTCGTACAATGAGTTTCTTTTTTGTTGTGACTTTTATTTGGGTGTCAAATACTATACAAGTGAGTTTTATAGCTTCCGAGATGTCTAGACCGGAGAATTTGTCACAGAGAAGATTGAGCTGCTAGCAAGGTGAATGATGGTTACTCTGTCTTGATAACAGGATATTATCAAATGATGAAAGACAAGAAATGTAGAATATTTGCATGTTCTCCTATTGGGGAGGTGCAAGTGGCTTAAGTTGAAAATGTAGTTTCTTATGCTTCTTGTGTACTGCTATGAGCAACTTTTTAGATCATTGAGCACATGAAATATTTTGTTTGAAAGGTGGTTGTGAAAATGAATCGTTACTTCTCACTTGCTTTATCAGGATAAAGAATATTTTAAGTTGTCACTTGCTTTATTAAAGGGTTGTTGGTCGTTACTTTTAGTTTTGGGGAACAGAAATATTAGGTTTTGCTGGAACAACCTCTGCTACCCCTACAAAGTTGAGGTCAAATATTTGTTCTCAAAGAAATTTGCAATCTCCAAGTTTTCTTGTATGCTTCATATATATGACTTGCTCTTGTATTTTTATTACAGTGAACTATAACATTAGTTAAATAAGATGAGTTATTTTTTCATTTTCTTGCTTATGTGGACTGCTATTTTCCTTAACCTTTAGGAAATGCCAACCTTACCTCTTTACCCTGAGAAGCAAGATTGCTAAAATAAAATTTTTCTGCACACGGTGAAGCTGATTTGGACCTTCATTTTTTAGTCAGAAATTTTTATGAACAAGGTTCAAGCTTTATTGATATCAAAGAAGCTCTAATTTAATTGCATCAACATGGGTGCAATTCATGTTAAGTACTTGACTCTGTCAATAATGCCATTTACTTTCTCTTGCTCGGCTATGTATGCCTCCTTTTTTTGCCATAAAAATTTCTCTCTATCTAGTCTGTCCTCCATACAGCCTGTGGAGTAGTGTTCCAAATGTAACTTGCATTTTTTTTTAATTGAGATCTCTTTTACTCCCAACATTTTTAGAAACTCTACCGTCAGGTGATGCCTTGACAAACTAATTACCAGGATGTTTAGAAAAGGATTCTCGAATTGAGAGGTAACTGTACAGTGTAAAAATAAATGATTTGAATCCTCTGGTTGCTTCTGACATAATGAGCATTAACTGCATAAAAGGGAACCCTCCTCTGGATTTGGGGTGCGTGAGGCAAGCATCATCGGCTACAAGTCAAATAAAGCAATACGCCTAGGATGGAGCCTGTTGCTCCAAATTTTCTTCCATGGCTATGAAATTATGTCAGGAGGAGTAGCCACTTATAGCTAGTTTGGCTGAGAACAAACCTATGGAATGTCCCAACTACTCTGGGGAATCAGACTTGTTCAGAGCTGCAAACATGCTGTTCAGTTCAAAAGTCACAACAAAAGACATGCATTCTCTATCTCCCAAACATAACAATGTCTTGTAAAGAATGAGGTTCCAATTAATGTCATCCAGTAGTAGCATATTGCTGAGATGTAACGGTGTACAGATCTGGAAATTGATCCATGAGAGGGGAAGTCCCCACTCCCCAGCCAGTCTTCCCAAAGTATAATCTGTTCATCGTCCCCCAAAAGTGATCTTGTTTTAGAAAAGAATTCTCCCAGAAGGATCTAATGAATTTCCATCAAACTGTGCCATGAAGAGGGTTCTAAGTTTTTGTCATCTAGGGATTTAGTAAAGAAAATTTCTCTTTCACAATTTTCCTCCATAGGCCTTTGTTATTATTATTAGATCTTCACAATCAATATAATATAGGACTTCCTTTGTATGTTTTCAAATCTTTACTTGTGGACCACTCTATCTCTTATCTGCGGTGACTCCATTTACCACACTAACCTTCTTCTCTTTTTTCCCTTGGCAAAGAAACTCTTTTCTCAGCTTGTTCAATCTGTCAATGACCAAAGTGGGGGAGGAAAACAGGAGAATAGTGTAAGAAGGGTATTGAGAATACTATTGATCCAATAGATCTACTGCCCAAGGAAAGATATTGACATTTTCGATTTGAATGTCTTTTTCCCACCTTCTCTGGAATATAGTCCCAAATAGAAATAGACCTGAATTTTTTCTCAAAGGTAATCCCAGGATATTTAAAGGGAAGGCTGCCAATGTTGCAATTTGAGGTGTTGACCAGTCATTGAATGTTGGGAACAATGTCTACAGGAAACAGGAAGCTCTTTGAGAAATTAATATGACGATCAGTAATCATTCTGCAAAAGAGAACTTGTTGCTCTTTAGCTTCACAAGAAATAAAGTATCATATGAATATAAAATGTGAGAGATGTTGGGATTATTTGATCCTCTGTGGTCTGCTGCATAACAACACCGGATCGCCTTGCATAATTGTCACGGACTTGGTCGCAATTCCAACAAACCGTGCGGTCTAGCGAACTTCTCTGCTCAAATTGCTAGTCAGCCTAACTCTTAACGCTTAGCAGAATGTCTCATGAAGGAACTTGAACTCTTGAGGAACAAAGAAAGAAACTTTGTATTAAGCTCTTGGTGCTTTACAATGCTTTACTTGCTTTGCCTCACTTGGTTGCAAATGAAGAATGGGGAGGTATATTTATACGACTACACCTCCTCAATGGACGGCTAGAATCTATTTGATCCAATGGCTACAAATGAGTCTCTAGAAAACTCTACCAAAATATCTAATATATTTACAATGGTCATAGAATATTCTACATAAGTATCTAGGATGTTTATAATGGGATAGATTTTTCTACATCTATCTCCAATGTTCTAGAACCTTTCAGGATCCTCCTTCAAGTTCCACACATGTCTAGAACCTTCCAAGCTTCTCTAGAGAATTCCACACAACTCTAGAACCTTCCAGACTTTTCTATAGAATTTCACACATTTCTAGAGTCTTCCCCACATCTCTAGAATCTTCCACACATCTCTAGAGTCTTCCAGATTATGGTGGACGCCTCTAGATGATTCCGGATAGCACCTTGGATGAATATTTGGGCAAAATTTAAGCGGTACGTCACATTCTCCCCCACTTAATGTGGTGACGTCCTCGGCACATCTCTCTTATATGCCTCGATCAGGTCGTAGTAGTCCCATAAAGCAAGCTCATGTTCCCAGCTTGCCTCGCTGTCGGGGGATCCTTTCCATATTACAAAGTACTCCGTGTAGCTCGGATGACTCCTGTGTCTTGGAATGACTCGGTGCGCAAGAATTTCCTCAACTTCACGTTCAGGCACCATGATAGTTGTAGGTTCTCTCTTTGACTTTCCTCGGCTTGGATCATCCTCATCTTGATGGTATGGCTTCAACAGACTCACATGAAAAACAGGATGCCTCTCCAAGTAAGAAGGTAAAGTCAAGTGATAGACGAGCTTACCGATGCGTTTCTCGACAGGAAACGATCCTGCATAGCGCTACTAGCCCTTTATGCACCTTGGCAAGCCTTTGGCTTTGATGAGAAAAGAGCTTCACCATGATTAAATCGCCTTCCTCGAACTCCAGATGCCTCCTCTTAGCATCGGCCCACTTCTTCATTTTCTGCGCGGCCTTTGTTAAGTATGTCCTTGCCAAGTCGGACTTCTCATGTCATCTTTTGGCAAACTTGTATGCTGCAGGATTCATCCCTTTGTAACCAATGACCATAGTTTGTGGCGTCATTGGTTGTTTCCCCAACTATGGTCATTGGTTGTTGCCCCGTGCTAACTCAAAATGGACTCGCCCCAGTCGATTAACTCTTCTGCAAGTTGTAAGAAAACTGCGCGATGTCAAGGAGCTTGGGGAGGAA
Source organism: Solanum clarkiae (assembly GCA_011800125.2). NCBI lineage: Eukaryota > Viridiplantae > Streptophyta > Magnoliopsida > Solanales > Solanaceae > Solanum > Solanum clarkiae. The sequence goes on from JAABOM020000002.1 coordinate 15,288,927, forward strand.
GACCATAGTCAGCTGAGCTTACTATAATCTCCCGCAAGCTGCAAGCTTATGTTCCCGTGAAGCGCGTGTCCTAGTCGGCGAACGATGGCACTCATCGAGCGAGCTTACTATTGGCCCCAGATGAGGGATGATGTTGAGCTCTATGTCAAGACTTGTCTTGTGTGCCACCAAGACAAGGTGGAACAACGTCACGCTTCTGGTTTGTTGGAGGACTACCGATCCCCGAGAGACGATGGGAGAGTATCTCTATGGATTTCATCACATGCTTGTCGAAGTCAGAAGGATGCAGCAACATCATGGTTATGGTGGACAGATTCAGCAAGTACGGAGTATTCATACCAGTCCCAACCAAATTTAATGTTGAAGATGCTGCGAGGTTTTTCTTTAAACATATGTTGAAGTATTGGGGCATACCAGAGACCATAATCAGTGACTAGGACACTCGCTTCACAAGAAGATTCTGGATGTAGCTCTTTAAAATCATGGGGTTCAAGCTCAACTTTTCCACAAGCTTTCACCCGCAAACTGATGGCCAAACCGAGAGGGTGAATGCTTTGCTTGAGCTATACTTGAGGCACTACGTCAGTGCCAATCAGAAGGATTGGGCCAAGCTCCTTGACATTGCCCAGTTTTCTTACAACTTGCAGAAGAGTGAATCAACTAGGTCGAGTCCGTTCGAGTTAGCAACGAGGCAACAACCAATGACGCCACAAACTATGGCTATTGGTTATAAAGGGCTGAATCCTACAGCTTACAAGTTTGCCAAGGGATGGCACGAAAAGTCCGACTTGGTAAGGGCATACATAGCAAAGGCCGCATAGAAGATGAAGAAATGGGTCGATGCTAAGTGAAGACATCTGGAGTTCGAGGAAGGCGATTTAGTCATTGTGAAGCTCCTTCCTCATCAAAGCCGAAGGTTTGCCAAGGTGCATAAAGGGCTAGTAAGGCATTATGAAGGACTGTTTCTCGTCGAGAAACGCGTCGGTAAGCTAGCCTATCGCTTGACTTCACCCTCGCACTTGGAGATGCATCCTTTTTTTCATGTGAGTCTGTTGAAGCCATACCATAAAGATGAGGATGATCCAAGCCGAGGTAGTCAAGGAGATCACCTACACCCATCACCATGGTGCCTGAACGAGAAGTTGAAGAAATTCTTGCGCACCAATTTATTCCAAGACGCAGGAGTCATCCAAGCTACACAGAGTACTTTGTAAAATGGAAAGGATCTCCCGAAAGCGAGGCAAGCTGGGAACATGAGCTTGCTTTATGGGACTACTAGATTATGATGGACGCCTCTAGATGATTTCAGACAGCACCTTGGATGAATTTTTGGGCAAAATTTAAGCGGTATAGTAAATTAAAGTAAATTGTAGTTTTGTTTTCCACTCAATGTGGTGACGTCCTCGGTGCATCTCTCTTGTATGCCTCAATCTGGTCCTGATAGTCCCATAAAGAAAGCTCATGTTCCCAGCTTGCCTCGCTGTCGGGAGATCTTTTCCATTTTATAGTGTACTCCGTGTAGCTCGAGTGACTCGCGCGTCTTGGAACGACTCGATGGGTAAGAATTTCCTCAACTTCTCGTTCAGGCGCTGTAGTGATAGTTGTAGGTGTTCTTTTTGACTCACCTCGGCTTGGATCATCCTCATTTCGATGGTACGGCTTCAGCAGACTCACATGAAAAACAGGATGCATCTCTAAGTGAGAAGGTAAAGTCAAGTGATTGGCTAGCTTACGGATGCGTTTCTCGATAGGAAATGACCCCTCATAGCGCCTTACTAGCCCTTTATGCACCTTGGCAAACCTTCGGCTTTGATGAGGAAGGAGCTTCACCTTGACTTAGTCACCTTCCTCGAACTCCAGGTGTCTTCTCTTAGCATCGGCCCACTTCTTCATTTTCTTACGCGACCGATGCTAAGTATGCCCTTGCCAAGTCGGACTTCTCGTGCCATCCCTTGGCAAATTTGTATGCTGCAGGATTCGTCCCTTTGTAACCAATGGGCATAGTTTGTGGCATCATTGGTTGTTGCCCCGTTGCTAACTCGAATGGACTCGCCCCAGTCGATTCACTCTTTTGCAAGTTATAAGAAAACTAGGCGATGTCAAGGATCTTGGCCCAATCCTTCTGGTTGGCACTGACGGAGTGCCTCAAGTATAACTCCAGCAAAGCATTCACCCCCTCAGTTTGGTTTTGAAGAGCTCTATCCAGAATCTTCCTGTGAAGCGAGTGTCCCGGTCGCTGACTATGGTCTTTGGTATGCCCCAATACGCTACCACATGTTTAAAGAATAACCTCGCAGATCTTCGGCATTAAATTTTGTCGAGAATGGTATGAATACTCCGTACTTGCTGAATCTGTCCACTACGACCTACTTGCTGAATCTGTCCACTACGACCAGATGAGGCAAGCTAGGAACATGAGCTTGCATTATGGGACTACTAGGACCTGATCGAGGCATACAAGAGAGACGCGCCGAGGACGTCGCCATATCGAGTGGGGGAGAATGTGACATACCACTTAAATTTTGCCCAAAATTTCGTCCAAGGTGCTGGGCCGGAACCATGTAGAGATGTCTACCATAGTTTGGAAGACTATGGAATTCTCTTGAAATGTGTGGATCTTTAAGGAGAAGCCTAGAGAAGCTTGGAAGGTTCCAGACCCTTGTGGTTAGGTGTAGATATTTCTATCACCTTGTAAATATCTTAGATATTTTGGTAGAGTTTTCTAGATACTCAATTGTAGCCATTGGATCAAATAGATCCTAGCCGTCCATTGAGGAGGTGGAGTAGTATAAATACACCTCCCTATTCTTCATTTGCAACCAAGCAAACAAAGCAAGTCACAAACAAGCAAAGCATTGTAAAATATTCAAGAGCTTAATACAAAGTTTCTTTCTTTGTTCCTCAAGAGATCAAGTTCCTTCATAAGTTCTCTAGCTTAGTCTTTCACCGTTCTGCTAAGCGTTAAGAGTTAGGCTGACTAGCAACTTGAGTCGAGAAGTTCGCTAGGCTGCACGGTTCGTTGGAATTGAGACCAAGTCCATGATAGTTTTGAAGTTGAATTACATTTTACCCCTACGCTAAATTATAATATTATAAAAATTTAATTAATTAAATATTCAGTAGTAAAATTTCTATAATATTTTTCTTTAATAAAAGTAAATACATCTCATAAGAAATTGAATTTTTTCTACTATTCTTGACATCTCACTATAAATAAGTTTTTTCTATTATTTCATTTGGTTAAAATATTCACAATTTCTTGAATCTTCTTCTCCGTCAGGTACTTATCACCTGCCCCTGCCCCCGTATCTTTTTTTTTTTCAACTTTTTTAATTTTCATGTGTTTGAGTTGAAGCAAGGTTTTCTGTCTACTAACCACATTTGGGTTGATCATGATGCATTTCAATATATGTATTATTTTAGTTTTTATTTTTCATGCATGATAATTAATTTTAGGACATTGAGTACTTCTGCTATATTATGTATCGATTTGAAATACTATATATGTCACCAAAGTAGCATCAAATTTGCAAGATTTTCTAACCTCAACTTATGAGTTGTTACTTTTCTTGTGTGTGTTTTGATTTTTATTTTACAGCACACAGAAAATCCAATAGTTTTGCAATACAAATTTGTATCAAGTATTTTAAGATGAATGTCCAATTGCACGTTTCTAGAGATTAGTTCCTATAAGCAGGAAAGGGGCCATGAGGAGCCCCACTGATAGGGACAGAGAATCTTGTCGATACATCTGGAAGCATTCTTAAATGTTTGTTTTTATGGATGTAGTAGTCAGGATGGGACATGATAACTTTGATTTAAATTTCTTTTGTTGAAATTTCATGCATTTAATTCTTCCAAAGTCATCGCTCTTTGATTTTTGTGATTAATGCTGTATATGTTTTGATTCTTCTTGTCCCTCTTGATGTGATGAATGGTGGAAGTCTTCTACTGACTCATCATATCTTTATTTGGAGGCCATTTACCCCAACTCATCTTATCTTTATTTGGAGGCCATTTACCCCAACGATATATTATGTTCTTTTAAATACCCTATGTTTGCACCGTGATGATACTGTTTGTTGAGAGATTTTTTCCTGTACGATTTTGATGTATAATTACTATGGAAGCCATAACCATTATTCTTCTTGTGACTTTCTTTTAGATGTAAGAGTGACAAAACTACCTCTTGCCCTTAGATTCTGTGTAATATGAAAATATAAATAGCCCTTTATGGATGGAAATCATAAGTTTGTTTGGAAGATGACAATATTATTATCTGTCTTTGCAGATCCCTTGGCTGAGAGGAATTCCATCGAGGTAACAACAGAGTGGTTTTACTTATTTCTGAAGACAATTATATGGCATGTTATGAGTTTTTGACATGCCTATTTTCTTTTGTTCCTGATAATTAGGTTAAAGAATTAGCTGGTTCGTCAGCACTTGCATTCCCCTCTCCTATAAAGCTATCTCCATCTGCTCCCTCCGTTTCATCTTTATCTGCATCTCCCTTATCATCGCGTGGCCAACTGCCTCCTGCTAGATTTACTCCTTGTTTGCCTCACCATTCTTCAGTGCACCAGCTGAGACAGCCAGTTCCTGATAGCTGCATACCGGGGCTGAAGTCACCTACATTTTCAATTTCTGAAGAATCATCTTCCTTTGTGCTCCCTGGTTGGAGTAATGAATCAACTAGGGGCTCTCATGGTGGATCATCAGATGGTTGGTCAGTTCCTGCCTTTACTGACCCGGAAAATCCTCGTAGAGACAGGTGGTCATTTGATAGTGAATCCTTTGGTTTCCGTCGTGAAAGGGCTGCTAGCCGAAGTTCTGGTTCATCTTCATTCGATCTCCAAACCTGTGGCATATGTGCGAAGCTATTGAATGAACTTGCTGTCGCTGTTCTAGTTTGTGGCCATGTTTTTCATGGTGAGTGCTTGGAGAATATGACATCTGAAGTCAATAGGTATGACCCAGTTTGCCCCGTCTGTACTTTTGGGGAGAAGCAGGCCTTGAAGATTTATGAAAAAGCTAAGGCTAACATTGAATTGAAAGCTAGAAAGAGATTCCGAAACAGGATTGTTGACAGTGATATTAGTGGCAATCTTGCTCGGTTTGAGCGTCAGAAAAGTAGTGCTCATGAAGGAGCAGGGTGTCCGAGGATGAGCTCCAGTTCCAGTATGAAGAGCTCTTCAAAGAGGCCCTTCCTACGGCATTATTTCTCCTTTGGTTCAAAGGGATCAAGATCCTACTCTGAGAGTCATTCAACTCGGAAAAGGGGTTTTTCGTGGACAAGATCTATCAAAAAGTAGGTTCCTTTAGGGACATAAAAGGTAAGCTCCCTTCTCATTTACATCCTCATTTTGCAGTGGATTTCTGAATGATTTTAATCCAAATCCCATACTCTGTCTGACATATGATTTACGTTGCATTCACTTGTGCAGATACCATGGCTAAGCTCTCTCAGCTGCCTTTTCAGGTAGTAGAGAGTCGTCAAAAGAGTCATGATCATGGTGGAAATGCATTCACAGGCAGGTTATACACTGGAAATGGGAACAATACAAGCTGGATGATTATTTTGTTACATAGGAAAGGAGAAGACGCAAATTGAAAATAGTTCTTTCAGTATATATTCTCTTGGGTTCCTTTCTTGTCAAGGCCATGAAATATTGTGCAGAAGATCTCTATGCTTTAAAATTGCTCACCGTTATTGTCTATACAGTAGCATATTTTAGGTGTTCTACTCGTGCCTAAGAGTAGCATCAGCCCTTGTATAACTGTGTATTCTTTTTGTATTTATTTTGAGCGAGTTAACAGCAACCGTGAATGTCATAACACCTTTAAAGGATTGGTTAACAGTACAGCCAGATTTCCCTGAATAACAAACACCCGATCCGACAAGCTGGAAGTGGATTAATTTTTGCAGGACGCTGCTAAAATGGGAAGAAACCAAAAGGGTTATATCGGTATGCATATATCCTTAGTTAACAGCGGCTTTGCTCCTTTAGCAACGATTTTGTCTGCTCATTTTTCTTCCAAATTGGGACAACCTTGACGTGAATGTGCAAAACAAAAGTGAATCTGCAGATTCACATAAGAAGGGGTTATGACATTAAACCTTGAGGAGGGGTGCGGAATCACTAACAGAGCAGTGAAATGTAAAAAAGAAAAAGTAAAGAAAAAGAAATCACTCTTCTGTGCGCGATACGTCATTTTAAAAAAATAAATAGTCGGTCCTCTGCGAGCGATATGTGTTTTTAAAAAATTAATTAATATTGACAAAATCACTGCAAAAGTAGCAATACATAGGGAATGTAAAAAAAGAGGAAAAGAAAAATAGACAACTATCGTTAACGACTGTTAAGTGAGGATATATTATTTAGGAAAAGTCCTTTTGGCCCAAAAATTTGACCTAAATTTGGCCGAAATGATAAAAGAAAATTTTTTGGATATATTTACCTTTTATCTTAAGAATTAAATATACTCTTGACTTATGTTTTTAACACAGTTAATGATTAGTTAAATTAATCATTTGTTATATTTTCATGGTTAAACGTGAGGAAGACCCACAAATTAAAGTCTTACTATATTCTTTTTTAAAAATAAATGTGTTATTTTTTTAATGTCAAATATATTCATTTTAAGTATTATAGAAAAAAATATATAAATGACTTAGATATATATTTTTTGGCTAACGTGAAAATTTGATTTAATTTTTAATTATTATTATTAAAAAAATTATGTAGGAGTACATTTGATCCTTCTTACAAAGGTTCAAGTATAAAATTGGAATGTAACACTTTTTTTTACCATTTAATCTAAAAAATTATGTTACTTATTATATGTTTATTTGATTAGAATGTGTTCTTATTTCGGTGAATCATATTATAATTCATTTAGTCTCACATTAATTGTTTATGTTTAATTATTTTTCTTAAAAATAGTACAAATATTATTTGAAAGATTCAAAGAGAAAATAGAAATAAAGTGATAATAAAAAGTATAATGGACAATGGAAGTAATTCAAGTGATAAATTATTAATAGTCACAAAATATTTTTGAACGATATTACTAAACAATGCTATTACATGAAATGATCTAATGTTTTTAGTTGAGTTTTTTCATTTTTAAAAAATAATTTGAAAAGTATATTTTTTTTTAATTTATCAAAATTGACTGTAGTTATTTTTTAT
>JAABOM020000002.1:15301906-15321603 GCA_011800125.2 Solanum clarkiae
AGTATAAATAATCAAATACATAATTAAAGAAAATACTCGTAATTTATACAGCATTTTGCATTTACTATATCTCTTGATCTTATAATACTTCTTTATATTTATAATTGCTTTCGCATTAAAATCTAGTTCTTCAATTGTTGAAAACTTCTATCAGAAAAATATTTTCTCTTAACATGCCATTTCCCAATAGAAATGTTGTGCCTCAAACTTTTTACTAGTGAAAAATCCTCTTTCATCTTTCTTGGCATGGTTACAAACATAAAAGTTTCTCCCAAACCATAAAAGTGATTGTCTCATTCAACCAAAACATTTTCGATGCTTCACTTAGTTTCTCCTTCAAATAGGGAAAGAAAGCAATGCTATTTCCATTCTGTAAATCATACTGTCTATGGGAGGTGTCATTTACAGTAGCGCTCTCAAATAACACGTTTCAATAATGTTGGAGTATATTTTTATTAACTATGATTACCATTTGCAACCTCTACTCAAACTAGTTAAGAAGCCCTGGCATTGATACCCTATGATGTAGAGCTGCATTCCATCACATGAGCTTAAATCAAACACGGTAGAAAACCAAAAAAAAAAAAAAAAAAAAAAGGGGTAACCTTATCAACTGATTCCACATACAAAGGTTTTATAGACTTGTGATGTTTCTCTATAGGTCAAGATATAAAAATTTGAAGTCCAACAGTGAGAAGTTTTTGATAAGGAAAACTATGTCGCAATGTTTCTGATTTTGAAGATTCTTTCATAAAGATAAAATACAGCTACAAGTTAACAGTAAGGAAGAACTTATCTAAAGATGTTCAGTTTTGAGAAGTTGTGATATCATTTTACAGATCAAGTCATGAACTTGGTGTACAAAGGCAAGATGTTTCTGATAAGGTAGGAAAACATTTTCTCATTCTTATGAATTCTAAGTTTCCTTAATAAACATAAAATACACTGCGTGTTCATTGTGATCGGTTAAAAATTATACTTTAAATTGGTTTGCAAGTTGTTGGCCAAAACTAAAGCTTTCCATTATTAGCTCATTATTACAAGAGACAACAATAACTATCTAGTGAAACACCACAAGTGAGATTTGGGAAGGTTAGAGTGTATGTAGACCATACCACTATCTCGTAGAGGTAGAGAGACCGTTTCTGAAAGACCCCTCACCTCAGGTGCAGCAAATCGAATTATAAAGAAGAAGGAGCCAGTGAAGAAAATATAGCAAGTCACCAGGTAACATTGCACAGTCTACCGGAAGGGAGCAGCAAAAACAATAAAATAATGCAATAATAGAAACGCAATAATGAATAAACAACATACTTGGCTAGATTATCAATAACAATAACAGACAATGATAAATATCAAAAGCAAGAACTACAGTGATACAACTAGTACAATGGCCAACACCAACCACCCTAAGCAAGACAACAATACACTATCTACTAAACTTCTATCCTAATACGTATCCTCCACACCCTCCTATCTAAGGTCATATCCTCAATAATCTGAAGTTGCATCATATCTTGTCTTATCACCTCTCCCTAATACTTTTTCGGCATCCCTCTGCCTCTCCTCGTATCCTCTGTAACTAACCTCTCGTGTCTCCTCATTGGTGTCTCCTTACATCGTCTCTTCACATGTTCAAACCGTCTCAAAAATTGAAAGTTATAGAAATTGAAATTGAAAATCCTTCTAGTTGAACATGAATTCACTAATGAGCTTAGGAAAAACTGTTGTAAGCTAGTAGATGCTTGTTGACCAGACAACCACATAAATAACACTTCAAACTAACTTGCCTATAGTTAAGAATAGAGCTTACATTCACTATCTTTAGTAGATGGTTCAAAGACTCCAAAGAAGTGAATTAGTGATGTTAAATGTTAAAATATGAGTAGGCTCACAACATGTAACACATTAATTGAAGAAAGCAATTGCTTATCTTGTAGTATATAGAAAAGAATTACTTATGGTACTACCAGACAATCAAGACTCCATATAAAGAATCTCTATGAGTATGACTTATAACTAATCCAACAAGAATTCTTCTTCTTTTCTCTTTTCACATGGTATCAAAACCTCTAACATTTTGGTAAAACCTAGGTAGCAAGAAATTATCCATTTGCTAACCAGAAAAAAAGTGAAAGCATTTATTGGATGACAGACATCCAATATCAAAAACATCAAGGGACCGTAGAGATCTTCACACCATGCAGTTTCTCTAAACCAAAACCATGATCTTCCATTTCTTTCTTTCTTACCTTAGGGCTGTGTTTGTTGGAAAATATTTTTCAATTTTTTCATATTTGGTGGATCATAATTTTTGGAAAATATTAGTTTTAGAACAACAAGCTCCTTAACAATAACAATAAAAAAGACTTCCAAGTAGAAAAACAAGTTCCACCAGAAGTATTCTACATTGATTGTCTCCTCCACACCCTCCAACACACCTCATCCCAATGCCATCTCCATAGCCCCCTTTCCCTCCACCACCACTCCATCTCAATAGTGTTTATCTAGTTTATATACAAATGCGTTTGGGATAATACTTTTGCTTACTTGCTTACTTACCAAACACAGGAAAGCAAGTAATAAAACTAGTTGGTATTTCCTAGGAAAAGATTTATTTTAACAACACATTTACCAAACACACAATAAGCATTGTTTTGTCCTACAAAAAGCAATCATAGCATAATCACATGGACATATTCATATCATTGCAAAAGAATCACACAGATACCACCAAAACCAGTCTGAGTGTGGTTCCAATATAACTAAGCTCTTCAGGAATTAGTTATTTTAGACATCAGGATTTTAGCAACAACCGCAAAGTAAAAGATGACTGCATTACATTACTATCATCAGGGATGTATATCCCAGTTTCAGAGGCTTCAATCGTAGACTTTTTCCATAAACGTACATACATATATGTAGTACATAGATAAATGTATAAACACACAAACACATATAATGTGTGCACGTATTCACCGCCTATAAATCCTATATCAGCTTCAGGCAACCAAATGAACATCAGAATACAAGATGACTTGGGTTTTGAGATTTTAGAGGATTTTACCTGTCCATAGCCGAGCATTTAGCTCCTTGTGCTTGAGTAGCTTTCTCCGGTACTCAGCAGATGCCGCACGGCGGCGGAAGACGTCTTCCGCCTCGCTCGTCATCGGAATTTTGTCAATAACCTAAGCTCCGCCTTGCTAAATTCAAATGACTTGAAGAATACGAAAAGAGGAATAGTGCGATTTTCAACTGTTCTCTTTCAGCAAAATGAAGGGGGGTTATCTAACATGTAGATTAATAACATATATTTCTAATATAATTTTGATATAATAACATGTAGATTAATTTGAATAGTATTTGAATACTTAAATTTCAGGTAAATTACATTTTTAACATCGTTAGAGAAAAAAAATAAACAATAATTATCATACATTTTGAATTCAATATATATAAGCATGTTTTAGGGTGTATTTGGTACGGAATATTTTTTTCATTTTCTCTGTTTGATTGGGTTAAATGTTTTGAAAAATATTTTTCAAATCAGTTTATTTTCCTCAAATTTAAGGAAAATGAAAAACATTTTGCAAAATTCATATTCAATTTCAAATTGATTTTTTTATCTCATCTATATTACGATCCCCTCCCCAATTTTTTTAAAATAAAATAAGATTAAAAAAATTACATTTTAAAATTTTTATTTTTCACCTATTTTTATCCTGACTCATCCAATTCCCTCCCACCCCCTTCCCCTCCCCCCCAAAAAATATTTTTACAAAAATTCAAAATTATTTTTTTAATTTTTTTAAAACAAATGAATTATACATGAATTTCAAATATTTTAGTACTAATTAAATTAGTTTATGTTGTTAAAAATGTATTATATTTGTTCTGTATTAGCAACTATCGAATTCATAACAATACATCATATTGAATTTAAATTGTGTTGACAATCTATTAAAAGTTGTGTAGAAAAATAGATTTCTCTCAAGAAGTACATCAGCTCTTAGAAAATTCAAAATATCCCACAATTAGCAACAGGACCTTTTCCTCAAAACCTCAGTTCGCCACAATCACCAAATACTACAAATGCAATGGATGTTGACCTCCTAGGAAATCCTTCTTAATAAAGGGAAAATCTGAATTAGAGATACCCTCTAAATGAAGAATCAAGCTTCTTATACAACTCTTAATCAGACTCAACAATACCAGCAAAAGAGGAAAAGCAAAGAATCTACCATATTTAGATGCAGTTAGTCATAATAAAACTATTCAAAAAGAGACTCGCACATAGTTACATAAAAACTAAACTGAGAGATATGTGGAAGCCAGGTCAATTTTTACTACTTATTGACCTGGGTTGGAATTTTCTTTATAGCTAAGTTTAGCTAAGAAGGCAATCTGAACAAAGCTTACATAAAGGACCTTAGTTTGTCACAGGCAACTTTTTCACAGTCACAAGATAAAAATCAAAGTTTGTCCAATAAGAAGCTATGATAACACACACTACAATCTGGATCAGATTACCCTAGCTCCCAATTGAGTTCTATGATAAAGAAATTCTTGAAAAAACTTATGTAGGTTCCTAAATATTGACACATACACCTCTGCAACACTAGGAGGACACAATGTGCATATCTGCATCCAAGTACTACTAAATATTCCGATTATTAATGAAGTAAAAATTGGGTATCACTCCCAAAAAGTTATCTACGAAGGGGAAGGAATTTTCTGCACTGGTTCTGAAAGCTAGGAGACATTTCTAGGAACTATTCAAGCTCTTATCCACGAACCATCAATACAAGGAAACCCTTATCTCCGCAATGCTAGGACTTGATAATAACTGGCAAATTATCTCCCTTTACAAAGATGAAAAATCAAATTTCTGGATAACAAGCCACGACGGGTGAAGAATATGCACAAGTAAATCCATTGAAAATGACGTCAAGTAAGTTCCGAAATTCTACTATAGGTAAGTTCCTTTTCCCCTAGTCTCTGTCTTTCTCAAGCTACCAAATATCACCTTCTCACTAATTGAATACCTACTCTAAGAATGTAGTTTAATACCATTATTTTTAAATGGAATTCCCCTCCACTTAGGACTTTTATGCTCAATGTTGACGGCTATGTGAAATCATGCCCTAATATTGGCAAAATAGGAGGAGTGATTATAAATTTAGAGGGAATCGGGCACTAGGCTACAATGCCGAGATACCTCATGTGAATTCTATCATGGCTGAACTTCAAAGACGGTAAACTAGGTCTCATGTTGGCTATCCAACACAATCTCACACCTAAGGAATCAATCTAGATTCTCTTGAAGTTGTTAACATGTTGACCCATGATAACATGTTTTATTCTAACATCATTGTGGAATGCAGATCTAATGCAACAGTTAGGAACAACAGTAGCATCCTACATTTTTGGAGAGTAGATGATGTGCTATCAAAATGCAACAAATTTAATGCCTAAAATCTAAGATTTTGTGTGTTCTCAATGCAACTTTTATGATTTTTATGTGTTTTTTGTGTTTGTTTTTGCAGAAAATACATATTGGCTTAATTTTGAAAAAAATACAGATTTTGCTGATTTTCAGGACCTACGAGCTCCACCAGGAGTCATAGCCTAAGCTATGAGTCGTATAAGCAGTCTCGTATCAACTCACAGTGTTCAAAAGCAAAGTCTGAAAATGTGAAGTTCAACCATACGAGCCCCAGGTACGAGTCGTAGTCCCTTCTACGACTCATAAAGGGTGGCCTCGTAACAAATTAGAGTATTAATCAAGATTGGACCAAGAAATATAAGTATGGAATACGAGAAGGCACTACGAGTCATAAATCAGACTATGACTCATAGAGGTGTATTATAAGAGTGAAGTCCAAAATGCAAAGTGTTGACCACGAAAGTCCGACTACGACTTCGTAGGGCATACTACTAGTGGTAATTATGAGCCAAAGCAGACGACGACCAGATTTTCTATTTAATTTAGTGACCCATTTGTAAACACTATAAACAGTATATTTTAGGATTTTAGCAGTAGTTCTTCACAGTTTTTCAGAAGTTTTTGAGTCTGGTAGAGAGTTTTAGAGAGAGAATAGAGAGTAGATTTTTTAGGGTTTTCTTTGGAGACTCAAATTTATTGATTAGATTCACTTGTGGATTAACTTCATTCAAGCTTGCGATTCTAAATATAAAGGTAGTTTTATTGTTCTTCATTCTTCTTGGGTAAATTATCAACTGTGTTTTCCTAATTCTTTATTTCTTTTCTTGCTCAAATTATGAGTAGCAAAACCCATAACTTGGGGTTGTGGGAACCATGAGTAGCTAACTTAGAAAACTCAGATTATTTGCACTTCTTGAGTTGGGTATTTGCATGTATTAGCTTTTTTCCTTCATTTACATGTTGTTTAATGGTGGCTAATATTGAACCCCGCCTAGTATCATGATCCCGATCCAAGTAGTGATGAATAGGAAAATGAAATGGTTAACAGAATTCGATTGATGTGTTCTCGTCTAATCAACCAATCCCGGCCAAGGAGAGGTTGACTGGGACAATAGGTAATGTTTAGTTTAGCACCTATGGTAGCCGGCCAAGTGTCATGCTGAAATTCGACCTTCACCTTCAGAAGAGGGTTGGAAGAACCTAAATTATCTTCCTGCATGCAATTTCCCAATTAAGGTTGTGTTATCCGGGGTGTGTAAGTTAGTCAATCATGAGGAACACAAATTCTCAAGTTGCTCTCCAATTTGATTGTCTCTCTGTTTTATTAGTTTAGTTTAATTTTCTATCAATCATTGCAAAATCTCCTTTCCTTAAGAATTGAGTTATTTGATATTTGAATTGATTATTGGTGAATCAAAGTGTCAAAGCCCCGTATTCCCTTGGAATTCGACCCTAATCTTGGTTAGGTTTTTACTATTGACGATCGTTTTGACCTCAAAATAGAGGCATATCTTGAGCAACGATCAATAGAATAAAGTGGTTAATCTTCTAAATAAACATAGAGTGAAATGTTTGTCTTTCATAAACTCCACCATTTTAATAGTTCTGTCAATATATGCAGTCAAAGCAGTGTAGGCATACATTATTGGAACTACGTACTCTAGGAAACAGGGGTGAAGCAATAGCTGGATAAGGGTGGTCACCTGATCAACCTTCGTCGGAAAATATATATATTGAATATCGATATTATTGGTAATATACTAAATTCTGAACAACTTTGACATGATAAGGAAGGGTGGTCCAGTGATTAAGGATGTGCAAATTATTAGCTAAAGGATGCAGGTTCAAGCCTCACTTCATCTTTTTTTTTTTTGTAACTTTTCATTAAAAGAAATGCACGAAAGCTGAGGGCTGAAGCTAGCTGTCTTCCATTAAAAACAAAAAGTCTTTTGACTTTAAAAATACTTTTTAAGACTTTTCTTTAAAAAATATAATAAAATCATTTATATTAAATAAATTTTATTTTTAGTTCTTTTCAACTTCTTCATTAACTTTACTTTTTCAAAAAGAAAAACAAAGTAGCAAACCCTTGCCAGTTGCCTTTACTCTTTTTTCTCTCAACTCATAGTCTCGTACTCTTTTCAAGTTAAGATTGGAAGTTATTAAGCATCATAATATTTTTTTCCTTCAACTTATATTGTGTAAAGGTATTTCTTAGTTCTTTCTATTTTTTAATTTATTTTTTCTTGAAAATTGCTTTTGTGCTTTTATTTTATTTTTAATTTTTTTTTATTTTTGCTTTTGAGAGAAACATTTCATACTTTACTTTTTTTTATTAGTAAGTTAGTCTTTTTTACAAAATTGATAACTTAGTAATTGATATTATTTAGGAAGAATGGATAGTTTTAATTTTTTTATTTTGAGAATTGAATCTCCTATTCTAATAATGTGTTGAAAGACATTATCTTAATTAATTTGTATGTTGAAAGCTACTTAATTTCTCAAGTATGATCAAATATTTGATGTACTCGAATTGATTTCTAATAAGTGTGATGTATTTGATTGCTATTTTATTTGGAGTTTCAATGAGTTTGGAGAATATTTTCATAAGGTACCCAAAACAAGTTTGGCATCTCAAAATCAAAATCAATCATGTAGAGATGGAAATGTTGACCAAAGAGTTGATTCGACCGAAAGACTGATACAATCATCTTACTCTTCTCAGAGACAAGAATTTGATGTGAATGATCTAAAGACTGATCCAGCTGAAAGAATTCTAATTTTAAATTATCATCCAAACATTCGTGATGAGGTATGGAGGGCATACACTACAAAAGGTCCTTGCCAATCTTGGACTCATAATTTCCCTCAAACTGATTTTTCTGAAACACCATGTCATTTTGTTTCTACGTGGTTTAAAGAATTTTCTGATTTGTTGGAATATAATACTAGTGCAGATGTTGCTTATTATTTACTTTGTTATTTATTTAAAGGAGAAAGCATGCATCAAGGTGGTGGTAATGTATTTTCAACTAAAGGATTTCGAAATTGGTATAGAAAGGATAGTTTTGCTACACATATTGGTCCTCCAAATAGTGTACATAATCAATCCAAAAGAAAGTGTGAAGATCTAATGTGGGAACAACAATCTATTTAGTCTGCATTTTACAAGTTGGATGATAAAAGTAAGCAAGAATATCAGTTTCTCTTAAATGCTTCAATCGATGTGGAAAGACTTTTCTTGGATCAAGGTTTTGCATTCCGTGGTCATGACGAGAGTGATCGTCATTGAACAAAGGTAATTTTCTTAAAGTTGTTTCTTAGTATGCAGCTAGATGTGATGAAATTAAACCTTTTGTGTTAGAAAAGTCTCCAAAAAATAACAAAATGACTTCTCATGATATCCAGAAAGACATTGTGACTGCGTGTAAGATTGAAACGATTAAGAATATAATAGAAGATATAAATGGTGATTACTTTTCTCTATTGGTTAATGAATCTAGAGACGTGTCATGTAAAGAGCAAATGGCTATTTGTCTATGATATGTTGACAAAAGGGATTTTGTGATGGAGGCTTTTATTGGACTTGTTCATGTTAATGACACTAGTGCTTTATCTCTAAAGAAAGCAATTGTAAATGTACTTGCTCACTATTCTCCATCTTTATCTTATGTACACGGACAATGTTATGATGGGGCAAGCAATATGCAAGATGAGCTAGGTGGTCTTAAAACTTTGATTAAACAAGAAAGTAGATAGGCTCATTCTATTCATTGTTTTGCTCATTAACTTCAATTGACTCTCGTTACGGTTTCTAAAAAGTTTGTTCAAGTAGGAGAGCTTATACTATTGATTTCAAATATTTTGAATGTGTTGGGGGTTTCTTTTAAACGCGTGGATAAATTTTGAGAATCTCAAAAGGAAAAACTCTGAGAGGCATTGGATATGGGTGAATTATAAATGGGTAGAGGATTAAATCAAGAACTTGGTCTTATTGAAGCCGGCGATACTCATTGGGGATCTCACTACAAATCATTTAGGAACTTTATTAGTAACTTTGGATCTATTGTTGATGTACTTGATGCTCTAATTGTAAATACAAGTATTTTGGAAGAACGAGCAAGCGCGTCGAGATTTCTTAGAAGTTGTCAAACATTTGACACTAATTTCTTGTTACATTTGATGACTGATGTGTTAGGAATCATATATGATCTTAATGTTTCATTATAGAAAAAGGAGCAATATATTGCAAATGCCATGATTCTTGTAAAGATAGCAAAGAGAACGTTGCAAACTTTAAGAGATAATGAATTGGATCATCTCTTGAAAAGACACATTGGATGGGATTCACTGAAAGAAAAGGTAGATGCATTTTGTATCAAGCATGACATTCCATTAGCCAATTATAATGATCCATATGCTAATTTTGGGAGATCACAACGTAAAGTAGTTGACTATACTATTTTGTACCATTATCGTATGTATGTGTTTTATAAAATCATTGATTGACAGTTGCGAGAACTTGATGATCGTTTCAATGAGCTGACAAGCTATTTGTTCAATGGAGTAGCTTGCTTGAATCCAATTGATTCTTTTTCTAGTTTTGACATAAAAAAGATAATGATGATGGCTGAATTATATCGTGATGATTTTGATGAATTCAACATGAGAGTTCTTGAGAATCAACTTGCTAATTACATTATTGATGTTCGTGATATTGATAAAAGGTTCTCCAATTTGAGTGGACTTGAGAAACTTTCAAGAAAGTTGATTGAGACAAAGAAGCATTTAAATTAGTCTCTTGTATTTCTTTTGGTGAAGTTTGCTTTGCTTCTACTTGTTGCCACTGCTATAGTTGAAAGAGCTTTTTCGTCGGAATCAAATGAATTGAATGATGACTTCTTAGATGGTTGCATAGTTCGTTATGTAGAAAAAAAAGTATTTAAAAGTATTTCTAATGAGTGTATCATGAAAATATTTCAAGAGACGAAGAGTCGTCGAGTGCTATTGTAATTTCAATTAACATATTTTTGTATGTACATGAAGCTACTAGTTAATGTACTTATCCCACTTCATCTTCTTCATTTTATCCATAGATATTTTGTTTTTTTTTTTTTTGCAATTTTTTATTTTGGATAGTTGATTAATTTAACATTAAATAGGGGAAGAATATGAACAACTTATATATGAAGCTATTTTGTTATTGATCTTGGTAATTTGTCCAGCCTAGTTTTTTTTTATTCATTTATTTTCTTATCCTAAAAATGAACACTCTTAACGAAAAGTTTGACTCCGCTACTGAACTGTAATAGCTACTTATTAGGCCACACATTGGCCCAAACTCTAACAAGACCTGTCGTATAAGGATGATCCTCCTTGCTTTAATATTTATGTCATAAAATTGTGCCAGTATAACAAAAAAAATAATTTAAATTATATTATAATTATCATTTATATTTAATACAGTTTTAATACAACTTTTCAAAAGTTTATCTCTTCTTATCTAGTAAATCATTATCTTTAAAACCATTTTTAGAGACTACTAGTAAATATAATCAACCCAAAAGCCAACCACCACATGTAATCCATCGCACTTCTCAGAGTTCTTCAAATAAGAATCTCTGATGAATCACCACCATCAAGGCTTATTGTCGTTGTCAGCGCAGGTACTATTAGCCACTAGAATGAACACCAAATGAGTTCAATTATTATTTTTGTTTGATTGCCTTGTTATCAACTACTATTGATTTTCTGTATGCGCTCAACTCAGAATACTTGACTTTTTTATTATATAAAAAAAAGATCTCAACAATATGATGTTCCATACGTATTGTATTCGTTACTATGTGTGTGTGAGAGAGAAGGGTAAGAATCACCCCCGCTCCCACCCCCAACTTTATTTTAAAAATCCCCCCCTCAACTTTGAACGACAATCAAACTTCCTCCATTATTTTCTGAATTATCCATTTTATCCTTGCTATATCACACATATGTAATTCTTCTTTATATTATATATAATTTTATTTTTTAATCTAGGTATTCATAACTTTTTAAATTTTTTTTAACTATAAGCAGAATAATATTTTTATGAATTTTTAATTGCTTTTTACTTTTAAACACTTTAATTTTTTTAAACTGTTTGGAACACAAAAAGTATTTTTAAGAACTTTTTTAAAATAGAAAAAGTACAAAAAAAAAGATCGAAAGTCAAAAATTAAAATTTAGGGATTCTCAACTTTTGATTTTTGATTTTAACTTATAAGCACTTAAAAAAAAATTAATCCAAACACCTTCTTAGTCCACTCATGATAAGCGTATGGTAATTCAAGACGAAACTGAGATGGAGGGCAAATTTGTTTTATTTTTTTTAATGGACAGATAAATCTAAATCAATTCAACAATATAAAAGTATGTTTGAGACCAAAATCAAAACAAGCACAATTTCACTATATTTCTCATAGTTAAGCGACCTCTTTCTGATATGTCTAAAAATAGATGGTAACTTCTAAAAAAGGAGATAGAAAACTAAGAGTAGAGAGAAAATAACGCTAGATAATCATTTCAACCACTAAAGTATGTAACAAAATAAGGCATCGACATTAACAAAAATTGAAATAAAGCTTCACATATTTTTTTCACCCCAAAAATAATGGGGAAAACTGGGCAGAATTGAAAACTCACACCTTCATTTTATTTTTTCAATCTTTCCTACAAGAAAATCATCAATGGGGCTGGACATGGGAATGAAACATAAAATACCACCCCTACGCTCTACCCCTACCCATATCATGGGCATGTTATTGCTATTGTTCATCACAAATGTCAGTGCGCAAGATGATGCTGCACCTGCAAAATCTTTTCCAACTTTCACCCCTGAAGACAATTTCCTTGTGGACTGTGGAGCAACTTCTCCTGTAACACTTTCGGGAAATAAGGCTTTTCAACCTGACCAAAACACCGCCAAATATCTTTCGTATAGTGGTAAGGACATTCAAGCATGTGCTTCCGAGAAAAGCAACGTTCCATCAACCATATATCTTAACGCAAAAATCTTCACAACTGAAGCTACCTACACATTTCATGCCACTACTTCTGGTTTGCATTGGATAAGACTACATTTTTTTCCTTTTAAATACGAGGAATACGATCTCAAAACAGCTAAATTTTCTGTTAGGACCGATACATTAGTCCTCCTGCGTGATTTCCAAATTGCGAAAGATGAGGCAGCTGTCAAGGAGTTTATTGTTAATGTCACCACGGAACGTTATGCTATTACATTTGAGCCAGCTAAAGGATCTGTGGCATTCGTTAATGCTATCGAATTTGTCACTGTCCCTGCCAAGATGCTTGATTTTTCTGTACCTCTTCTTTTCCCTGTGTCACAAAAATTTGATCTGTCTAAAAGTAATTTTGTGACAATGTATAGGCTTAATGTTGGTGGTCCTGCTTTGGATTCAACGAACGATACTCTTGGACGTAATTGGATCCCTGATGTAAAATTTCGAAACAATGCCACAGGTGAAGAGGTATCGACACAAGCCTCTGCAATAAATTATCTGAAATCATCAGGAGGTTCCCCGTTGATCGCGCCACCAACTGTTTATAGTTCTGCTGTAAAGATGGCAGATTCAGAAACTACACTTGCTAATTTTAACATATCATGGAGTATGGATATTGACATTGTATATCCTCACTTGATTCGGTTACATTTCTGCGATATTATTAGCAAAGCGCTTAATGAACTCTATTTCAATGTGTACATAAATGACAAGATGGCTATATCTGGGCTAGATTTGTCAGCATTGACAAACCATTTGTCTACAGCTTATTACAAGGATTTTGTGGTAGATTCCTCGATGGTGTCTAACCCCCTCGTGGTACGTGTTTCTCCAGTGAATGATGCTCAAGGTTTTAGAAATGCAATTCTAAATGGCCTTGAGGTGTTTCGAATGAATAACTCTGTAGGTAGCTTAGATGGGGAATATGGTGTTGATGGACAAAAACAAATTGGTCCAAGTAAAACAGTGGCTTATGTTGGATTTGCAATGATGTTTGGAGCCTTTGTGGGGTTGGGTGCAATGGCTGTTAAATGGCAGAAGAGACCTCAAGATTGGCAAAAGAGGAATAGTTTTTCGTCTTGGTTGCTTCCTGTTCATGCTGGTGATTCAACGTTTATGTCATCATCTTCGCGCAGCAAGAGCCAATTCTTCTCATCAAAGAATATGGGATTAGGTCAATACTTTAGTTTTGCTGAATTGTCAGACGCCACTCAAAACTGGGATCCGAGTGAAATAATAGGCGTTGGTGGCTTTGGAAATGTTTATTATGGAGAGCTTGATGATGGGACAAAAGTTGCTGTCAAGAGAGGCAATCCACAGTCTGAACAAGGTATAAATGAATTCCAGACTGAAATTCAAATGCTATCTAAGTTAAGGCATCGACATTTAGTGTCATTGATTGGGTATTGTGATGAAAGTGCTGAGATGATATTGGTTTATGAGTTTATGCAAAATGGTCCATTGAGAGATCATCTCTATGGAAAGAATATGCCGCCTTTATCTTGGAAGCAAAGATTAGAAATCTGTATTGGTGCTGCTCGCGGGCTTCATTACCTCCACACAGGTGCATCTACTGGGATTATACATAGAGATGTTAAAACCACCAACATTTTGCTTGATGAAAATTTCGTAGCCAAGATGGCTGATTTTGGGCTATCAAAAGATGGACCAACGACAGAACAGACTCACGTGAGCACTGCTGTCAAGGGAAGTTTTGGCTACTTGGATCCTGAATACTTTAGGAAGCAACAGCTGACAGACAAATCTGATGTGTACTCATTCGGGGTTGTACTTCTTGAAGCGTTATGTGCTCGTCCTGCTATTAATCCAGCACTACCAAGAGAGCAAGTGAATTTGGCAGAATGGGCAATGCAGTGGAAAAGAAAAGGTTTATTGGACAAGATAATTGATCCAACACTTGTAGGCCAAATTGATCCAGAGTCAATGAAGAAATTTGCGGAAGCAGCAGAGAAGTGTTTGGCTGAATATGGTGTTGACAGACCTACTATGGGTGATGTTTTATGGAATTTGGAGTACGCGTTGCAGATGCAAGAAGGCTCGTTACAAGAAAAGACAGAGGACGTTGATAACAGGGAAATAGTTGCACCAATATCTCCTGCTACAGTTGCCCATGCTCCTGATAACCAACATATTTCATCACCACAGCAACATAGAAATCCTACTGAAGTTCATGACAATTCAGAGTCTGCTATATTTGCTCAATTTGCTCCTCTTAATGGGCGATAAAAGGAACACGATAGACAAATCATTAATCGTACGGTTATGAAATACTTGGTGTACGTATATGTATGCAGTAAGATTCAGCTTCTTGTGGGTGCCATTTAATTAAGAGCTGAATTGTACTCAAGAACAATGTAATGTCTCACATAATTAACCACTTTACTACATTATTTTTATTTTACTGGTATCTCTTGCATCCTTTCTTAGTGATGGATTAAAAAACTCAATCAGCAGATCTATCGAGTAGTATTTCTAAGTATTTGTATCATGTTATTATCAATCATCATTGCTATTAAGTACTGTGTTATGCAAGTTCCCATTTATAGTGTACTAATTTTTTAATCATGAGTTCCAAGAGAGTACTTCTTGGCTTGAGCATAACGCAAGTACTATTATTATTTGTAGAGGAAGTATCGCGCGGTTTCAACAATTTTTTACAAAGAGGATAAATACACTTTCACCATAGTGAGAGCTTTACCTTTGATGGTTTGAGCAAGTCCTTAGTTAGAAGCGATGTTGAGTTCAATTCTACTAAAACACATTGCAGGCTTTATGTTTATACAAATTCTTGGAACATTTTGAGTTTCAACCGAGACGTTCGGGTGCTGAGGCACCTTAAGACTTGTACATAGACCCCTAACACAAAAGCATTGCTCAAACCCCATAATGAAGGCTGGAAGAAGAGAACAGTACAATTTCAGTAATGTTTGGCATCAAGGGTCCCTGACCAGATTTGGCTTCAAACCAAGAATTGTTATGGGCATTCATACATTTCCCATATGCCAAGGTAAATTTGACAAATTAACCATTACTCCAAAGAACAAAAAGGAAAACACTGTGGTAAATAATAATCTTCTCCACTAACACCTGCCAAATTTCTACATCAAGCATATGAGAAATCTAATAGAAAATCGATTAAAGGGCAACATTATTCTAAAGGTGCAGTCCACATAGGGATGTGCAAGAAAATGATCATTGTTGCAACCATCCAGCCAAGTCGGGATAGTGAGTGAAGAAAACTCTGTAGGAATCCTCCTTCATAAACCCCTGCAACATAGCAGTTAGGTAAGTCAATGTCACAAATGAAGGCAGTTTTGAGTGGTCAATGCAGGAAATTGACAATAAGAGGAGTGAAGAAAGCTTGTTCAAAAGAAAAAGAAGAGTGAAGAAAGCTCGCAGAATGAAAATTTAACTGCCAGTTTCAACAAAAAAGCTTCAAGAACCAAAATACAAGAGCAGGAAACATATTCATATCTCGAGCAATTATCCTGCTATACAGTTTTCCCACTGGAAGATGAATACAGGCCCCAAAAAATGCTCTCTCTTTCTTTTGTTCGATCATTTAATAATGTCCGGTTTCATTCAACATTCATAATAGGAATCTAGAGGATGCAGCTGAGCACAAAAAGCACAGTAAGCTCCTGTAAATGCCCTGGACTACTAATTAAACATCAGGGGAGCTGACAATATCTAAAAACACAAGGGAATTGACATCACTAAGATTACACCATGCAAAAAGGTTTAGCAAGCATACAACATGCCTAATGATATCCATAAGTGAGGTTTGGAGAGGATAGAGTGTACGCGGACCTTACCACTACCTCACCGAGATAGAGGGGTTGTTTCCAGAAGACCCTCGACTCAAATATATCAATTCCAAAAGAAGAAAAAAATAACAGATATAGAAGGAAAAAAAGTTTAGTAAGCATCTGGATTATAAATCATAAAGTGGAGTTGTGTTTCCATCAAAACACCTCCGATTCTTCTTCTTCTAAATACTCCATATAATGAACTGTCAAATCACCCTCCAAATATTTCTGATGGATTTCTCAACTCTCTAGCTACCCACAACAATAACAACATACCCTATGGAATCCCAGTGGTGCCTGAGAAGGGTAAAATGTACGCAGACCTTACCACTACCTCACAGAGATAGAGAGGTTGTCTCCTGGGAATCCTCGTCTCAAAAACCCATGAGCAGAATAAACTAGACATGAGAAAAGGGAAAATGGAAAAGAAAAGGAAAAAAAAGGAAGAACGACTAATAATGAAAAGCCCATGATAATATGTAAATACAGTAAAATTAACATATATAAGACGGGTAATGACAACACATGATATAAAGATACGACTAATCCTACTACCCTAGTATATCCCAAGGCCAGACAACAACCTAATGTTACTAGCCTATTAGCTTGCTACTCTAATTCGCGACCTCTACCCCTTTCTATCTAAGGTCATGTCCTCAGTGAGATGCATAGCAGATAAAAGTAAAAATGTCATGGCTCCAAACTGGTCCTAGTCTTTTTATTAGATCAACCAAGGGGTAGTGCAATAGCACCTTCAACAACTAAGAAGATATATAATATCCAGAAAGCAGAGTATCCACTTCTGGAGCCACAAAGTATCTGAACAAGGAGAACAATATGAACCCTGAAATCAAGTTTTTGAACCACCTCCATCACTATACACAAGTAACCTTGGTCCTTCACAGTTCTCGCATCTACCAAATCTCACGATGCTGCATCAAGAGCTTCTTCCAGAGTCAAACTTCCATCAGTCCATGTCTTAAGAAAAAGTATCTCCTATTTTCCCTGACTCGAGCTTTATCACATCCAAGATACCAATTCACAGATACCAATCCCAAATCATGTGAGATGAACCAAAGAAAGAGATACCCGACTCATCATAATAACCGAAAACAAAAAGCTACTTCACACCTTGTTAGAATCTAACCTATACACCACCTATATTCAGTAACTGCATTCTGTACAAGTGAGAAAATAATTTTGAGAACACCACCAATATTCAGTAACTGCATTCTGTACATCTGAGAAGACAATAATTTTGAGAACATTTAATTCTTGCCCATAGTTAAAACTCGTCCACCAACACTGCTGCCCTAATAGAACACTCATCCTCCATAAACAGGTCCTTTTCCTGTTAAACATGCTCCACAACAACCGATTTATCATCCTCCCAACTTCTCACCACTTTTGGAAGAAAATCTGCTTATATGGAACTGAATTTGTGAATTCAGCCCAAAAGATATCCTTCAATCCTAGCGCTATCGAAGTAGCTACAAGAACTTGAGAGAAAAGAGGAACAAAATAGGACCAACAATTGCTCCAAAGAAACATCTCTTCTAAACTGGCAAATTTAGACAACTGGAGCTTCGAGGAAGAGAAGCACCTCAGTCAGAGTTATCTTCCTCAACTTGAAAAATACATGTGTAGTGCTGTTTAACAGGTAAGAGATCCAAATCAGCAAACACCACATCTGCTTTAAAAAACGGGAGTCCCGCATTCTCAAAACCACTGTAAATGACTATAACAGACTGCTGCTTAGAAACTCGTTGATCGTGCCCCTTCTCATGTTTGGTGCATGAACCCACCTAACTTATTGGGTGGACAACACAATATCACAGTGCAACTAATACTTCTCAAGAGTAGATAAACACATGAAAATTCCACTACTTAAGCACCCGCACTCCATTTAAAGCTAATGGGTAGATAAAGAAAACCAGAAGACTTGGGAGACCTTTTCATGATTTTTAATGAGCCAATTGCCTAAGAACATGGAGTACAGAGAGCACCACCAGAGATGAGGTTTACTTCGTTACAAAGATTATTGACATCCAACAACAGAAACTGCATGGTCTATACCCTTACCATCATTACCTCGGGTAGAACCCTTAGGATCTCGCGTCCAGCACAGAAGGCTAATCATTCTGCCAGACGTTCTTTGCTGCACCTGACAGATGTGCTCATATTCCATACCTACATAGCAAAATCAGAGAACTAACAGACAACTGCACCAACAAATCCAGACCCATCCAATTCTGTAATCATCAGTCTCATCAACATCCCTAGCTACCCATGACCAAAAAAATGACTTTCAACGGCTCGAAATAAAACTTTGCAGTTAAATGTGTAGATTTCATCTGCAAATGCTACTCATCTCAAGTGCAGCTCACTTGAGCAAGTGCGGAATGGTGGATGGAGTAGGTAACAGACACAAAGCTCCATATGCAGCCCTCATAAAACATGAGAGAAGGAAAAGCAAGCAACACCAAAGGTATTGCAATGGACGCAAGATCCTATTGTCAAGACTGATATTAAGAATACCTTCTTATGAATGGGAACTTGGAAAGTGAAACCTTCACCCATTACAAGCTTCACAATATTCCCTCTCAATCCTTGTGCATGTGCTATAAATTGCTGCTTATTTTTAGGCATGTTAAAGTAGAAAATTTTCTACTGAACGTCTCACTTTCATATGCTCTTACAATTTCTCGAGACTCAAATTAACCCAAGCTTTTCTCTGATGGACGATTATTCAAGTCTTTTCCACATCATAAAGGATCCAGACTAAACAGTTTCTCAAATTAAGATGGCACAACCAGGAGCATAATGCTTAGAAGGGATTTGCAGGACTGGAAATTTGATGACCTGGTCAAACTATAGTTCAAGTATTTCTGTGGAAGCAGACACAGTCATTTAGCTTCCAGCAGATTTACTGAATTTCTTATTATAACCACATAACTTATGTTATGTTTGTCGTATTAGCAACATATGGAAAAGGACTTGAATATGGTAAGTGATTCGTTTTAATTATCACTAGTTGGTTTCTTCTGAAGGAAAAACAGATTTCTCTTGATGAAGCAGAGAAACAGTTGACCTGTTTGCTGGATTAAAACAGAGAAACAGACACATTTGCTGGATTAAAGCAGAGAAACAGTTGGCCGTTCGCAGGATTAAGGAGATAAACATATAAATATGCAATAACAATAACATTACCCCCAATGCCTCAAAGGCTCCTGCCCATTGCGGGGTAAGGGGGGGTCGGATGTGCACAGCCTGACCCCTATGTTTGAAAACATAGGGCGACTGTTTCCGGATGACCCATGATGAGCGTCGAAAGTTGCATTGACTAACTGCTACTTCACAATT
>JAABOM020000002.1:15324279-15334847 GCA_011800125.2 Solanum clarkiae
CTAGCCGTTTATGGCCGTTGCTACAGTACTGCTACAGTACCTCGACCGTTGCTACAGTGCCTAGAGTCGTTGCTACAATACTATTTTAACACTATTCTAACAATGCACATGGCTATTTAAATAGTGAATTAGAAATACCATGATAATTTCATTCACGTACAACTAATTGGAGATTGGTTGCTAATGAGTTAATCAACTCCTTCAACTAAACATCAGTTATAACTTTCACCCATCTTAAATAAGCAAAACTAAAGCTCGTGGACGGAAGATAGAGTAACGTACATCCTCATGCTAAGACACCCATATGCAACCAACCACCCTAAGTAATTGAAGCTTATTGCTAAGCCAGCTTCTTTACAGTGGAAATAAATGTAAAGTTTTCTACACATCATAGTAGAAACTAGTCCACTTATTTTTTTTCTTTATGTTGCCGTATTGAGGGAAGTAACTGTCTCTCTTAATTCTAGTCACTATTAACAATTAATACATGCCATTTAACATGTGATTTAATATTTTTTTTCTTAAAAAAAAAAGATAGTCATTATTAACAATTAATACATGCCATTTAACATGTGATTTAACTTTTTTTTTTCTTAAAAAAAAAGGCAGCCTGCTATGTTCCCACACCATCCATTCAGAGCAGTAGAAATCTTCCTTGCACTACCATATCCATTCAAGAATGGTCTCCTTAAGGGATAAAACTATCTTTGTGAATTCTAGTCAAAATTAGCAATCAATTCATATCATCTAGCTTATGTTTATAATAAAAGTATCATGTATCTCCCCAACATGGTCAACTGGCACTGATAAAATCCACTACATTGCTAGTCTTCCACTGCGATTTGCTTACTTTCGCAACCTCATCAACAATGCCTACACCTCAGTCTCAAACTAATTGGGTTCCGCTATATGAATATTCTATATCCGTCTTACATTCCTACTCTGCTCATCTCACTCCAGCTTTATCCGAACCTTAAACCAGCAATGCAAAGGCTCAATAGGACATAGATCGAATCACAGTGTCATATGGTTATCAAGTTTACTCTTGTTTGTTTACCTGACTTTTTTGGTAAGGATGGATTTGAGCTTACGAGCGAGTTCTTGAGAACGGATTTTCCGTTCAAGGATCTTACGAGCCAATACACGCTTCTCCGAATTCTTGATGTGGTGAAGCTGTTCGCGCTTTATCAGCCTTTCTATTCCGCTAGACTGCATTTTCCTCTGCATAGTCAGCAGTGCTCCTTCTAGGTTGTTGTTCCTCACTTTCACTCTAATGCCTCGCCATTGTTGAAGCTCCCAATTTAGTGGATTCACGGCTAAGTTCGGCCAATTGAAGATGGTTGATGCATTCTTCATCAATGACCTGATCATTTCTAGGGTTTCTCGGTTATGCTTGGAATTGGGGCTTTTGCAATTTTCGTTGGGAGGAAAATTATGCCCTTTTTGGCATTTATTTTTTCTACCTTGTATATATGCCGATTTAAACCCTTTTTATTAGGAAAAAATCGTATAAAATGAATAATTATGAAATTATTTAGTAAAAATAAATTCAACTCTATTTATTTAGAATTAATAGATCAACAGCTTAAATTATTTATTTGATTACTCCACTTTTTCTTTTTTTATTTTGTTCATGGTGTCAGCACGATTATTATGAACATCATGATTATTATGAATTGATCCTCTTTGATACCTCGTTGGTATATTGATACCATATCAATATCATATAGGATTGAATTTAATTTTCAGTAATACTTTGTCGATACATTGTATCCTATCGTTATCATATAAAATTGAACTTCTTTTAAGAAATAAATAGAAAATAATTAAGAAAAAATTAATAAAGTCACAATCCTATTTATTAAATTCTAAACTTTGATGTCATCTGTATACTTTGATAGCATCAACAAGTCTTTTCACGAAAAGTTAGAAACTCAATTCTGGCTCAGTCCATTTATATTAGTTGGTTCATCCTTTTGAATTAAAAAATAAATACTTTTAAAAATTGTTTTGGTGTTATTTGCTATTTTATTGTACAAAATATTTTAATATATTTTATATATTTTCTTACATCTTATTCTAAGTATAATATATCTCTACAAATATGTTGTTTTGAAAATAAATTGAGCACATATTTTAAATTATTAATTTAAGGTCATTACTTTTTAATTATAACATTAGTCCATTTTTGTAACATGGAGTGTTAAAAGCTATCATTTATCTCGTGTTGAAAGTTTATAATGCTAAATTTTGAGAGTTTCATTATAACATTAGTCCATTTTTGTAATATAGAGTGTTAAAAGCTATCATTTATCTCGTGTTAAAAGTTTATAATGCTAAATTTTGAGAGTTTCATTATAACATCGCGCATGTTTAAGAACATTATTTTTTAATGTGTGGTTGCCTTTAGATCTATGGTCATTGATGTAATTCTAATATCAATGAAATGTAAGGTTTAGTATGTGTGGCCTTTGGGGGAAGAGTTTTATCAATTGAAATTCCTAAGGAATGATTTCTTGGGTTCAGTTCACAAAATTGTTTGAGGTGTAGTTGATAGTCAAGACATAGGAATTTGATTGTTACAACTATTATAGGCTTCTAAAATTCATAGTGACTAAGTGAAGGCTAGAATAAGGTATGTTAAGACTATTTTTTCTTCTTACATAATTCTTTAGAGTCCAAGTATGATATAGCTAGTGCATCATAAACAAGCTATTCATAGTTGCAGTTGTGTTGTATGGATTGTTTAAGTAGGTATATGTATCAGCATTTGCCTATAGATAGAGACCTTGGTAACCCCTTCATATTCCAACAACAACAAAAGCAGTAAACAAGAAAAATTAAACTAAATATAAACCAATCTGAGTTCACGGAATACACTTGTGTCCTTAAGGAATTTAATCCTTCACTATACCCAAGGCTATGGATAATAAACAGATTAACAATTAAGAATAGCGGTACCTCAAATTTTAGTATTCAGCGAACTCAAGAACCAGCAATGGCTTTCACATAGACTCGAATTTTACTTTTTTTAAGAAAATTTATGCAGAAGAAGAAAAATTTTAATTTTGATGTCTGAAAAAATGCAGAAGGATCTCTATTTATAGGAAACATCAGGTGCGAATCCATCTGTTCAGAACAGTTTCATCTGTTCAGAACTGACATGATGACTTTTGGAAAGGAAAGTATATGTTCAAAGTAATAGTTTTACGTTCGAATTTTAAATAATTCGTAACTAGACATAAAATTCACATTAAAAAAAAAGAGTTTTCGACAATAATTTATTATGATAAAATAAAATAAAATAATTTCAATTTGAGATATCTATAAATATTTCTCAGATGATAGCACATCATAAGTGGTATACAACAATGTACTTATCCAACATGATACACGAGTCTTTTGTGCTCAAATATAAATACACGAGTCTTATATTCTTGATTATCAAAAGTCTCTTTGCTGGAAAGATGCGAAAAGCTTAAGGGCAAAATAATATACAATTATTTTTGGATCTATACAGATGTACAATTGCCTTTAGAGTTATACAAATACAATTGTCTTCACCACTATACAACAGATATATAGTTGCATTTAGGGTGAGTCACATATTTAGTTGTCCTCAAGGTTATCGTTAGATTTCTTTAGGCTATTGTATTTTCTTCTCAGCAACGTAAATTGTTTATGGAGCAATATGATTGCTTTATATCACGATCTGAGACTATCCCTAGTCGTAATATGATACTTAGAAATTCAGAGAACGCCAAGTAATGGCATAATAAAAGTATACTAAAATTCAAATAATTATAAAGCACAAGCAAACACGAGGCAATCTAAACAATCTCATAATATAAAGGAGAAGTCTTACAAAAACTGTGGATCCAAAGTCTCAATCTGCTACTACCACAAAGACTTTAATGAATGCATATTGAAAAAATATAATCCCATCACTTTGTCAAAATTGTTAGGCAAAGAAAGTCCAAGAAGTTAGTTATAAGTTTTGTCAAAATTATTAGGCAGGGGAAAGTCTAAGAAGTTAGATATAAGTTTAGTATAAGTTTAGTATAAGTTTGATTTTCTTGTATTTCATTGATGTCATTAGTAACATCAATTGGTGTAGAATTTTTCCTATAAATATGAGAGTTTTTGCTCATTTTTAGTAATACTAAAATAGAGAGAGCAAAAGAAAGAAGAGAGAGTCATCCACAAGCTACTCTCAGCTTATGAGAAAAAATAGTGTGGGAGTAAAATTGTTATAAGTTGTGTAAAATAAAAGAGTGTTTGTTATTATACGAAGAAGAGTTATTTTTTACACTACCAAATTGTCATCAATACTATTATATCATATTTATTGCATTGTAATATTTGGTGTCGTGACTCTTTTGTAATCACTACTTAGCGAGAATATTATGCGCGTGATTATTATTTTTCCCAATAACGTGGTATCAAAGCCATGACAAATAATAGCCCACTGTCCTTCTAGTATCCCCATCTCACAAGAGAAAATTATGAAAAATGGTGTCTACGAATGAAAGTCATTTTTGGCTCTTAAGACGTTTGGGACATTGTACACAAAGGGTATACAAAATCGATTAATGAATAAACTTTGTCCCCAAAAAGGAGGTCTTGTCAAAGACAAGAAAGAAAGATCAACAAGCCCTCACTCTCATCCATCATTTGGATGATGGCATATTTGAGAAGGTGGCTGATGCAACCACCTCAAAAGAAGCTCGGGAGATTTTATAAAATTTTCTCCAAGGAGTTGATAAAGTAAAGAAAATAAAACTTCAAACTCTAAGGGCTGATTTAGAAGTTTTAAAAATGAAGGAATCTGAATCCATATCGGATGTTTGTTCATGAGTGACGGCAATTGTGAATCAACTAAGAAGGTACAAGAAGAAAGTAGATGGTGTGCGAGTGATAAAAAAGATACTTCGCTCTTTAACACCTAATTTTGATTATGTGGTATGTGCTATTGAGGAGTCTAAAGATTTAGATTCTATGAAAGTAGAGTAATTGGAAGGTTCTTTACAAACCCATGAAGAAAAAATAAAAAGGAGAAAAGAAGAATCACTAGAACAACTTCTTAAGACTCAGACATTCTTCAAAAATTATGAAGGTGAAACAAGTTCCAGAAAAAATGGACAATGGCGAGGCCATGGTAGTTGTGGAGGTCGTGGAAGAGGAAAAAATTCTAACAAATATAACAATAAAGATAAGAGTCAT
Source organism: Solanum clarkiae (assembly GCA_011800125.2). Classification (NCBI taxonomy): domain Eukaryota; kingdom Viridiplantae; phylum Streptophyta; class Magnoliopsida; order Solanales; family Solanaceae; genus Solanum; species Solanum clarkiae. The sequence goes on from JAABOM020000002.1 coordinate 15,329,503, forward strand.
CAATCATTCAGAGGTCGCAGTCGTGGACAACACAAAGGTAGAAAGCGTGGAGCCTATCAAGGTACCAATAAAATGAGGATGATAAATCTAAAATTGAGTGTTATAACTGTCATAAATTTGGACATAATTCTTGGGAATGTCGTAGTAATGTTGAAGAGAAAGCTAATCTTGTCGACAAAAACAAAGATAAAGATGAATCAACATTGTTAATGGCACTCAAAGAATAAGATACAGATGATTGCAGTTCATAGTATCTTGACAATGGAGCAAGCAATCATATATATGGACACAAAGGCATATTTGTGAAGATAAAGAAGACGGTGAAAGGTAATGTATTTTTTGAAGATACCTCAAAGATTCAAATTAAAGGAATATGTACGATTCTAATATCTTGTAAAGATGGTGGTCATAAATTAGTTAATGAGATTTACTATGTGTCAAAATTGAAAAGTAATATCTTGAGTTTGGGTCAACTTCTTGAAAAAAGATATGATATTCATAGGAGAAATATGCATCTTTGGCTTAGAGATTCAAGTAACAACTTAATTGATAAAGTGCATATGGCAAAGAATAGGTTGTTCCCTTTGAATCTTAAGATCATTGATGCAAAGTGTTTGAAAGCTAATATGCAAGACGACTCATGGTATTGGCTTATGAGATTTGGACACTTGAATTTTGAAACACTCAAATCAGTGGGAGACAAGAGCATAGCTGTGGAATTCCATCAATTAACCATCCAAATCAATTGTGTAAAGCTTGTCTTCTTTAACAACATGCAAGGAGGAGTTTTCCAAAGAAGATCACATCAAGAACAAGTAAGCCACTCCAACTTGTTCACATGGATCTATGTGGCCCAATTAGTCCACCTTCTTTTAGTAAAAAAAGTAAATACTTCCTGTTCTTTATTGATGATTTCAGTAGAAAAGACTTGGGATACTTTTTGAAGCAAAAATCTGAAAGTTATGTTGCTTTTAAAAATTTTAAAGCACTTGTAGAAAAAGAAAAGGGTTGTCAAATTAAAGCACTAAGGTCCGATAGAGGAGTTGAATTCACTTCAAAAGAATTTAATAACTTTTGTCAATCTCATGAAATTCGTCGCCCTCTAAAAGTACCTTACTCGCCCCAACAAAATAGAGTTGTAGAAAGAAAGAATAAAACAATTCTTAATATGGCTAGATGTATGTTGAAAGCTAAAAGCATGCCAAAAGAATTTTGGGCGAGGCTATTTCTTTTGCAGTTTATTTGAGAAATAGATCTCTAATAAGAAATGTGAGAGACCAAATGCCTCAAGAAGCATGGAGTGGAAGAAAGCCAAGTGTCAAGCATTTGAGAATCTTTGGAAGCATAGCCTATGCTTATGTTCCACATTAATGGAGAGCTAAACTTGACGATCGAAGTGTCAAGTATGTGTTTGTTGGTTATGGTTCGAGTTCAAAGGGCTACAAGCTATACAATCCAAACAACAACAAGGTTATGATGAGTCATGATATTGAATTTGATGAAGCATCAAAATAGAATTGGGAGGCTCAGTAAGAAAGAACATATGATTTTCTTCCATACTTTGGAGATGAAGAAAAACAGGAGATAATTCCACCTACACAAGATGCAACCCTACCTCCTTCACCAACAATTGTTGCTCTCCATCCACTCAAGAGAGTTCAAGTAAAAAGCCTCATAGGATGAAGAGGATTCAAGAACTCTATGATAACACAAATGAAGTGAAACGACCCCAAAAAGTGCCTAAAAACGTGCCTCGAAAGTACTCAAAATCTTGTTTTCCCTATATCTAAAAATTCGTTTGTTATTTTGAAAATTCGACTTCATATTCTTGTTCAGGGGGTCAAAATTAGGGTAACAAGGGCCTAACCTTGAATTTAAAGCAAAGGAATCAAATTATGGAATTTCACTTGGTGCAATTTCTAATGAGGGTCCGAGACCTCTCCGCGACGCAGAGAGGTATATTTCCTGCACTGTTTTTCCTAGTACGTCCAGATTTTTCTAAGTGTTGCGCCCAAGTCTTTCCAAACGTGTTTTTACCTATACTTAGCCTTATTTCACTCTCGTATCACCCTAAACATTCCCCAATACTCACCAAGACACTTAGCGAAATATTTGCCCCTAAATCTAAGCCCCAAACTCAAGACCAATCTTAAGGATTTCATCAAGGAACTCACTCAAGCTTCAAGTCTCCATTCCCAATCTTCTTCAAGGGTTCTCCAAGGTCAAGGTATGTGGTATTGAACCATTCGGTCCTTTCACCTATGGTGCCTAAATCCTCTTTTTACTAATATTTCATGATTTAAAGTTGATTTTATATGTGGGTGTTGTATATTTGAGAAATTTACTACACAGTGATTTTAGTTCATGAAAGTATAGTTATTTTAACATGTTTTGAGCTCTAAATCTTGGATCTAATGTTGGATTTGATGAGGGATTTTGATGTGAATGTCTTGGGAGTGTTGCAAGTTGTTGATTGATGGTTTTACTACAGATTTTCTTGCATGATTTTACCTTCAAATTGCATGGTGTTTTATCCCCATTACACCCCCTAAAGGTGTTTAATAAAATGTCCGGATATGTTTACTTGAGGAATTGAAGGTCCAAAGCACGAGATAGGATATGAATGATGTTTCAATGAAGAAATGAGCTTATGTACATGATATACATTATATAAAGTACTGCGTTAGACCATGCCCATTCCGGGAAACTAAGAGCCCGGACAACTGAGGTGGGGGTTTGTACCCATCAACCATGTGAAGGGTTCGTACCATACCACCAGGGTGATGGAGTAAGATCATCATCAACCGAGGTGGGGGTTTGTACTCATCAATCAAAGTGGGGGTTTGTACTCATCAAACCATATGAGGGGTTTGTACTTCGCCACTAGGGTGATAAGGTGTGATTATCATTAACCATGTGAGGAGTTCATACCATACTACCAGGGTGATAGGGCGAGATCATCATCAACCGACCAAGGAGTTTATACTTTGGAAATCTAGTTGGTCTATGCTTCACTAATGATACTCTATATGAGCATGAGTTACTTAAGCATATTTTACTTATGCATTGATCATACACATCGCATTACTATATCATGCATATTGTTTATTATTATTTATGTTGACTATGAAGATTATCTATTGTTGTATTGCATCCCACATACTTAGTACATTCAAACGTACTAACGCATACTCTTGCCTACATGATATCACCATGTAGGAACCGACGCTCAAGTTGATTATTCTCCTCCTCCACGTGGCTAGATCAGTTCTACTCAAAGCTAGTTGGTGAGTCCCCCACTTTGGGGGCTTTAGTCTATGTTGATATTATCTATGTATTGAGACACTTTCTTATGTTCTATTCTGACTATAAGGGTGAGACCGATTACTTTGTCTTGACCCCCGCTCTATCTATGTATTTAGAGGTGTTTATGGGACAAGTTATGTATCTATGGTATGAGCTTTGACTCCTTGTCTCTTGATGATGTTGATTTGCAAGCTACTCTAAGCCTCTTACCCCTTAGTGTCATTTTATGTCTTTTATATGCTTCCGCGCGACCAATGATGTTATAATGATAAGTTGAGAGGCTTGTTTGGGGTTCCTTCGGGTTCCCCATTCGTCGTGTCACAACTAGGCTCTAGGCTTGGGTTGTGAAAAACTTGGTATCAAAGCACTAGGTTGAAAGATCCTCAGAGTCCAACACACCACGTCGATTAGATTTCTATTCATGGTTGTGAAGCGCGCCATGACTATGAGTAGGAGGCTATGAGGCATTTTAGGAAATGTTTTCCTTCTTCGTGTTCTATGTTGTGATATAGAGTTATAGTGAGTTTTTTCCCCGAACGATTATTCTTTGCTATGCTAGATCATGCCAAACACTAGAGGACGACATGCCCAAACTCTCGAGGAGCAACCTACCAATGGTGAGCTCTGGGATGCTCTTACTATGCTTACTCAAGTGGTGGCCAACCAAGTCCAACAAGGGGCCCAAGACCCTCATGCTAACACCATGAGAGCTAGGGTAAGAGACTTTATGATGATGAATCCTCCAGTTCTCCATGAGTCAAAGGTGGATGAAAACCCACAAGAGTTCATTGATGAGGTTTACAAAATCTTGAATATCATGGGTGTTGGGCCAAATGGAAAGATGAAGATGGCGGCGTACCAACTCAAAGAGGTAGCCTAAATTTGATATGAGCAATGGAAAGGTGAGAAGGGGGTTGGCAATATGGTGCTATGAAAGGAGTTTAAATTGGCCTTCCTTAATTAGTTTTTCCCTCTTGAACTTAGGAGGCAAAATAGTAGAGTTTATGAACTTGAAGCAAGGTGTTATGAGTGTGAGGGAGTATATCCTCAAATTTAATCAACTTTCAAAGTATGCTCCTCACTTGGTGACTGATTCTAGGTCGAGGATGAATAAGTTTGTTATGGGGGTCTCCGACTTGGTGAATGAGAAATACCGGTCCACAATGCTTATTGGTGATATGGACTTGTCTCGGTTGATGACTTATACTGAGCTAATGGAGGAAGAAAAGTTGAGAAAGAGGAGGGACCATGAGGCCAAGAGGGCCTGTTTGAGGACAAGTTCCAAAAGGATACTAGATTTCGTCAAGGCCAAGGGCCTCCTCATGTTACTAATAGGGGGTTTGTCAATGACTTCCCTAGGCCACAAGGTGTTAGTGTCACATCCCAACCTAGGGTCGTGACCTGTGCCCGATAGAGGCACCTAGACACATATTAACCAAAATTTCCTCATTTATCCGACCTGGACACCTGCCGAAATTTTGGTAGAGTTTTCTCTGTTTTATTAACTAACCTCACCTGCAAATAAGATCCAGCGACATCCCAGACAACAATACAAATATATATCTCTTTATACATATACATAAATGCGGGCCGACAAGGTCTCCGCTGCGGTCCTGCCGCCTAATAATCATATCATACATAAAATAATGCGGTCTTGCCGCCCGATCAAGTACCAAAATCATACCATAAACCATGTACTTAAGTATCTTATATACCCACGACCCACTAGTATCCACAGACCTCTAGACATATATGCTGAACAGTATGTACATACATAACACAATTACAGAACGTGTGAATATGAGAAGCTACTAATAGCTGGCTCCTGAAACAAAAAGGGGAGCTGCAGCTGAAACTGGAGATCCTAGGCAAGAGGGTCTCGCACCTGCTCGTCGGTAGCTGTGGGCATGAACGCAGCCCCCCGAAGGAAGGGGTCAGTACGAAAGACGTACCGAATATGTAAAGCAAGAAGTACACAATACAGATAGAACTCATAAACCAAAGGAAATGGGTAGACATACATGAATCAAACCTGTAGC
>JAABOM020000002.1:15334947-15360578 GCA_011800125.2 Solanum clarkiae
TTTAATATAAAATTATTTTTTGATTTAATAAAGTAAATAAATATTATTAAATATTTTAAAATAATATAAAAGATAAGTAAATATGAACGGAGAAAGTACTTTTCGAAGATCGTCAAATGATTTATAAAAAGAAAAGAAGGACAGAGAGTATAAAGAAAAAGTGAAATTGTTAATTGAAAATGTGTAGTCTCTGAGCTGCACATGGAAAACCACACCCCGCGCAACACCCGACATCATTTATTTTAGATTTAAATTTAAATAAATACTAATTTAATTTTTTTCGACTTTGGCCTTGGAGTTGGAGAATGTGGCCATTGCTTCATCTCTTTTTCCACAAAGTTTTTCTTAATTCCATCCCATTAAACCTTCGATTAAATTTGAATTGCACCTTTATTATTCTACTTCTAAAATAAGCATTATATTCTATTTTTGTTTTTTCAGCTATTATAATTCTTTTTCAACAATCAAATGATATGAATTTTAATTAAAATTTAAGATATATTTTTTTTATTATTTTTATATAGTTTAAATATGTAAATTTTATTTTAAAATACTCTTATAATTTTTTTTTAATTGTCATAGTTTTCTTTTTAGAATCAAACAATACATACTTTGATTAACATTGTAATTTTTTTTAATTATATTGATATGAAAATATTGAATTAATGTAATCTATTTAACTTTGAAAAGTAGTTAACTTGATTTTCGAAAAGTACAACATAACAATTAATAGAATGATAAAAATATTAAATTAGTATAAACTTTAAAAATTAGCTAATTAACTTTTAAAAAATATCACAAGACAATTAAAAAAGAAAGAAAGAAATAGTTTGTGAAAAAAGATAATCATCTTATTTAGGACGTCTTGGTCAAGAATTGCTTTTTTTTTTTCAAAACTTTGTGTATATATATATATTTTATTATTTAAAGTCTATCTCAATTTTTTACAAAGTTAGTAAGTAATAATTTTTATAATCATTTTTTTACTATTTTTTTCCAACTAATGACATACTATATAGATAATTCGTTTTATCTCTCGAGACATTAATGATTTTAGATAATACTCTCTCTGTCCCAAATCAATTGAATTTTTTTAGACTTTTTTCAAGGTTCAAAATAGTTAAATTGTTCAAAGTTCAAGATGAATATTTGAAACGTTTTCCATATTTGCTCTTTCATTTATTGAAGTTTTATATTTTCTAGGAGATAAACTACATAATATTTATGACTCCATAAAGGATAATAGTGAAAAATATGATTAAAATTTTGTCTTTGAATGCATTTCTTAATATGTGTGCATTGATTTACAAATTCAATTAAAATGAGATGGAAGGAGTACTTTATTATAAAAGTTTCTTTTTTTGTGTGTGTAGTTGGAGTATTATTCTGTAAGCAATTTATCCATTTGATATCAAGTCTTTTGATCTAATTAAGTTTATTAATTAAAATGTTAGTTTCTACATTTCTCAACACTTCTAACTTGAGAAATTATTAAGTTCAATATCAACATCAAGTAACATACTAACATTATGTTTTAAACAACTTTCTCGGTTAAGGCAATTTATATTTTCACGTCTTCTTCATGTAGTAATCTAAATGTTTTAGCACTAAATAAAAAATCAAAAATATTATTTTATATATTTTGAATTATTCAAATTTGTTTTGAAATTTTATTTCTTTAACAAAAAATTATGTCTTTCACTTTAACCTACTTATCTTTCTTTTAACAAAATTATGAACTCACTTTTAGTGAAAAATGAGGCCCCAAACCAATTTTACATAAATATGATATATATTAGAGTGACTAAGGATATGCATGAACGAGACAAGACCCAAACAACGATAATGAGAGAAAACTCAAATCATTTTTTAGTCGTGATGAAATTGCATCAATTAGGTTTTTAGCACTTTTTCTAGTGTCATTATGGATGAACTGATATGCAATATTCAAGGGGATGTGTCATGATGTGTAATGTGAAAGTGAAGATTGATTCCCAAGTCATCTGAAAAAGAGAGAGTTTTAAGTACGTGATCAATAAGACAAGGTAGTGGGAGAATGATGATATCACACATCATATTGGATTTAGATAGATGAAAATTAGAAAACTCACATCTCGCGTGAAAAAAATGTTCTACCAAAACTTGAAAGTAGTTCTACAAAGTGGTTGTAATAGACCAATTATGTTGAATAGGTAGAGAGTTGGTCGGTCAAGAACTTGTATGTTTAGAAGATGAAATTAAACTTGTAAAAATAAGGATGTTGAGATGAATGTTTGAGCATATGAAGACATATAAGATTTGGAACAAAGATCTTAGAACAAGTTAGAAGTGTCTTATATGGTGGACAAATAAAGGAAGTAAAATTGGGATGATTCTGACTAGTGGAAGAATAGATGTATAGATGTCCCAGTGGGAGTTGTGAGATATTGCCTATGGTGGGCCTGAGAGAGGTAAAGGTAGACTGAAATAGTATTAGGAAAATATGAAGATAGGACATAACACACTTATAACTTATCGAGGACATGACTTTAGATAAACTAATTTGAAAGTCAAAGACTAACAAGAGTACAAGTAGCCGAGCGTTATCTAGTTTTCTCATTAATATTATTATAACATGCTTTTTTATTTTTGAATTTTATGATTACATGTTATTCCTTTTGGTTCAGTTATTGTAGTACTTGTTGTTGATATATGATATTGCTCCTTTCTCGTTATTTTCTAATTGGCCTAGTCAATATTACGTTGATATGCCTGATATACTTTATTTGAGTCAATGCTCTCTTGAAAATAATATTTCTATTTTTTTTAAGATAGTAATAAAATTTACATACACATTATCCTCTTTATATTCCATTTATAAAATTTATGTATTTAATGTATTGTTATTGTTATTGTAAAATTAACCTTGCTTTACTTACATAACCCAAGAGCCATGATTTCTTGTTTCTCATAAACTTAGATGTCAATCATATTTGAAAAAGAAAAATAAAACAAAAATAATTACTACCTCTTATGTGTATGTATAAGACCAATTATTAAAAGTTGTAGAAATGAAGAGAAAGATACTCTTCATGTGATTGAGGGTGTGACGGTGTGTCTTTATTTGTTCTATGGATATTGACCTACTAGACAAAGACAAATAACCAACACATGACCCTCCATAACAAGTAATTTTTCATTTAGTGGTAATGGTGCCTTTCTTGGTTCAATCATTTTTTCTTTTCCAAAATTTTAACTTGTAACGTAATTATGGATGAAAACCATTCCTAACTGTCTACAATAGTATGATCAAATCATCCTTTTTTTTCCTTTGATCCATGAGATGATACATTCAGAGATTTACATTGATTTATATAAAGTATGTAGTAAAAGGATCATTTGGACTCTGATGAATAGTTATCGACTTATCTGATTAGACAGTTCATTCTAATTTATTTTTTGTAGTTGAATTAAAATGTATGCTCAGATGAAATACTCAAAGAAGCGTATTAACATGTTGCACAAGAAAATAAAAGGGGAAATTGGAATTAACATCAAATATTTTATACATATGAAAATCTATGGGTCCAATACATGTTATTCTTTTTTTGTTTGTTTGTTTGGTAATAAGGGCATTTCATTACAATTAAAAAGCAGAGAGTATGTCTTGGCCACTGGAGTGAGCCATAGCAAAGTTAGGATAGGCCGCATCCCGGCTCGGGGGAATCAAAACATTCATACTTGTTTTTCTAACGTAACTAGTTCCTAAGGTGTCAGCTTCTAGTTGGTTCTTAACTTACATCGGAGGAACTACAAGAATAGTGACGTTTCTATAATTTATTCTTCCTTATGTGACACAATTAAATTTTTTAAAAAGATCGTTCAAAATTTTATATGTTTTTGAAATATTTTAAATTGTTAATTTTTGTAATTTATAATATTCCTTTTACATAATTTTTAAATAATATATATTACTCTTTATGCTTGAATTTACATGGAACTGATAAATTTTCAAGAGGAAATAAAATCTTTTAATTAGCTATATTTTGAATTGGTTGATTCTTGTGATTTATAATGCTTTTTACGTCATCAATATTCAAGAACAACAAATGTGCTTGTTAGCGACTTAAAAACCCTTTATGTAGAGGCAAATGAAATAGGAATTAAAAGCAATCAGAAGCATTTTTACAAGCACTCAAATATTGTAAGAAAAATAGTATAATATTAGAATCAAATTCAGCGGTAGTCACAAAGATGATATAAAGAGAGCCATGGCAACAGGTGGAGCATATAGAGCAGATTCATGAAATAGTGCAACGATTACAAGCACAAATACAATATATTTTCAAAGAAACAAATTAATCAATTGGCAGAAAAAGTAACAAATAGGGCATGTGATTTTAACAACTATTAGCAACATGCAAAGTTAGACAAGGAACAAATACCAAATTTGAGAATAAAAATAAGGAGGATAGTGTCTGATGAGGATGGATAGAGAGAGATATATAGCAGATCAGAGATTTGATACGTACAACAAATTTAGCCAATACACGTCTTACAAAATAAGCTACCTAGCATGCTACGTTATGTCTTATTATATTTAATTTTGTGCTACAATCATCAACATATTTATTATAATTCATCTTTGATTATAAATATTAATTTATAACTCAAACGAACCAGCAATTAATTAATTTTTCATGTGTGAGTTTAATTATTCCATACACAATCTTTCACTGTATAAGCAATGAATGATCATAATAAATAAAATAACTAAATAAAAAGGTCTTTGTAAGAGATTAAATAAATTATAATCATCATTAGGTCAAGTAAATACTTTGCATTAACAATCATGTGGTGATGATTGATTTAATCAAAATAATAAAGTGAACTCAAACTTACTCAGAAATCATGATGCAACAATTATTTAGCTCTACAAACAATAATAAAATTATGATATATTTCTTTAGTGCGCACTAAAAAGAATTGGAATTATCTACTAAACTCATCGTTAAATTATACAAAGCTAATAATTTTTAAATAAAATTGCCGCAATACTAAAGTAGCTACAAATTTTACTATTTAGTTACCTAATTTATCAATTTTTGTTAATTTCGTGGACTTAAATATCTCAAACCCAAAGAAAAACTCGCTTTAAACCTATTGTGGTAGTAATGGCAAAATCACACTCACTCTGTTCAACTTTACTTGGTCCCTATTGACTTGACATAGAGATTAAGAAGTAGTAAATAATGAGATAATTTTATCAAATTACACTTTAAATATAATAAATATGATGTCTTGAAAAATGTAATAGGGAAATGACTTTAATTAATGATAAGAGTAAATTAGGAACTAAGAGTAAAATTGTCTCTTGATTTCATAAAATGGACAAGTATTGTTGGACATCCCAAAATAGTATAGAGGCTAAGTAAAGTTGGACGGAGGGAATCCTAGCCAAATTTTATTTTTAGTGTTGGGATTAATTAAAGGGAAAAGAGTCAAAAATATCCCTCAATTTTGTTTTATTGTTTCACTTTATCCCCGCCGTTAAAATAAGTTTATTTATACCCCTGCCGTTAACAAACTCACCAGATTTGCCCCTAAATTGGACGGATTGCCCCAAATTATATTCATATGGGGAAAGGGTAAAAAATACCTCTCAATTTTGTTTTATTGTTTGACCTAATCTTTGTCATTAAATGAGTTTATTTTTGTCTCCACCATTATAAAACATATCACCCATGCCCCTACTTGGATGAAAATATCTGAATTAACCCAAAATTAAAGAATGAAGAGATTTTTGTCAAGATGATTTTCTATTTCATCAAGAATAAGTATTTTTTTTGTTACTAACTTGAAAAAGTAAGAAAAATCTTCAACTCTCCAATTGTTTCAATGGTTGTTGGTAACTCTGGCGATGGCCTAGACGTTATCCACCACGCTGTCACCCTCCTCTTTGCTCCAGATTTGACTGGAGGTTTTATGTTGCTTCAGGACGCTATTGAAGCAACATCACAACTCTAACATTTTCGACAAAATCTATTAACAAATTATGTTTATTGTATTTCGACCCTTCAAATCTACCATATATGGCAACGTAAGTGACCATGTTTCAATAAATCAAAGATGAGTTTGGAGGAGATAAATTTTTGGATTAATTTGGTATGAGTTTATTGATTTAGTGGGTCAAATTCGGGTTAAAAAAGAAAATCAGGTCATTTTCACTTGAATTGGATAATTTTATCTAATTTGGGGCTTTCCATCTAATTGAAGGGTATGAGTGATAAGTTTTGTAACGGCGGAGACAAAAATAAACTCATTTAATGACAAAGATTAGGTCAAACAGTAAAATAAAATTGAGGGGTATTTTTGACCATTTTTCCATATGAATATAATTTGGGCAATCCGTCCAATTTAGGAACAAATCTGATGAGTTTATTAACAGCATAAATATAAATAAATTTATTTTAGTGACGAAAATAAAGTGAAACAATAAAACAAAATTGAGAATTGTTTTTGACCCTTTTTCCTTAATTAGATTCACATACATGGAGAAGTGATACAATGTCAAATCAAGAGTTATCTGTCCAAAAAATCACAAATTAGCTCAAATAATGCCTATAGAAAAGTGGCTTGTTATAGGACAAAATCCTGAAAAGTGACGTTACTATTTTCCAATATTGAGTGAGACCACTTAAGCAATGAATTGAAAGAATTCTTTGCACCATCAAGTCTCACTAAGGAATATCTAGTAACGGAGTCATAATTTTAATTAAGAAGATTCAAAATTTAAAAGATAAATATACGAACAAATCAAAGAGGATTCAATATTTATAAATATATATAAAAGTTATTTTAATCAACACACAGGAACTAATTGAAGAGGGTTCAATATCTATAAATATATTTAAAAAATTATTTAATCATATATAAATAATATAATTTTTCATCAAAAGAGATTTGAATGAGCCCCTGAGAGTACGCTAACTCCGCCCCTAAGAATATCTACACATATTTTTTACTCAACAAAAATAAAATATATTACTCGCCGCAACAGATAAAAGTGATAAAATGATAAAGTATAAAATATTTTACACTGGCAAATGTTTATTAACTTATGAGTTAGAGCTGCTATTTAAATTATTTATATAACGGTAAAAATATACGTGAACCATTCTTATAATGTTAGATATATTGGCTCTACGTCATAAAATTTTGGGTATTTCAAGCCCTTTTCTCATAAATTTATTGTGGAGGAACTTACATAAATAGCTATGTTTTATGGATTATGATATTTATCAAACTATATTTATCATAATTATCTTTAATAGCTACAAGTTATATAAAAAATACAAAAATACGACATTTAATTTAGTATAATATAATTAGTTTATACAATACATTTGTTATTAAGGTAAGTATGTAAGTATGGAAACATTTTTTCTTTTTAATAAATGGTCACAGTAAAATTACATTAATGCTTGATCCAATTATATTTGTCAAACTTCCCTTAATTGTATTAAATATAAAAATCAGCTAAAAATAATGATTCAGAAAAGTTTTGTTCTAAATTCCTTTTCATCGTGCTTTTTCTTCTCTTTTTCAATCATCATAATTGTTATCGTTGATACAGAGGTAGTATTAGGTTTAGATTTTTCGAGTCAATTAACTTTTATTTTATTGTATCAATTGATCTATATTCTATTAACATCAAAATATTTTTATGTTTTTTTGAAAATATGGAATAGGAAATGTCAATCATAGCAGTTTTAATCAAGCATTCAGGGGAATGGAATGAAGACAATTGCTTCATCGAATACAGCGTATATGGCATTGTGTTGAGGGAATATGCTTCGTATGATGATTTGGTCGGTATAATATCAAATCAATTGAATGTTGATTTGATTATAAAATCCCTAAAAATCAGATACACTATTGAAGGTGTCAACACGTCTTTGGAAATACGTAGTGACATGGGTGTTCGGGTGTATGTTCAGTTAAAGAAATCAAACATGGAGGTTTGGTGCATATCCTTAATGTGTAACCGTTGTTGATAAAGATCTAAGCTACTCTGTTAATGGGGAAGTTGCAATTCCTGAAGAGATTATGCAGCTTGAATACAATCATGGAAATAACGATACAATCGTAGAAATGACGATACAATCGTGGAAACGACGATAAAACTGAAACAAGCACTAAAACTTAACAAATGAAATTATATACATAGAATATTCACTATAAAAAATTTAGGAATATCTATATATACCTGATTATATAATGAGAATCAAACTTTAATCAAATCAATAAATTAATGCATTAGATTATGAATCAAATAGAAATCACAAAAAATCTGGGTGTAGTTTGTAAGAAAAAAATATATGTATACAAACAAATCTTCTGTGGCGAGATATCCTCGTACCTAAAATCCCACATTGTCTTTTAAAAAAAAAAGAACAAAAAAAAATGTAAATTGAACAAAAAAATGATAAAAAAATGGGTGTGGTTAGAATTTTTCAAATTGAAGTATAGATTTTAGAAGATATTCACATACCAATAATATCACAAACTCTTCCAAACAAAGGATCTTGAAGATGGTGAATTGATTGTGTATACTAGAAAGAATCACGGTGATTGAAGTTGATGAATTTTTTTTTTGAAAAATAGAGATGCACGCGTTATACGACAATTAATTTAGTAGCGTGTATTAGGTGGGAATAAGAATATGTTTTAGATATTAAATACTTATTAATATATATTATATTCATATATAGTAAATACTAGTATCTTGCTATTTAATATATATTATATTCATGTATAGTAAATAAAAATTAGTCTAACTATATTTACTAAATACTTATTAAAGTTTGTTAATTGGTGTAATTTTTCCTTTATTGTATCCTATTGAATCTTAAATTTAGACTCATAATATTCAAATTGTGGATGAACATTTTGTCACTGACATGAATACAATACCATCTCAATAAATTTTGGAGCCGAAAGTCAAATTTTGTGGAAAAGTCTTTTTTTAGTTGATATATATAAATTGAATAATTATAATATACTCGATGTAATCCTACAAGTAAGATCTAAAGAGGATAGTATATACGCAATTATGAAGTAAGACCGAAAGCAATGAAAATTTTGAATAAAAAAAGGGGAATTTTCATAAATTACCTAAGTTTAAAACTTAATATGGTCAAATAACTATATTTTACATAATTACACGATATAACCTTGACTATGTAACTTGAAGGGGAGGAGAGAGGCAAGCGAGATCGAAAGAGAGAGATAGGAGAGAGTCGAATTATATATGTATATTTGTCAAATTGTATGTGTATATCTGTCAAATAATTATATATGTGTAACTAATACACATATATATTTGTATATGGGAGGAGAGAGGCAAGCAAGAGTGGAGAAAGATGAATTGTATATGTATATCTGTCGAATTAACTATGTAATATGCAGCTAGTATACATTTGAAATTGTATATTTGAAGGAAATTGCAGAGAGAGATGAGAGAGGCGAGAGAGAGGAAGAGAGGAGAGAGAAAATAACAACAAAACCCTAACAATAGCTATAAATTATAATTTTTTAAACTATAGTATAAATACATATCATATGTTTGTCTAATTATGTTATTTTTCCTAAAAAATCTAATATAAACTTAGAATAATAATAACTTAATTTTTTTTAAAATTTATATAATGATGTCAAAATAGTATTACGCTAAATTTGATAAGTTAATATAATATTATTAACAATAGCATTGGTTTATTGTGGTTCTTGAAACTTAAAAAAGACACACACACACAAAAAAATTGATCTTTCTATAAATGCGGAGAATAGATTATGAATAATGCGAAAGAGAATTTTTTTTCTTTTAAGAAAAGATAAATATAAGAATATTAATATTGGTTCTTGATAATCAAATATAAATAAGACAATAAAATAGGTAAGCACATAACAAGGGACACTATAATTAATTAAACATTATTTTATTCAATTTTAAAATAAAATTTATATATAATTATACATTTTTAGAAAAAAATAAAGACTTTAAAAAATTTAAAATCCCAAATAATTACCTTATTGATCACCCACCTGAATAAATGAAAGAAATGATGTGGTTAAGTTGGGCCAATCATTTCGGTATTTGGTGAGATAATCACCATGCATGTGAGGAGCAGGGCATAAGAATCAAGATGATTCCGCGCATGTGTTTTTGAATATTTTCTTGAAATACTTTGCTAGTGATAAAGGCTACTTGTATTGTATACTATATTCAAAAAATACTAGTGCTCGTCGTCACAATTAGTGGCGAAGTCAGTATTTTCATCAAGCGTGTTTGTACTTTTAGAATATGAGTGAGTGATTTTTGTATCATATGTTCAATAATTGATATATATCAAACTATCTGTATCTAAACTATATATTTAAAAAAGTTTTCTGATAAATGGTATTCATCTTATTACCCTAGAATGGATGTAGCTCCCCTGGTCACAATATATGTACTCTACTTAATGTGGCTTGACACCTCAATTTATGTTTGTTCTTGTTTAACACTTAAACTACCTACATCCCATCTGCACTATTAAACAGAAGCTCTACTTATGACCTCACAAATGAGTGTAGATTTAAAATCAATACGAAAATTGGAATGTAATTAGACTGTTCAATAAGAAAAGACTTAAGCTGATTGGCTTAGATGATTCAAAATCATGAATCCTCCAATGATAGTGCAAAAATCTTGCCCAATTGGAACCACGGTTAAAAACAAGAATTAGGAAAGTGTGTCATCTAATTGGCTTTGCAAAATTCTAACTAGCTACTGCCCTAATAATAAATATATCTGGCCTTTAGCTTTGCTGTCATGAAATCTATCATTGATTAATCACCCAAAATTATTTATATGTGACAAAACAAAATGCACAAGAAAAAATGGATGAAATGTCCTTGTCTTCCTATCACAAAAGAGCAGTGACAACCTATCTTTAATTTGCACCTAATACCAACTTAACCATTAACCAAGACGTGTCTGTTTTCTTTTATACATTATATGGGATTTATAAAATTATTTCATGAATTTTTTAATTTAATTTTTTTAAGATAACTAGTTATCTCAACTATGATTTTACAATATTGCCCTAATAAATAATTTTCCCAGTGGCTTCAACTATGATTTACTATATCACCCCGATCAGTTATTTTAACTTAAATAAATATTGAACAACAACAACATACCCAGTGAAATCCCACAAGTGGGGTCTGAAAATAAATATTGAAATTAGGATAAAATAATATTCTCTTTAAACTGGACAAATAAAATTAAATAATTATTTTAATATCTTTCCGTGATTATATTTGTGTCCAAAATGAAGTACTATATATATACACACACATACAAAAATTTAAAATCACCTAATCATTAAATTTAAAATTTAATCAATATTAATAATATTTATTGAATATTAATTTTACACTTAATAAAAAAATTTAATAATATTTAATTATATCATTAAAAAATAAATTAATACGTAAATTGCAGAGGACCTTGGGTGGAATAAAAAGGAGCTAGGAGGAGGCGTAAGTTTTAGTTAACACTGGACAAGGCATTATATTTATATTCAAGATGGAAAAGTCTCAACTAAATCTAGACTCTAAAAAAGGATATGGATTAAAATATTCTATATTAAGAAATGTCCATAGATTAAAAGACAAAATAAAATAAATGGATATGGACATATAGGTTTTCTTCTTTTGTTTAAATTAAATCAAACCCACACCACACTAGAGGGGTATAACAAAGGAAGGGAATCTCCAACAAACACTTAATTAATTCGATCAACATTCAATTAAGTACTTCATTTAGGGATCGTTAGATAGGGTATACACAAATAATGTTAAATAAAATATATTAGTAATATTTGCATTAGTAATACTTGTATTAAGTATGTTTACATTAATTATGATGAGATACTTCTTATGCATTGTTTGATTTGATGTAATAAAAACATGCATCACATAATTATTTTTAAGAAAATGTTTATTTTCAAAGATTTCTTCTACAAATATGATGACAAAGTTGTAAAAAGTTTCGAGGGGCAATTGGATCTGTAATCATGCTAATACATGGATTAAATTTCCTTGCAAAACTAATACTCCTTTTGTCCCATTTTATTCGACATCCTTTTATTTTTGATCCATCCCAAAAAAATGTCACCTTCCTCTATTTGAAAATAATTTAACTTTAAAATTCTTACTTTACTCTTAATGAAAAATGATTCTTAGCTACACAAATTTATAAGAATTGTTTTAGACCACAGGTTTTAAAAGTCTTCCTTTTATTCTTAAATATCGTGTCAAGTCAGATGATGCCACATAAAATGAGACGGAGAAAGTATTACCTAGAAATTCACAATATTAGTAATACACAATAGAGTGTATATTTAATGCAAACATTGGTGATACATAGCACGTAAAAAAGTACCAAATAAGATACTATTGCTACACCTAATTACATGCATTATCTTTGCTAATATACTTTACCAAACGACTCCTTCGTCTTTTTAAAGCATGAAAATCAACAAATAATATGTTAGATCATCTAAAAAAAGATACATAGTGTGATGGAGAGACCATAAATCCGTGTGTATCATAAATTGGACTATAAATCCGCCCCTCACAATTATGTTAACATCAATCTGAATGCACCTTAATGCTACCTAGCTTAGTGCCTCTTCTCAATATAAAAATCCACCAGTTAAAGCTTAAACAAATAAATAGGAACAGAGCTATAATATTGAATATTTTACTTGTATTTATATTAAACCATTCATTAAATTAATTAAAAAAAAGTATATTTCATCTTATGACTCGATTGGTGAAATAATATCTCTCTCCCAAAAAGCATATTTTTTTTTACTGAACACACAAAGAAAATATTTTGTTGCTAATGAATAAGACCACACAATTATAACTCTGACTACTTCTCTAAGGGCATATTTGGTTCTAAGGGCATATTTGGTACTGCTTCGTTGATCACAACAACAATAACATCACCTTTCGTCCAGTGGTTAGGACATCGTCTTTTCATGTCGAAGACACCGGTTCGATTCCCATAAGGAATTATTCATTCGACCCAACTTTATTTTGTTCCGTTCCAAGAATTCGAACATGGTGTATACCTATCTAGAAACAATGAAATATTTCCAGAACTTTCCATTGATACGATATGGTATTTTTACCATTCATTCCCTTTTCAGGATCAATCGCAGTGTTCCAAACTTTACCGAAACATCTGTTACTATTTTCACTGTCCAATAATTTCAATAAATTATAAAACAAACTATGGATTCAATAATAATTTTAAAACTCATAAACTTAAATCTTAATTTTGTCTGGAGTCATAAGTTTTTTTAATTTTAATTTGATTGCACTTTCTTTTTTTGCTTTGAACATGTGGTCCTTGAGAGCAATATTGATGATTGCCATGCTTATAATTTATAGTCATGAGCTGTGGTTCACATGCCATGACTCATATCTCCTATGCTTGCCAATTCCCAATATTTTTTCGTGTGAGTCTTGTAAAAAGGCCATCACTGCAGTGGTTATACGTTATTAGTTCCGTACTCTTCACTTTTCATCTCAGTTGGGCAGAGTTAGAAACTAGTTCCGAATTTGATCGAGTCTAATAATTTAGTTAAAGAATAAATATATATGACACAAATTGACATAAAACTACTATACACTATTTCCTGTTAGAGGATATTACTATACCAATTCTTATAGTTCAAAAATATTTTAGATCTTTCTTTGAAGAAAAAAAAAAAGAAACATAAACAAAGTGTGGCTAATAGGACCATTTAATGTATATCAAATTTGTTGTATACATCATAAGTTATGGTATAGTATTGTCTTCCATTCACCTTACAAGTGTCTAGCTGCTTAAAATAAGGATAAATTTGAGTCAAAAAGTCAATGCACCTAAAAGTGAGTCATGAAATTAGTTTTGGGGTTCGTTTTATACAAAAATGAATAATGTAGGGATTAGAAACATAGGGATTAGTAATGTGAGGATTAGTTATGTAAAGATTAATATAAGGTTTTTTTTTTTTTTTTTATCAAGTATTTGGTTCATTGCTTTCCATCTAATTTTGTGTTTGGTTTAAACTCTACATAAAGTTTCTTTTCAATTATACGCTTGAATTATTATGAAATTTTCTATTTTATGTAATTGGGTCAAAGTACCTTATTTTTTGAAAAAAAAAAATACTTGGGAGAGTACTCTTTAAAAAATATTTATTGATTTTAGTGGTACTTTTTATTTGTTACCATTTGTAGCAATACATAGCAATACTATGACAAATCTACACTTGTATTAAAGTGAATTATGCGTGCAATATAAATGCATCATAAGTATTTAAAAATATCTTGTGCTTATTTGGTAAAAAATTGGTATGATGTGTATTAAAGTACATGATAAGTGTATTGTCCATAAAAAAAACTTGTATTTTATATATTTTATAAATAGTTCTCTGTAATATGTAAAAACCTGTACTATAAGTGTTCAGTGGAAAATTTTAGTATTGCTATAAATGGTAAATATTTTCTTGATATGGTATATGCATGTAAGTTTCCCATATTTCTTTTGGGTTCTAACTAGCCAGGAGAACAACAATTTGTCGTCATGTTTGTTATTTTCTCACTTGAATTATTTGAGGATAAATAATTATGACATTAATAAATTGATCGCTCATAAAATATCAATTTTCAATTTAATAAAGATAGACTATCTACTTTTAAAATCGAAAAGATGATAAACAATTGTAAAAATGAATAAATAATCTATATTTACACATAAAAATTGCAAGTTATAGTTTGAATATGGAGCTTATATCTTAGAAGGTCACTCAATTTTGAGATTTATCTAGCATATTAAATGAACTTTATTTTGTTTCAATAAAATCACTCAATTAAACCTTTGTATCAACAAAATCACTCCACTAAATTAATTGTCAAAAATTTTTTTAACATGGCAAATTTTTTTTGTATATTATGTCAATAAGAAACCACAAATAGAAATAATTTTAAAAATTTGACATGATAAATTTTTTATTTTTTATATTATGCAAATGTGAACCCACAAATAAATAAAATTTGTAAGCTAATTTATTTAAATAAATTTACTAGTAAAAAATCATAAAATATAAAATAACAAATCAAGAAAATTTATTAAAAAAAATGTAAAAGAATTTAAGGGATATTTTTGTCATTACATATTTAATCCCATGGTATTAAACCATATGTATTACTAACACCACCAAATGAATGGTACTAGTTAATACCATGTAGGTTGTATAACTAACTAATATATGAATTAGTTATACATAGATCCAAAATTCCTACCAAACATAGTATTAAATAACATCATACATAATACAAGGATTGTTTCTCCTAATACCCCTACCAAATGGCCCCTTAATGCATGATGCATTAGCATAATTAAAAACATAATTACACCATAAAACCAATTCCACGTCCTTTCCACCTTACTTGTAGAGAGTATGTTTATAAATAAATATTTCTTTAGAAATTAAGTAATGCATGTTATTTGTAATACACCAAACTAAATACTGCATAAGAAATAATCTTACAGTCTTTAATGTAAGCATAAGTAATAGCAACATTGTTAATACACCACATTTAGCATTATTCAAAAGATCAAATGTTAGTGATAGCTTTGTTGACTTCTATCCCTTGAGAGAGTAAAATAGGCAAAAAGGCATAGAGATTGGGTGTCCGATCCTTATATATGGACTAACGGGGGCATGGATACACCCTATCAAACGACCTTAATGGATAACTAATTTATGGTATACATTATACCCATGGGAAGACTTGGATCCCATCTGATCTCCATTTCTTTTCCTGTTGTAAGATTTTGTATATTTGTTGTAAGAAAATGAGAAACCTATAAAGCTTTCAACGTGTGTAAATCATTATGTGTGGCTTCTTCTGAATAGAGTATGCCATCTGGCATGGTGAGACGTCGTAGAGCCACGAAAAATCGAGACTGGGAGCAAAATCGCAATGAAAAACTGGGCATGAGTCAAGTTCACGAAAAAAAAAAGAATGAATACACGTGTGTAAAGCGTCATGGAAATTTACCCATTGGAACAAAACAAGGGCAAACCAACATCCAGACAAACCAAGTCCTTTACTACTCAGCAGCTGCTTCAAAGAAACAATTAAAGGGGGAATGTTAAAACAATGAAATGATTTCAAGTTATATGCACTTAGGAGTAGTTTGGTTCAAAAGCCAAATAGGATATAACATAGTGGTAGCGGATTCATAGTCGAGCCAACATTTTCGTCAAGGGTGTTTATACTTTTAGAAAGGGTGATTTTTGTATCAATTGTGTTCAACAATTGATTTATATCAAAATATCTATATTTAACTTATATACTGTAAAAAAAATTCCAACTAAGGTTGTTCTTCTGACCACCCTTGAGTGAAGGTAGCTCCGCCCCCTGATTCAACTTTTGAGGGAGTATAGATTTGTTTCTCTAACTCTTCAAAAATGTCGACAGGAGTGTGTTGGATCCTCTAAACATAGTGTATAAATGAAGGATCCGGCATGGGTGCGGCAACATTTTGGAGAGCCTGAGCAACTTAGGATATATGTGCAAAGAATTGTTAAATTACAACAAATAATATACATGAATCCATGAGTTAAAAAAGTATGATTAACTTGATGCTAAAAATCTTGAAAGTTGAAACTGTAGAGTTTAAACCTTAACCCTGGATTCAACTAATCCTATAATTAAAACTAGGACTATAACCTGGATTATTTATCCAACTTCTATATGGAAAAAGTTACACTAATAAGATTTTAATATAACAAGTTTAGCAAATACCTCCAATCATATATAGGATAAATTTAGCCTCATAATTTGAACCCCGGATAACCAAACGACCCCTTATGGTTTAAAATCCTTTCACAATCCATGTATTTTTAGCCCATTCTAACAGGTCAGTAACTGTTTTTATCATATTATACTTATTAGCGTTTAATTATCATGATGGTAACATATTTTTCCTCTTAAGTGCATATGTTTGCTTAGATAGTTTTACTTCACAGCAGATTTTATGAAGGGAAAGGGGTAAAAATAAAGAGATTGAATTCGAGAGATGAAGGTCTAGTGCAGGAAAAGTGACAATCCAAGTCTTAAAGAAATTTGCCAATACACCATGAAGTATGAAATGAAATTGAATGCCATACCATGAGGAGAAGAGAAGACAAGACAAATATCGAGCTCATTGATAAGCTTATGAATTTCAAGTCTCGACCAGCCTGAATTAATTGATATTAAAACATCATATGTTGAAGATAGAAGGCTTCTCAAAACATAAAAACAAAAACAATAATAACAAAAGGAAAAAATTGATGCATGTGCTAGAATTGCAACAGAAACACTACAAGCAGGTTGTTATTAGAGAAAGTTGTTGGTCCTTTTTCAGGTAAAGAAACATATATTACTATAAAAAAAGGAAATTAATACTGGAAATAATTAGTATTTATAATTGGGCTAATTTCAGGTATATATACTATACAAATTGATTTACAACAAATATAGTCATGTTTAATTTACATAAAAATAGCCAAAAAATACATAGAAAATTTATCATGACTATACAATATAGCTAGTCAAAAGTTATAGTAAGTATACACCGACTATAAAATATGGATTACTTATACATGAGCTATACATTAAATATACATTATAATACACTAAAAAACTAAACATAGCTCGACTATATATGAAATATACACTGACTTTACAACGAACCCATGTTAAAACTGAATATAGCTTGGCTAAATATACACTCTCTATACAATGAATGATCATTTTTTAGTAAGTTGAATATCCATCTACTGTAATTATCCCTTTATAATAAGGTAAAATAGGTATAAATATGGTAAACTATCTCTTAGTTTTTGTGTCCATCTATTCATAGTATAGTAGACAAGTAAAAGTGTACGGAGGGATGAACAAATAGCATATCATCTCTCTCCTCCCTTCTCTCTTGCTCTCATTCACTCGCACACAAAATCTCTAGCTAATAATACCTACATGACTGAGCTTATTAACTTTAGGGTAGAGCTTCTCTTTAGCTTGTTGGATTAGTGATTCATTAATTGCAGAGTTACATTTTTATGGCAGTTGCCTTATAGTCTGCTCATTATATAGCTTTCTCATGAAAAAACGCGTCAAGTTTCAATATGATTTCATTTAGATGTGAGCATATGGACAGGAAAAACTATCTATTGTTTAATTAACATGCACAAGACATTAAGATAAAGAGTAAAGGAAGTCTTGATAGGAAGTATGAAAACATACCAACAGAGTTCCCTCAAGACTAAGAATGCTGGGTGTCACAAATAGGGATATAAAGTATGGCAGCAATATCTTTTGCATCTGCATCCATAGAAAAGATAAAAGTAATCAGGAAAAACCAGACAATCATATTTTTGAATCAGGTGACGAACATAAGAGCCCAATACCCTTCCATCTCCTTCTGATTGTATCAATTAGGCTTTGGCCTAATACGTTTCATGCTCCTGATTTTGAGCTTATGAGTTAACCTTTTTTTTCAAACCTAAAGAGGATGAAAGATGCCCGGGGTGGGGCGCATTGTTACACAGTAAATCCAGTCATTATCAGGCATACACAATAACTAGACAGTATAACAAAGCAAACAGTTAACTTTACACATCCTTTTGTTCAACCATTGTTTGTTAATTGTTAATCATTTCTCTTATGTGGAAGATGATGAACATCCTCACAAAGTGGAATGTGACAAATATCACCTATTTCATGCCTTAAACCGAAAAGAAATGTGAGGATATTACAGAACTAACCTCATGTATGACCTGAGGATCAGGTGAAAAGATTTTGGGGAATAAACATGGAATCGATGTTGCAACAGATGCCAGTATCATTCCGGATGATGCTCCAACAATCACTAGGGACTTCAGCAGCATTCGGGCCTGATCCAAAATATTCATCTTATAGAGCATTATTATTACAGAAATGGAAGCCAAAACGTAAAATGGCTATGTGAGGCTTGGGTATGGTAGTATGAACGATGCAGGATGTTGTGATTTCCATCAAAATAAGAATATAACCTTTGACAAATTTCGGTTGACTCCATATAACAATTCAGGCATAAACGACTGTGCTGTTTGCGAGAGAGGCTCACCCCATACTGCACAAATCATGAAAAGTTGTACCATGACCTAAATAAGAAGGCAATATGTTAGTGCTCATATCTATGGACCATTTATGGGAATATGAAGAAGTAAAGTACGCATAGGAAATATACTTCAAAAGGATATTAGGTGTTAAGCATACCTGATGAGCAGCAA
This sequence comes from Solanum clarkiae, assembly GCA_011800125.2. Classification (NCBI taxonomy): domain Eukaryota; kingdom Viridiplantae; phylum Streptophyta; class Magnoliopsida; order Solanales; family Solanaceae; genus Solanum; species Solanum clarkiae. The sequence goes on from JAABOM020000002.1 coordinate 15,354,363, forward strand.
CTGCCTGTGTGCCAATTGAGGTAGCAAAATAGACCAGTAGAGAGTAGAATGCGACCTGTAGTTCAGCACAATATTAGATGTCCACATAAAATGTGATTTCGGAACCAAATGAGGATGGGGTCAATTCGCACAAACCTTTGACATCATTGTTAGAAACACGGGGCCAGCAATCATGAATATCTGCAGAAGTTCATTTATTGATGGAATAGAGATAGAAAAACCCTTATAGCCTTTATCGTTCAGTGCTTCAATCATCATATACGCTGCAACAACCTAAAATGATGTCACCAAGCTAGGAAGATTATTCTAAGATGTGCGAAAATGGAGATAGAGGAGTCAGAGTGATGAAGAACACATCAAATATATTTAGGGATGATAAAATAAAGGACTTGGTGAGAACGAGTGATTTACTTGGGACACCATTGTTGCCCATGCCGCTCCAGCGATACCATAATTGAAGAATCTGCACAGGACTATGTCACCAGTGCCATTAATAACAGTAGCAACTGCCAAAGCCTTTAAAGGTCCCCATGAATCTTTCATGCCTAGACTGCGCCATTGATGAGTAATAAACATATATCACAAAGTGGCAAAACTGATCAAGTAATGTACGTATCTTCACTTTGTAATACTGCCAGAACAACATAACTACCTTAACAGTGACCTAAAGACAAACTTGCCATCACTTTTTCCAGATGAGCAATTTACATATCATATTACTGTGAAAAGAAGGAGCTCTCTTCTAGTTTGGAGCAGAATATGCAAAGATCTCTCTCGGACCCATCAATGATCTTTATATTGTTATGTGTAAGTGAAATAAAGAATCTTAAATAGCCTTGACATGACAAAGATCATAAATTCCACCTGTTATACTCATCATTGCTAATTTGATTCAAGGGCAAATTTATAGGGCTGCAATTAAGTGGAGCTGGTGGACCAACTATTCATGCGAGTTATAAATCTCCTATTAAAGCTGGATTTTGTGCTGTCTTCAAGCGCAACTCATCCCCAATATATACAACTCAATAAAAATATGAAATTTGCGAGAAGAAAGAGAATAGGAGTGCTTAACATATGCAGCAAATGATCTCCTACATAGTCAAGATGAACGATAATAGGAGTGCTTAACACATACAGCAAATGATCTCCTACACGAGATGAACATGCAGCAAAACACGAAGTAGAAAACAATGAACCTTGATAAATGATGGACATGAGATTAGCTTACATAAAAACATAGAAAGTGATAAAGAATCAAAACTGAAAAATATTTTAGTGTTTTAGTCTAAACAAAACTTCTAATACGAAAGAAGATGTAATAGAATAACACAGACATCCAATCAGTAAGAGGCCAATAGATTCTAGTCAAGATATTTGAGAATATGTAAATTGTACCTTGCACTTTGGGCAACCCAGCCAATCAGCACTGCTGGCCATGCCAAGCCTCGAATCTATCACCATAACATCTACCGTTCAGTTGAAGTGAAGCTTAAATACACCAAGCATCACAATAATATAACTTGATCACACGAGAAATTGATACTGCATTTTCAGTACACAGGTTTATATGCGTTCTACAGCAGATAAATTGATACCCGTTTATCAAATGACTATGAATCTATCTGCAAGACTCTTAGGGTCCACTAGGACAGACAAAAACCCAAAGCTTGCGTAATGTCTCATCAACCAAAACAAAGAAAAAGCATCAGCACCACTCAAGTAACATGTTGATGCTAAAAGCAATAAAGAAAGATTAAAAGATCTTCAGAACAAGTAAACGACGAACAGCAGAATAACCTGGATATAAGTGTTTGCTGAGTTTATAATTTGTATATTCTTGGCTCCAGTAAAAGCTGAAAATTAGATAAATAAAACCATTAGTCGTTAAGTAAAATACGCTACCATTGAGGGAAAAAGAGGAGATTGGAGATATCAATCTCACACTTGATATATCCACCAGTTGAAAAGAGTATGAGAATTACTTACAAGTTAGTGCACGAATACCAAATAATCTCGTACAGAAAAACATTAGAACACCAAAGACCAACCCAAGGAAAATCAAGATAGATATCTGATGCTGCACTTGATCTTTGTCCTGCGGCCGAAGGATGATGATTATCATAAATATGGTAAAGAAATCAGCCACTAAGAAGTAGTACCACAGCAATTCCCAAAAAAATTACCTGCCTTGCAAGTGAAGTAGCAACTAAATTTGAAGTGGCTATTGAGAGAAACATAAAAATATAGCTTGTGTTATCACAAAAGACGGTTCCGGGACCTGCCAATGAAAAAGTTTTATGCTGAACCATTAGCAAGAAATGTAAATATAACATTAACAACTGGGGGAAGGAGAAATGGGAGAGGAGATTATAAAGTGTTGACAGGACCCTCGTCAACAAAGTGAAAGTTCAGATAGCTAATCAGAAGGCAAAAATGCTTCGATATCATTAAAAATTCAGCTTCCATGTGCGTCAAGCACATCTATGGTTTTGGAGAAAAGAGTTGGCATGATCAATAAGAGGGAGTCATACTTTGAACTACTTTTTTCAGCAAAAAACCATCCCGTTTGCTGCTTCCAGACCTGGTTGTCGGGACTTGGAGTGATTGGTTCTATTTTCAGGCAACTCCACCAACACTTAAGGGCTAAAAGTGGTGTATTGGATATGGAGCTTGCACTGATTTCGGGTTCCACCCCGGCTCTCTATACTTAATTCCCAAAAGAAAGAAATGGTCCTAAACTTAACTTCATCATTTATAAGTACTGTTTATGCATATCAGTCAATTAGCTAAATTTTGGCTCTAATATGATGAATAGCTAGTACTTAGCCATAGATTTCGGGAGTAGTCTGAGATAATTTAACTTCAGATATCTATCTGGCCATAAAATTTGATCAGCTTCGAATATTTTCAAGTTAACAGAGATTAGCTTAGGCCAGTATTTGGGACTTGTGCTCACAAAACTTGAAATTTTGAAATTGTAACTCACCTAGAGCAGCAAGTTCAATGGAACTTCCTTGACCAACAACAGCTGTATCAATAAGACTCATCAAAGGTCCACACAACCAAAGCCCAACTGCAGGTCCTGAAAACTTAATAATCTCCACCATTTGATTCCAAATGCTTTCATTGGCAGAGAATTCCACCACCACTGGCTGTTCATTTCCCACTGAATCTGAGCTTTCTACATCAGTTGTACTAGTCTCATTTTCATCAGACAGTTGAATTTCTGGGCTGGGAGTTGAGCAAGCAGTGATTATTCTCTTGCGAATGTCATTGCAGAGTGGAGAAATCCGCAAGTGAGAGTTAACATTAACGAGAGTTCGATGTTTTGGTAATTGATAAGTGAAGGTGGTGAGATTGATTGCTTGTAAACACATTGACATTGAGACAAATGGGTGAAGGAAGAAGGAGGAATTTGGAAACAGAGAAAAACTTCAATATGCTTTGAGCAACTGTATTGGGGCAATGGTCCTGACAAATGGCCCCAAAGAGTTGGACATCTCTCTCGCGAATTTAATTTATGTTCATCAAAGTTACTACAATAAGGTCTTTCTTTTTTACATATCACATCAAATCATGATTTGGATATATCATTTAAATTTCTTAAAATTATGTTATATTATAAAATTAATACATAAATGATATTATTCTTTCTATTTTATTTTTGATAGTTAATAAGGTTTAAAATCAAATTACAAGAATAAAAAACAATTAATGTATATTAAATAAGGATAAAATAATAAAGTTAATTTTTTTTATTAATGCAAGTGTATCCCAAAAGGTGACATATAAAAGTGACTAGAAGGAGTAATTTATATCATTCACACAAAATTTAAGAAAAAAAGTCTTGAAATTTTTCGTGGCAATTAATTATTTTATTAAGAGTAAAATATATTGAAAAGTTAAATTATAATTAAATAAAAAAACATGTTATATTTTTTTGAAAGTGACTAAAAAAGTGAGTTATATAAATTCAGATACAAGATATGTTTTCTTTCCATAACTATAAAAATTTTACAAGTTGTGAAACTATCAAAATTTTCACATAAAATTTTACCAAACGAATAAATAAATTATAGTTCATAAACAAGATATTGAAATATCCTAACATGCTTATCTTCATATTCCTTATATGTATATATTTTAATATTTGCTATTATAAATTTTTAGATATATATAATTTTACAAAGATTCACTAGTCAACAACAATTGTAACTAGTTATTCTTTGATATTATTTTTTCACATGGTACAAATTCTTTGGGGCCATTGTCAGGACCGTTTTTATAAATTTTAAAATAACTATTTTTTTTATAAAATATAAATTTATGCGTCAAGTTTAATATTCTTTTTTTAAAAAAATCATGATTTTGAAATTCCAAACATGTTTTTTTTAAAAAAAAAAACAATTGGTATTTGAAATTATGACTCAGGATATTTAAATATCTTGTTTATGAACTATGATTTGCTTATTAATTAGATTTTCTAAGATTGGAAAAATTTTGATAGTCTTATCTACTTATACGATTTACATGTTTATGAAAAATACACGACTTAAGAAATTTAATTGTATGTTCAAACAAAATCTCAACTTTATATCAATCTATGATTTCATATCATGATATCACATTGCATATTCAAACGGGTCTTTAAAAAAAATTAAAATCATGTTGCAGAATCTGGAATTTCAAATCATGATTTCAAGTCACATGTCCAAATGCTAATTTGAAATCATGAATTCATATCATGTCCAATGCAAGCTAAATAATACTCCCCCCCCCCTTCCCCTCCCAATTCAATTTATTTGTACTCTTTCGTTTTTAGATTATTCTTTAATTTTAACTTTTCACATGACGTGTTTAACAACATAAGATCAAAGAGTATTTTGGTATATTTTATATATTTTTAATTTAAGACAAACGATTCAAAAATCTTATTTACTTTGTAAATTTTATGGCCAATCAAAATCAGACAAACCAAATTAAAATTCAAAAATAAATAAGAATTCATAACTTTAAAAATACTGTGGATTTAATATCAATTCCACGCATGCATGGGCGGAGCTTCATAAAAATTACGAACTCGATCAAATCTAGTAATTTTAATCCAGATCTTATATTTATTTTAATAAATTTATAAAATTAAAAACTTATTAAATAACAAATCATAAATTTGGAATTTTAACTTGTCTTTGACTTTGCATGAAAACAAGCTACTAATCAATGCGAAATTTAAAAGACTTTCAGATCTAACCTCCAAATTAGATGATCTTTTTAAACGTCAACTTAAATACTCTTTTCCTTTTCAAACTCCAATCAAATCATATTAATACCTCTCCTCGTCTCATATTAACTTAATTTTTTTGAGATTATTTTATTATTCAAAATAGTTAAATTATTTAAATTTCAAGATGAATGTTTGAAATATTTTTTATATTTGCTCTTTTATTATTATTATTAAAATTTTATATATTTTAGGAGAATAATTGCACTACTTGCAAAACTACATTTATAATTTCTTAAAGGATAATAGTAAAAAGTATGATTAAATTATATCTTTAAATATATTTTTAATATATGTTCATTATCTCATAAATTAAATTAATATGGAACGAAGAGAATATGATTCAAAAGAGAAAAGTTCAGCTGCCGGTGCAAATATCATTGGACTTGGTTTTCAATTTGATTTTGAGTGTGAGAGATAAGCAAAGTTAATCCGGGATAATTTTTTAGTTGTCCTCAATCTCTTGTTTGGTTGCAAAAGTTGGGATAATTTATCCGGGATTAACAATTAATATTGGGATAAGTTATCTCCCCTTGAGGATGGAATGATAATCCAGGATAACTAATCCTGGGATAAAGTGGGTAAGAATTCAAAAATACCCCCTTTAAACTCTTTTTTTATACACTATTTTAATATTCATGTATATTAACATAATTTTTAATAATATTTATAATAATAGTCACAACCTTAATTAATTGTTATTTTTATAATGACATATTTTTTTAATAAACATTACATTATATATATACAATTTCTATTTATGAATGTATTATAAGTTGAATTTATTTGTCTAATACTTATGTGTATCTATATTTTGATTCTCTTAAAATATTCACTCTACTATTAAATAATATATTCTTAATTAAATAGTTTATTACTCACTTAAAAATTATATTCTATATATCAATTAAAATGTAGATAATTTTAAAATTTAA
>JAABOM020000002.1:15360678-15373568 GCA_011800125.2 Solanum clarkiae
CCCAGACATCACAAACCCTGCTTATATTATGTTTCCCAGAATAGATAAGTTCACACTTATCCCAAATTTCTTTGGCTATATCACATTCCATAAACTGATCACGAACGACTATATCTATACTGCCCCACATCATAGTACAAATATTAGCATCAATGGAATCCCATGTGGCTAGTGCCGATTAATCACGTCCATCTGGTCGCTTGTCTACCAAAAAGCTAAGTTGTTGTATAGCCATGAGATACCTGCGAATCGCCTTGGACCAAGAGGGATAATTTTTATCATTGAATTTGACCAAATTAACTTACAAAGAGGGAAAAACAGGAGCAAACTGTGCTGGAGTAGTCTGAGGAGGAACAAATTTATGTTCTTCCATGGTGGCTGAAAATTAGCGATAGAAAAAAAAAGGTAGCAACGACGGTGGACAGCGGCCGAAAACAGGTGGCGACGGCGGCGGTCGGAGACAGGCGGAGGTGACGGGCGGCCAGAGACAGGTGGCGGCGGCAGCAGGCGACGGCCGGAGACAGGCGGCGGTTGGAGACAGGCGAAGGCGGCGGGAGGCGGGCGGCGACCGAAGACACTATCGTCGATGAAATATAATCACCAGAAATAATTTAGACAATTCTTAAATATAAATCTCGATTTCTGATGCGAAAGATCCGTTTAAAGGCAATCGCAGAGCATATGTCAAAAAAAAATATTTAAGAATGTCTCATGGCTCTAATACCATGTTGAAACATATAAAAGAAATATAAAAGATATATTTCTAAGTGTGTTTTACATTGTACAAGTGAAGCCCTTTATATAGGCTAGAAAAAAGAGTATGATATTTAACTTAACAAATGTGGGATATATTTCCTTTCCCACTTCTATACAAATGACAATATATATATATATATATTATTAATACCTTGTTTGATACTTTTTTAATTTGTATATAAGTAATGTTTGTGTTAGTTATACACTCTATTGTATATTAAGGTATGTATTACTCATACCATGAATTTCTAGATATTAATAATGCAATAATTCTAATGCATGCATTAGCATGATTTGAATACTCCCAATAATTTAGGTATGAAACTAAAAAAAAAATAGTTAGGTGTGTTTTCGATAGTTATCTCAAAATTAAATAATTACTTGTAGCAACTTCATGGTTGAAGTTATGTTTTTTAATAAATAAATGAGCCTGAGTCTAAATTAGTGTTTACATATATATATATATATATATATATATATATTAAAAAAGATATTTCAATAATAAGTACCATTAATCCAAATTTAATGTAAAAAATGAATCATTACTTACCAACAAGGATTATGCCATGAACGTTGCAAAATAAACTAAAATCATGTTATTAGAAAAATAAATGATCTAGATAGATAAATACAACTCTTTATATATTCATTTTTAAAGGTACTATATGTAGAGATTATATCACTAATTAGAACCATGGTAAATTAGTTTTTTTTAGCGGCTGCAGCTTGATTCAAATAAGGAAGAAGTAGAAGTTTATCAAATAAGAAAGAGTTAGAAGTCTTTCCACAGTTAGAAGTCCTTATTTGATCACTTTTTTCTATATACCTTTAAAAGTTAATATTATAAATATAGTTAAACAATAATTTAAAGAAAATTGGTGAAAAGATGATTTTATCTAAAACATAATATTTTAATGAAGGATGAAAAATTCCATCAACATTTCTAAGGATCTTCACACTTTTAATATAGCATAGATAGATTATTGAGACATTTTTTGAAAAGTCAAAATAATAATTCCTTACTAAAGGTAAATCAATTTGAACAAATTATAATTACAACATACCATGTTATACTTTATCAAAGTCAAACTTAAAATCACTGAATTATAATGAATTAATATGATAATGATATAGTATTTTTAAATATCGAAATCGCAGAACAGAAACATTTCAATTTAATGTTGTACCTTGCCGTACTATGAACATATCAATTTTTCAGATTTTTTTGTTATTTTATTATATAGGAGTCAAAAGAAAGGAGAAATAGAAGAGAAGATTATCATATGGGAATTAAATTCTTACTAACAAGTTAAAAATTTAAGTAGTCAACCAATTGAGTTACTAACATCCCCAACATCCTACTATTAGGTGCCTTATGTCCATATTTTCGAAGTATGAAAGCTAAAACACTTAATTTTGCATTTGAATTGTAACATAGATTCTTCAAATTTATTAAAATAAAATTTTACTTATTTGACCAGGAAAGTTTGTTTGAATAAACTTATAATTTATAATTTTATAATATTTTTTTTTATTATTGTAGCTTTAAAATAAGAACATAAATACTATAAAAGTATTTATAAGTTATTGTGATTTAAGATAAGTCGGTCCAAACAGGCTCAAAGTGGAATATGATAACATAGTAAAAGATAAATTGGGAATATTTAGAAGAGTTTTGAAGAAAATGCAAATTAAAACCAATAAAAGTTTTTAACCTCCCTCTCATACAACACTAACACGTTCCCATAAAACGGGCTAAAAGCTCAACTGCCAAACGAACATATATAGTTATGATCTTTAATCCTCCAACTATATATTATATAGATGTGATTGGAATGTGAATACCTGATTGATCAAATAATACTAATGGGGATTTTACGTGCAATTCTGAAGCATCCTGAAGATATTTATCCATTGTTGAAGCTGAAGGCAGCGGCACGATATGCCGAGACGCAGATCCCTTCACAGCCACATTGGGCATTCTGTTACATCATGCTTCACAAGGTCTCTCGTAGCTTTTCTCTCGTCATTCAACAGCTTCCTCTCGAGCTACGTGATGCAGTACGTTTTTCCTCTAAAATACGAGCCCATTTTACCTTGACAATTGTTAACATTGATAATTTAGTTAAAAAATGTCCCTCTTGTGCACATAGTTTAAGGGAATTTTTGTTCAATTTCATATGCCGAGATGCCAATGTAGCGTATGCAATTTTAGGCACAACTTGATAGGATTCATGATATTATGACTATTTAGGAAGTAATTCTTCTTATATATTTGGTTTTTTTAATTTATCTTTTGCTACATGCATTTTTAAGAATGTAGCCTACTTATATCATATATTACTCTCTCCAATTCTACTTCTCTGGCATTCTCCCTTCTTTTTGACTGATTTTTTGAATATCAGACTAAATTAATTCCATTTTTACAATTAAAATTTCGATAGCATAAGTTGCAATTTTCCTCATCTAGTTGAAATGTTAGTCAAGCTTCATGAAGGTTGGCTTTTGAGACGGGAAGAATGTTATATGATGACAGACGGAGAAATCATATTTTCTCTCCCACACAATGAAGACGTAACGCTTCGGTTTAAGATTTGGATTTTTGCTTAATTAGGAAAAAAGTTGAGGAAAGATATATTTTCCAACTTCTTTTTAGTTTATCATTAATGAAGCTCCAAATTTGAATTGTTTCATTGATCTATCTAGAAAAATATATTTTCCCATGATCTTACCACTCTTATTGTGAAGGTAGATTTCTCATAACTTCTGACTATCTTTGTAGGTATGCATTTTCTATTTGGTTCTTCGAGCGCTTGACACTGTCGGTATGTTCAATTACTGAACCAAGTCCGTTAACACAATAAGACTGACATTTACGCGCATTCATAGAAAATAGTAGCTAGTTTTCCCCATTAGTACCAGAAGACTTATATTTAATAGCACAAATATTTTGCTACTATTACTGTACTGTTGGTTATTTCTCTATCTTTTTGACTATGTTGATTAATTAACAAAAGCCACAGACTGTTGCTTTTATTAATTCTATCTTTTTATACTGTAATCAAGTAGTTTCTGCCTTCAATCTCTCGATTAGAATCTGGGTTGTTGCATTCATTTTCTTGGAGTCATATTACTTATTCACATTTTGTTGTTCTTGTTATGGACAGAGGATGATACCAGTGTAGCGACAGAGGTGAAAGTACCTATATTGATGTCCTTCCATCGTCATGTTTATGATCGTGAATGGCATTTTTCATGTGAGTCTTCTGAAGTTAAGTGGTCGTCCAGTAAGACATTATTATAGACTGGTTTGCTAATCCCAACTTTCATATTTTAGGCGGTACAAAGGACTACAAGGTTCTTATGGATCAATTTCATCATGTTTCAACTGCTTTTCTGGAGCTAGGAAAACAGTGAGTTTGTACCTAGCAATGGCTGCTTTGAACTTGCTGTTCGATATGATTATTAACCAGAAATGCTTAATAAGTACTTACCTTTGCCACATTGATACTCTGTCAATACAGAAACATGCTATAAATATGTACTTGTTTTTGTTCTCCTATGGTTCAAACAATTTGTGAAGGGAGAATTCGCGGCATTTAAGTAGTTTGAATCTGAAATACTATAGTTTATATGATTCTACAAACTTTTGTTGTGTGCTCTTTCCGTATTAATGTTCTGATCCTGGTTTATGAATGAACATTGTGTTCTTATTATGTTGCAGTTACAAGGAGGCAATCGAGGACATTACCATGAGGATGGGTGCAGGAATGGCGAAGTTTATATACAAGGAGGTATGCAATAAGTAGTATAGAGGAAGGATCAAAGTTGTGTTTGGCGGTCAAATTATGAACTATATGCTTGTTTCCATATTGTGTTAATATGGATTGTCTTGATCTCTCGAGCTTTCCTCTTTCATGCAATTCGTCTTGATAGAGCCACTTGCTTTCTCGGCCACCGGTTACCAAAAATATGAAGGTGACAACTATGTCAATGTATGGGTTAATCACTAGTATTCTATCTTCGGCAGGTTGAAACAATTGATGATTATGATGAATATTGTCACCATGTAGCCGGGCTTGTTGGATTAGGCGTATCAAAACTTTTCCGTGCCTCTGGGAAAGAAGACATGGCTTCAGATTATCTCTGCAACTCCATGGGTTTATTTCTTCAGGTGTTAATCTTAACATGTATGGCAGCCACCCGTAACAAGACCATCTTTGAGTGTTTTTTGCAGTAACAATAATATTTGCAAAATACTGCAGAAAACAAATATCATTAGAGATTATCTGGAAGACATAAATGAAGTACCCAACTGTCGCATGTTTTGGCCTCGTGAGATTTGGAGTAAATACGTTAACAAGCTCGAGGTATGAGTATTTATTATTTCATATTTTCCTGCCATCTTAGTCAATTTCATGATACTGAATTACCTTGAATTATATCATAGCAGGCACTGATATTTTTTTCATATATGGGGTTAATTAATTTTTTAACCGACTGCATTTGTCGATGTGTCTCAGGATTTGAAGTATGAGCATAACTCTGACAAGGCAGTGCAATGTCTGAATGAAATGGTCACTAATGCTTTGTCACATGCAGAAGATTGTTTGACTTACTTGTCTACACTGCGGGATCCTGCTATCTTTCGATTCTGTGCTATTCCACAGGTAAAACTGCAGATCGTATTGATTTGTTAAACGTATAGGTGCTTCGTGAATTTACCATTTGTAATGCCCAGGAATATTTTATCTATGTTTGCATTATTAACTCTATTTCCATCAATCTTGAATGGAGCCAAAGATTCACTATTTTTTGGCTTTGGGGTAATGATGGAATAAAGAAAAATGGCTCTTTAGACTGTCTGCGCTTCTTTCAATTGTGAAGTAACAGTTAGTCAATGCAACTTTCGACTCCGGAAACAGTCGTGCTATGTATTTAAACATAAGGGTCAGGCTGCGTACATCGGACTCCCCCTTACCCCGCAATGAGCGGGAGCCTTTGAGGCATTGGGGGTAATGTTGTTGTTGTTTGCATTATTAACTCGTTAGATATTCTTCTGAAAGTGCGTGTTCTTGCGTTAACAGGTCATGGCAATTGGGACCCTGGCAAAGTGCTACAACAACATTGAAGTCTTCAGAGGAGTTGTAAAAATGAGACGCGGTAAGAAGTACGATAAACACACATGTCATGCTACCTCATACACTATTTCTGTTTGATGACTGATCTGACCACTGCAAGTCGGCAAATTTGTTAATGCATCCCTTCAATTTCGTTGCCTCACTCTCATTTAACATCGTTACCATCTTCTCCTTACCTTCATACTGGCAGTTGTTTAGATGCTTGGATTCTTCTTTCTAGGTCTCACTGCTAAGGTTTTTGACCGAACTAGGAACATGGCAGATGTATATGGTGCTTTCTTCGACTTCTCTTGTATTCTGAAATCCAAGGTATTATTCTTATTCGTGCTGTTGATTACTGGCTCATTTTAAGGGTTACATTGTTATTTTTCTACATAGTTCTCCCATGTGTTGTGTTCTTGTGCTTGTTTATTTCTTCGTATTTCTGCACATTGTTGTGTAAGTATTCACATATATGTATTTCTTGCTCGCTTGTGTCGTTATTGACTTCATATCAAGTTACGTGAAACCTTGTGCATACAAATTGCATAGAGGCTTAGAGCTAATGCTACCATAACAGTCGACACACAAAAGGGGCTATCATCAGTTGATTATGTCTCAATCAGATCAATAATAACAACAAGATACCCAGTGTAATCTCACAAATGGGGTTTGCGGAGGATAGAGTGTACGCAGACCTTACTACTAACTTGAGAGATAGATATAGACCCTCCGTTAAAAAAAAACATCTCAATAAAGTGTGACAAAATATCGTGAAAGGAACAATAACTACAATCAAAATAGTGCAATAATCAAAGTACAAAAAATCGTAGATAGTAGTAGAAGTTGACGGACAAGAAACTACATAAGAAATACTATGATTATTAGTATGGAAGGATAAGAAAGTCAAGGCTCTACAATTTACTACCTGCTGTCCAAATCCACGTCCTTGACAATCTTAGTCCTATCTAAGATCATGTACTTAGTAAGCTGTAGTGTGTTATGTTCTATCTAAACAGTTCAATAGACCATATGGGTGCAAATCCAATAGAAAAACAGTTTCCGCAGAGAGTACATTCATATTAGGAGAGATATCAAACAAATATTGAAACAAGAACAAATGACAAGATACTACGGCTTGTGCAAATTCACGAGTTTCCTGGTAGTTGAAGAAAACCCAAAATAAGGCCAGTCTCTATGTTATTTTCACCAAAGTGGGTAATATCTAGTTTATGATCCATCAGAGAAGTTTACCTTCTCGTAACATTGTTCATTTCTACTTAAAGAAGAAACCTTTTACACAATCTTTTCACAAATTTCACGGGCTAAAATCACAACGTATTTTGCATTGGCTGGAATTATCCTAACATTTAATTATGTGACACAAAAAGTTCTCCGCAAGAGGAACTCGTCAAACAGCCAAGTTAATCCTAGTACTTTTGAAGCTATTCCTCTCACTAATTTGGCTGGGTCAAGAAGACATGCGTTCAGTTCCTAACAAGAAGATTCTATGCAAGTTACTAAAGATCGATATTATGAAAAGCTAGATGCTGATGTTATGTTCGTTTAGTATTTAAAATCATATGGATGGTTAATAAGCTTTCGTTGATTGGTGGAATATTTTAGGTGGAGTATAAAGATCCACATGTGGCAAAAACTTTAAAGAGGCTTGAAGTGATATTGACAACTTGCAAAAACTCGGGAACCTTGAACAAAAGGTATGTCATATATCCTAGTATTTTTCTGGAGTTTTCGTGAATATCAGCTAATGCACCTGCTACGACCAGGAAATCTTTCGTAGTCAAGAGTGGACCTAATTACAATTCAACTTTGGTGAGTTTTTAGCTGATGTTTTCTTCATGGTTTAGATACACAATTTCCCTAAATGCAGTGAATATTTTCTTATTCTATGAAACATATTGCAGGTTGTTATTCTTGTTGTCATAGTGGCTATCCTTCTAGGATACCAATCTGGAAATCGGCCTTAGACCATGTGTAAGTATTACAGTAACATCATCCTGGGCAAAATGCCAGATATGTAGATGCACATACCATCCTTACATGATAACAAAGTGTTCCTATCATGCGCGGTGATTTTAATCAACTTGTTTGGGACCAAAGTATCTCAGTTCTATGCACCTATGATTTTAGAGACCATACTATCTAACCTTCTATTAGTAAGAATCTGGCTCATGTTATGATGTTTTTCGCTAGTCTTTTACACCTTATGGGGGGGTCATGTTATGAGCTTCTTTTATGAACCGGGAGGTTAATTTCTTTCTCTGTTTTCGTATGCTTTTTACCTGATTTGTTCGTTTGTTTTGGTTACCTTGATCCAAAAATCAATATTTCACCAAGATAGACATACTTATTCATAACTAGTAAAACTTCTTTAGATCACAATTTCTAAGTAAATCATAGAGGGCTTTCATGTAAACTATGCCTAAGGTCATAATTTCCAGTGTTCAGTGATATGTTTTCTTAAACAAATTGTGAACTAAAAATGCTTCTTAGGTTAAAAACTAGCAGAATGATGGTTTTAGATTGTTATTTTTCTTTGTAGTGGTTGCTGTGTTTAGAAGTCATCCAAGGAGACATTGAGTAGTCGGTCGCATTGAGGAAATAGGTGTTTGATATATATATTTTCCTTTTTTTTTCTTTTGCAGGATTGGTGTTATAGGAGAGCTTGGTAAAAAAAGATGGCGCAAACTCTTGGACAAGTATGTGATGGTCGCAGATTGTGGCGTAACGATGTATGTTACTTAGTGACAGTCACATTTTGGAAAAAGCCTATTTTTAGTTGTTTTGAGTGTAGTTTGAAAGATCTGTTCACTTAACAATCATTTGGTTTAGAAAGACGTTATACCTAGATTGTAATATAAGAATTAGTAATATATTGATTAATAATACAAAGTTGGTTATAAATTGCAATATATTGTAATCCAAATCTATTAGAATATATGCATCCACTACAGTCAAAGATAGGGTCCCTCGATATAGTAACGATATAAGGACAAGTAAAATATAGACAATAAGAACATAATATTTTACATAGAAAAACTCCTTGTTCAAGGGAGAAATTAACAAATGCGACTTGTCTCACGGGATCTCCCCACCAGTTTTCGTTAAGATGCAGGCAACAAAGTCGTCTATTACAAACTCATGTAACCACTAGACTCTCCATCCTTTCCCTTGCAATAACTCTATTATAAGATGAGTCTAAGCAATATCTCTATTGCTCACTACACAAACTGGCTCTAGTTTACTGCAGACTTCAATGCTTGATTCCAAGCTAACTCTAACAAGAACCCAAGACACATCCATAACGGTAACTGATCAATGTTCCTTTATAAGTCACGAAATATGATCTTACAATGCTTAATAACTCAGAACATAATAACATGGCTCTTGCAATTTCCACGGAGGTTCTTATTTTTCTTTCCACAACTTCATTTTGTTGAGAGACCTGGGTGCTAAGAAGTTGTGATGAATTCCTTCTTCTGCACAAAAACCCTCAACTTTGGAGTTCTTAAACTTTGTCCCATGATCTTACTTGATCACAATAATTTTGTAATTTAACTTGGTTTGAATCATTTTTGCAAAAGAAATCAACATATCAACTACTTCATCATTGGATCTCAGAAAGATTGTCCAAGTGAATCTCGAGAAGTCATCAACAGTAACAAAGATGTACTACTTGCCACCTCTACTTTGAACCTTGACAAGTCTACATGGGTCGATATGGATAAGTTCTAGGCCTGGTGGTTCTTTACTTCCTTCTTGTGTTTTAAAGGAAGTTTTAGTTTGTTTTCCCATGACACAAGTATCACACACTTTATATATCACAAATTTAATTTTTGGAGGTCCAAGAACCAGGTCCCTTACAACCAATTATTTTGGCAAGGATGTGCTCACGTGCTCTAGTCTTCTATGCCACATATTTGAACTTTCGTCTTGAGCCTTGAGACAAGTCTAACTATCCCCTTATGTTGCATTCAAATCATCTACATACATGTTTTTGCACCTCTCTGTAGTTAAAAACACTTCATTTGTGGACGAATTCGTAACATCATATTTTCTAGATAATGTAATACCCTGTAAGTAAGAAAGTCAGGATATGGAGAGTTTTCAAAAGAATCTGATTGATATCTTCCATGTACGAGCACCATCTAAGACTCATGGTTTGGGTTATGGTCGTAGATGGGATTCGTGATTGGGCCAGTAACTTAGGTGAAAATTGGAAAGTTTGGTTGGATGTACGAAGGGTCCTTATAGGCCGTAAATGGATGTATGAGTAATAATATACGTTCATGGTTGAGATTCAAAGAAGTATAAAATAGAGTTCACAGGATGAATCCTATGACGGGTCATGGTCTGGTCTATGAGTCATAAACTAGGTTCGTAGATGAGGTTGAGGGATTGGGAATTTTCACCAAGTGTTGGGGGTAAGGAGGTAGGGTGACTATAACCTGTAAAAGAACTATGGGTCATAGATTGGGTTCGTAGTTCTGGGACTCAAGCTTCAGGTTTTTGTACATTTGAAGTGTAACCAGGACGAAACTCCTTTTACGAGTCATAGATGGGTCTACAACCCTAGACCTATTCGTGGTTTCCCTTTGACCAATTTTATTGAATGGTGATACTGACTTTTTCTCATGCCCTAGGTCCTAAACTAGATTGTTTTGGTTCCGAAAGTTACCCTTTTTATCCTAATACTACCCAAAAGATCCCCATTCCAAATCACTAAAAATTCTCTCAAGTCCCTCAACTTTAAAGGCTCCCATTGAAGGTTTCAACTGGGGTTTCAAGCTTCCCTCAAGTAAGTCTGAGTTAACTTCCATGAATTCCATCTAAGGTATGTGGGTTTCATCCATGGATATCTTTCACCCATGAAGCCTAAGTATTTTTCAACTAAATCTCTAAATATCATTTATATAAATTCATGGATGTTTATGGTTTTGCTTTCATTGCATGTATTATGACTTATTCACTGCTATATGATGTATTTTGTCATAAATTGACATCTAATTGCAAGAAATAGATGATTTACAACATATTTTTATGTCAAGCTATCTAGGGTTTTGAGATTTCATGGTGAGTTGTTTTGATTACTGTTCTAATTGGTGACTTTCATTGAGTTTATGCATAATCTCCTTGCATTGTATGTTTGAAAGATGAATTGATATTGAATACACCTAATTTACTCTATTTTCCAAAGAATTATGGTTTGAATGACAAGGGTTTCAACAAAAGGTTTATGGAAGCTATACATTTGATCATGGGAGCCCTTAAATGATTATTGAAATGTTTGTGAAGGTTTTATCACCTAAATGATGGAGTCCTTATGTGATAAGGACAATATTCACATTTTGAATTATTAAGGTTAATAAGCTACTCTATGAACATCGTTGATGTTTATTTGAGCTTAAAACTTATGGATGATTAATATATTATTATTTAGTGGAATTGACTTAGTACCGAGAAAGCTTGAGGTAGGGATCAGTTTGGAAGTCGAAGGTTTGCTTCCCAAGGAAATTTTAGTAGCAATTCCTTGCCTCAAACTCTCTATAACACTTCTCAAAATGCCTTCGCATGCCTTTATAATAGGTGCCTTACATAACACGTTATCCGTACTCTTTCACAATTTCTTACATTTCCAGTAGTTGCCGTGACCTCCCCACATCGTGGAGAGGATTCATTTAGTACAAAAGTATCCTGAACTCATTACGGGGGCAAATCAGGTGAAAATTGAACTTTGCATGGAAATGACCTATCTTATAACTAGTTCGCATCATGCCTGTGCTTCATTACTGTACACATTTTTCTGAAAATTTTTCAGATTTAAATAAAGACAACTGGAACACATCCTTGAACACTTATTGTCGGGATTTTATGAAAATTTACCTTATTTTGGACCCTATTCAATAGTCAAAACTTAAAACTTTATCTCAAAATTTCCCAAAACCCCTCTATCCAATTCCTCCTAAATTTCTAAGGTTTCAAGACCTTTCCACTAAAGGCCAAGCCTCAAGGTGATTCCGAGCTTCTCCAAGTTTCTCTTACCTTTCTCAAGCTTATTAAGGTATGTCAGTTTCTTCATCCATGGATCCTTCCACCCGTGGAGTCCAAATCCTTTTCAACTCAATCCTTTAGTTTCAAGATTTATTTCATTATGTGTACTTCCTATTCCTACTTATATACGTGATTCATGTTGAAAATTATCATTTATTGTTTTGAAATGCATGAAATGAGTTGGTATTTATGAATCATTTTCATTAATATATTGGGTTAGTGATTTTTTAAATGAGTCTTGTTAAATCTTTACGTAAATGCTATTTTAGTTTAAATGATGAATATTATGCTCAAATGAGTATGTATTATCATCTAATTGCATGAGTTGATGGATTTTGAAAAATGCCATATCTTAAACTATCATGGGTTGTTTAGATTGTGGTTTAAATGATATACTCGCATGATAGATATGCATATTCCTATGGGATTTCATATTGATGGTTGAATTGACAAGAACTTATGCAATGGTCTAATTATGGGAATGAACATGAATTGTAAGATTTGAACCTCTTCTTTTATGATGTTATGATACACGCACTTGTGAAAGGAAAATGCTCACTTGAAGGGGTTATGGTTTTTAATGAGCTCCTTTTATCATGATATTATGATTCTTAAGTTTATACATGTTATGATTATGCTTATGTTTATATATTCCGTGGAATTTGACTTAACACCGAATGGGTCTTGAGGTGGGAGACTATCCCCAAGGGTCCTTATATAAAGCCTCTTAACTCATAACTATGTGCCATTATAGGTTATCATTACTTTCCTAAATAGACTTACACTTGTGGATCCAACTAGGTGACAACACCCATCAAAAAGGCGAGGCCGTAAGGTGAGGGTGTAGTCTACTTTGGCAAGTAGAGTTATCCTTCTTTGGTGTGGAGGCAACATAGAAATTCCATATAGTAACTCGCATGATCTTAGTATCGGTTAAGGTTT
>JAABOM020000002.1:15393358-15405242 GCA_011800125.2 Solanum clarkiae
AGATACAGAACTTTACAGAATTCAACCACTTTTCCCCAAACCCCATCAAATTCAGCATCTTTATTAGATAGTTCCAGCTAACATGGTCATAGGCTTTCTCTATATCCAGCTTACATAAGACACCTGGTTTCTTTTGGTTATTTCTGGAATCAACTGCTTCATTTGCAATCAAAATTGATCCATTATCTGTCTCCCTTTGACAAAGGCCATTTGTTGTAATCGATCAGCTTGTCCACCACCTTTTTAAGCCTTTCAGTTAGAACTTTAGAGATTAGTTTATATATACTGCCAATTAAACTAAAAGGCCTAAAGTCCCTCAATTCCTTGGCACCTTTCTTCTTGGGTATTAGAGCTATAAAAGTTGCATTAAAACTCTTCTCAAAAACTCCATGTTCGTAGAAGTTTTGAAAGGTGTCCATGATGTCTTGCTTTACCACTTCCCAGCATTTGATAAAGAACCCCATAGTAAAACCATCCGGCCCTGCTGCTTTGTCAGCTGCACATAACTTCAAACAAGTTAGCACTTCACTCTCCTCAAAGTTGCTCTGCAGTGCCTGATTATCTTCCTCTAAAAGTACAGGGCATTGAAAATTAAGGTAACCAGGTCTCCACTGGGCTGATTCCTCATACAACCTTTTATAATATTGAACAATTTCCTCTTTGATTCTACTAGGTTCTTGATTCAACTCTCCCTGTATCATAGGTTGCTCAATGTTGTTGTATCTCCTATGAACATTGGCTATCTTGTGGAAGAATTTAGTATTATTATCACCCTCCTTCAACCACAGGGCCCTTGTTTTTTGTCTCCAGGAAATCTCCTCTTTTTTGATCAGCTCCTCATACTGCAACATAAAATTAGATTTTTTGGCAGACTCCTCATCAGTGAGGGTTCTGACTTCCTGCACCTCTTCTAACTCAGCCAATTGTCGAAGCAAATTCTTCCTCTAGAAGCCCAGATTTCCTTCTTCCTCCTTGCTCCATTCTTTAAGTTTATTCTTGAGAGCGTTTAGTTTGCATGCCAATCTATAATCAGGTTTTCCTGTGAAGTTGAAGAAAGACCACTCTCTGATTCTGTCAATGAAGCCCTCACACTCTAGCCACCAATTTTCGAATTTGAAATATCTCTTGTCTCTTTCCCAAGAACCTCCTAATAAAGCTACAGGACTATAGTCTGAAGACAGCCTCTGGAGAGGACTTTGTTTCAAATTCTGAAACTTATCATCCCATTCCTCTGAAACTTATCATCCCATTCCTTTGATCTGCCATGTTTCTGTTTGGGAACTCGAATAGAAACCTTGCATCATTCAGCTCGTAAATGTTGATTCCAAAGGCTTTCTTCCAGTTGGTTGATGACCATCTTCTTATATCTGATAAAGTTATCCTCTCCAGGTTCTTCTCCTTGCAATACCCGACCAGACATCTAGATAACAGAACATCCTCTTGGGTACTTATTTTATCAAGAACTTCCACCTGACCCATCCTGTTTTGGATCTCTGCGCTGTGTAGATCCCTGGATTGCCATTTGCTATCTCGTGTAGCATTGGCATATGAGTAATCAGCAACCACCTTTATACTGGGTATCTTTTCCTTCACCGTCTTGCATCTAATGAATCTGTCAATCTTCAATCCAATCTCCAAACCACCCAGCATTCAATGCCAAATTAGGGATGATTAGACCTGAACTTCCTCCTCTATTTACTGTGATAATGCTTATGAACCTTCCATGCATATTATGTTTCCTCGTGCAGAAATGCATTGCCTCTTGCTCAACTAGTTTCCACCTCCTATTCTCCTTTTTTTTCCCCTTGGAAGCTTCTCTTAGGCAGAGACAAATCCATTCCAACACCTTCCTGTTCATGGACGACATGTGCATCATCTTTCTGCTTCTCTCTACCCATTCGAACCATTCAGCTTTATCGCTTTCCTATCTGGTGATATCGAAAGACTTAAATCCAGAGTTGAAATAAATTCGATTCTCCTCCATCCTAATAACGGGTGAAATATCAATAATCCCAGTGGGTGACTATTGTTGGCTTGAGAAAAAAAAGGGGTGGTTTCCGGTGGAGTTTGCCGGAAAAAGTGAGGTTCTCTATCCTGAGAAGTAGGAGAGAGAAATAGCATTGGGAGCTGAAATCTAATTGGGCTAAAGGACTCCATAATTCAACTTTTAAGTTGGGTGCTTCCCACTGTTAATAATATATATCTTTGAGTCGCCTTCGGATGAAACCCTTTGTTTGGCCTCTGATCCTGTCTTCTTTGATCCATTCTGTGAATCATGCGCAGTAATTCATGTTCAAATCGATAGCATTGACGCAGAAAGTTTTGCAAGCCTTAACCATGACTAGCTTTGTCAATTTAGAAGTAGAGATGACTGAAGGAATATGTATAACCTGCTGACAAGTGATACCTTCACCATGCCAAGGAAGAAGAAGGTGATCATTGTGGAAGATGGATGACTGTTCTGAATCAGTAGCAGCATCAATTTGACTTGCAATTTTCTTTAGAATTTAGATACATTTAGTTTCTTGATCTTGAAGGCCATGCAAACAAAAAAGAGTATCTCCCCCGTCTCCTTCATCGTCTGCTTCGCAGTTGCTGTGGTAGTCAAAGTCCTCAGTAATGGACACCATTCGCTCTCGTTACAAGGCTTGCAATTCAAAGGTTATGGATCCAACAGCTTTCAATCAGGGGAATATTGTAGATTAAAAATACAGGGTCTTGGGCCCTAGGTGTCCAAATACTTTTCCCCTTATTTCTTTTGTTCTGATTTGAGCCTCTTTTGGAAAAGGCCTTACCTTTATCCTGACGGCCCAACTTTGGACTTAAAGCCAACCCTTTTTCTTGTTCCCTTGTAACTAGAGTTTGGCCCCACTATGTGATTAGCTGGCAAATTTGAATTAACTGCGAAAGGCATGTGTTGTGCCAGAGGTCTGACCACTGTGTTGACTTGCCTTTTCCTTGGAGAAACCACCTCTTCTTCCCCAACCTTCCTTTTTTTCTTTCCGATCATATTGTTCACCGGTGTCCAATATTTTTGTGTGTGCATCAGTAATCACTCAGACTTCATAACTTAAATCAGCAACTTTTAACCCCAATTTACATGGTAGATTTCTACCTCTATCTTTGACACAGATTCTCGCCCAAAGTAAATTGGATCTTTTCTTTGTGCCTTCATCGATATCAACAAAACCACCACATAGTTTGTCGATAATTTGGAAAGAACTTTCAGACCAGGCATGTAATGGAATTCCAAAGGCTTTGATCCATCGATCTCCTAAGAGTAGCACCTTTGTATCCAGATCAATTAGTGCAGACCACTAGTCCAATGATAGACTCTGGCCATTCCAAAACCAGTCGCCCACCTTGACTCTAGCTGCTTCTTGCCATGATGACATTTCAAAGAGAAAAAGGTTTTGCAAAATCAAAGAAACCTTTAAACCTGCTGTCATCTTCCACCTTTTATAGAACCACCTCTGAATGGTATCGCAATTTGGGTTATTGCAGAAGGAATCGTTGAATCTCCCTGCCAAGCATTTTTCAAGAAAATTGCAATTATCTGATATAGTTGCTGGTGTTGACTGGTCTGTTTGCTAGACTCCATTGACGGCCACTTCTCCATCTTGGAGACTACAAAAGGACCTTGCTTGTGACTTAGGGCTCTCCATCTCTCTGACTACATGGGAGGTCTCCATAAAAACCTTAAGATTTTGTTCGTGATGTCTTCCCATCCTCCATTGTCTATGATCTCTAGTATAATGACGGATGACTTCTTATCTCCCAACCAAGCTTCAACGCAAACAAATCTGCCATAACTGTGAAATTTTGGTAGACCCTAAAAGTATAAGCTTCGATTTCCTTCCCCACCTTCCGCAAATCTTCCCTTCACCCTTGGAAGCTTCCTTCATGGCTCTACACACCCACCTTAAATTGTTTTCATCGATTCAAATCTTTCCAACGAACCTCCAGCTGCGGCCGCATAGCATAAACCATCTTACCCGATCTACACTGATGTCTATAAATAAGTTCGAAGGATTTCTCATCGGCAGAACGAATGGTTCTCCCCTCCATAGAAGGGGGGAAAGGAATTCTGGGTGGAAGGAATTCTGGTGGAACCACGTCCGAGGAGAAAGGGCTCTCCCTCCTAGGAGGGATGAGAGAGAACTGCCTTGAGAAACGTTGCATGCAGAGTGCTTTCCCAGAGAAAAAAAAAAGAGAATATGTTGCTATTGTTATTCCCTAGTGATTCGCGTTACAATACTGTGCAGCATTTTGATTGGTTTAAGTTAAAGACAGCAAGACAATAGAACATGCAGAGGAGGAGAATTGGATTGATATGAGCGAGTCAGATTCATAAAGTTATCTTCTGAGATGCCAAAACAATGCAACATCCTAGCAAAAATTATTGACTTATGTTATTTGGAAGCTAGCAATTAAACATGACTAATGTGTTTGATCAATGCATCACCATAAATAGCTCACACAACAAACTTTATATTTCTAAAAAAATAACATTAATTGAAATTTGATATAAGAACCAAGCCAACAGAAATAGGCATATTTGAAAAGTATAGTAGGTAAATTATCGGGAGACAATCCTAAAGGATGTCTATGTAATAGAAGATTGACCAAAAGAAGGATTAGCCTCATAGCTGTGAGATCTATCAGGATATACCAATCTAAAGGGGAAAAAAACAGAAAATTACCTCGAATCTTTTTGCAGCTGCAAGGAATATATCAGGCGATGGCTTCCCTCGTTTAACTTCTGGATCATCACCACGAACGATATGATGCATCAGTGAAAAAAGTTCACTGTGTCTTTGAGTTTTCAAATCAAAGTGCCGTGTGTGAGTACTGAAAAATGCATTTATTAGTTCACTTTTGGCATCTTACTTATCTTATGCTAATTCTTACACTTCTACTTGCTATACTAATTATGCCACCATGGTAAACTTTCTGGTGAATAAATCTAAAAGAAGATGACATACCCCGTAGCAACACAAATTGGTATCCCATTTTCATGAAGGTGATGAATCAGGCGGCTGGCCCCTATAATAGGACAAAAAGTTAAAACAAGCAAAGAAATTCGTTTATACTAATCCAATGTTGCATTAAATGACTTCAATAGATTGAAATGAACAATATGTAGAATTTATATGCTAGCCTTCATATTTAATATCCACTCTACTTCATAAACAACTGTTCTATGCTAACATTACTGGATGCAAAGAACTTGAAACCCTAATTATCCAAGAAGTTGTTGGATAAGATTTACAGGTAAGAAGAATAAGGAATTAGAATTATGGTCATGCTGTAATTCTTGCAAGAGATCGTCAAGTTGATAGGTAAGCTCTTGGATAGTTATGTTTCCAAGTTCTTTGCATCTAGTAATGTTAGTTTAGAAAAGTTGTTTCTAACGTTGAGTGGATATTAAGTATGAAGACTAGCATATACATTCTACATATTGTTCATTTCAATCTTTATGCATAGTGACCTCTCAAATGGTAAATTTTCACAAGAAGTTAAAAGATGCACTATACGCATAAGAACAGTCAAACTCATAATTTACCAACGCGACAGTAGGAGCAAAAAAAACCTCTGAGAATCATTTCTCATGTGCTCCAAGTCACTTAATAAGCTTTTCTTTTCTCAAGTTTCAAGGTTTAAAACATTTTTTATAACAACTTTGTTGAGGCTAGCTAGCAGTACACCTCAACTAAAATTCCACTGGTACCTGTACCTATTACCTCCCACTAACACAGGTGCCAGATAACTCTACCCACCAAAACATAAACAAATTGGAAGTTTCATCTAAGTTTGCCTCCAGTGAAATTTGAATATTAATTGACCAAGGTTGTTACTCTAGCTCTTAACAGACAAGCCATCCACAGGGACAGTTTCAAGGCTTTAATATGCAAAATATAGCATAAAAATTTATGGAGAAACCTTTTATTATGCATCTAGAGAAATAGAGATTACATGTCCCTTATTATACATTGGGTGAAGAATGAAAAACTGAGCTATCTCCGTCAAGTAAAGCATAGCCTCTCCAGAACTTTAAGACCAGTTAAAGTTATCCTCTATGGTAGTTCTTCATCAAATGCCATATAAGCTAGGCCCTATTACCAGGCAAAGATGGAGATAAAGAGTAAGAATTGAAACCCATTAGCAGCATGTATGTTCAGGCAATATGGGTGTCTCATCCTTAAGAACTGGTTACTTCCTCAGGAAAATTTGGAATGTTGAAGGCTAAGATCTTGTTTCAACAAAGATTCATGAGAACATATCTGCCGCCTCCACTGCTCTTTTCTTTTTCAATAATTTCATAAATAGGAAGTTTAGAATCAAACTTAAATATTGAAAGGATTACCAGATATAACACAAGAATGTTCCACCTCTCCCTGCATGTCTATTTAAAACTATTCAGAATTTAATTCAACATCTAATGGATTAATTATACTTCCTCAAGTCTTTTTGCACAAGTTATGGAGGTAAGAGTATATCTGGGAGTTGAATACTCCAATATGGAAAGAAATAGGTACAAAGTAGTATGATCCATCAGTGGTTCTTCTGGACCTAAAATTCATCATACAACCAAAAAAATTGATCTTGTTAACAAACTGATGTCTTGCTTCATAACTTTGAGAAAACAATAGTCTGGCTATAATGACTTTCCATCAATCTCAGATGGAGCCAAAGATTCACTATTTTTTGGCTTTGGGATATGATGGAATAAAGCAAAATGCCTCTTTAAACTGTCTGCGCTTCTTTCAATTGTGAAGTAGCAGTTAGTCAATGCAACTTTCGACGCTCATCATGGATCATCTAGAAACAGTCGCGCTATATTTTTAAACATAGGGTTCAGGCTGCATACATCCAACCTCCCCTTACCCCACAATGGGCGGGAGCCTTTAAGGCATTGGGGTAATGTTATTGTTGTTGTTGTTGTTTACCGTATTCTCAGTGTTTAGATCCTTCCTGTAGCAATCCTAAGTCATTTATGACTTGTTGGGATTGACATTTCGATGACCTGATTGTTCGTTTGGTTTTTAATACAAGTTTTCCTGTTTTGGAGCTAACGCATTTTGAACGGTTGAATCCAGTCAAAGTAAACATCAAAATACAATTATGGTGGTTCTATTAGCTTCGAAACATAAAGTTTGCTCTAGAAGGACCTTTGATTTGGGTCCAGAGGCTTCCGAACTCATCTAACCAACTAAGTGGCTTATGGCCAAAAACAGAGCTTAAGTGTGGAACCCACTTTTTGTCGACACGACCTCCATTAGATGTTTTGACCTGTCTGTTAAGTCTAAAATGTCGAATTTAATGGAGTAGCATATTTCATATGTGGGCACAAAATTTTGAATGTATCCTGAGCACCAAATCAAAAAGTTGTTGGACCTGGTGATCAGCCACTGCAGCAAAACCTGGTGAAAATATAGTGCCTTCATGGTGATCACGTGGTGACCACTGTGACCGTAATGGAAAAACTGTGGCTGACCAGCTTTTGTTCAGTGCAATCGCAGGGTTGACTATTGCAATCACGAAAGTCTATTTTCGTTAGGGTTGGAATCGCGACCACAGGCATTGCGACAGCAGTAAAGAGTTTCATCTCTTTTAATTGCTGACTAGTCCTATTTTCATCTCATTGGAGGTCTTGATCGAGGACTAGCTGAATTTAGGTAGTTTCATATGCCCTAGGAGTGATGTGATTTCGGATATGTACATTAGGTTGCCTGGATGCTATTGTTGGGATGTTGGTGATGCATGCATTACATTGGAACTCCTCCTCACATGTTTTAAGATCCCAACAAATGCATTATCTTTTCACTACCTTCTTTGAAAAAGAGCAGGGGTTTCCCTTTTTACTCTTTGAACTGTTTTAAGTTGCACTACCTTCAACTGGTAAATTGACCTTAGAGATAAGCGAGGCATCAAGGATGAACTCACATTTTACTTGATCAACCAGGGGAATCTCGCCTTTTCTGTACTAATTTTGATTGTTATATACCTATGGTACCATGTTATAATAGGGTAGCTGGAGTAGTTGTGTTTTATATCATGTGTTGTCATTATCTGTCGTTTATGTGTTAATGTTATCATATACATACTGTCATGCACTTTTGGTTATTAGTCGCTCTTTTTGTTCCCTTTCCTTTCCTTTTTGTCATATCTAGTTTATTCTGCTATGAGTTGTTAAGACGAGGATTCCCAGGAAACAACTTCTCTACTTTTGTGAGGTGGTGGTAAGGTTTGACTACATTCTACACTCCCCAGACCTCACTTGTGGGATTCCACTGGGTATGTTATTGTTGTTGTTGTATACCTATGGTACCATAATGGAGCAGATCCAAAAGAATTAATTATGAAAGTCCTGGATCGGCATCAGGCAGGTATATATGAGCTTCCTGAGTCTCCTATGGGTCCCTCTGTTCTGGAGACCAAGTGAATAGGAGGAGGGGGCACATAGGCCCCACCTAGCATGCTGGGGGTAGGAGGTAGATGTATATACCTTGTTACTCTGGCACTTGTTACTGATGGCACTACTGGCGTTTATTGCATAATTTCCATTCATATGCATCGTGTATCACAAGTACAATTGGCTGATGTTTGCACCTGCCGATCATATGAGGGGCCGACTTCGTTATGTTTGTTGTAGTGTGGCTTCTGGGCTTATAGGGACTTAATTAGGTTATTATTTGATTTTGATTGTGTTATTTCTGATAGTATGATATTTGGTCTGGATTCATTCTTTGTTTCTCCATTTTGGTACTATCAAATCGAGTTGCACTAGACTGACCTATTTGCTATTACGTTGGTTGTGGACCCGGTTAGTTTATCTTTCGTTAGATGATTTCTGTATTAGAATCTTGTTGTGATTAGGTTATTTGGCCAGCACCTCCAGGTATATTTCTTTGCTCCAGCTACCTGTTTCATTTATCCTATTCCATTGCGTCTGCTTACTTTCATGATTCTCTTTTTCTAAGCTACTTGTAATATATATTCTTTCTTTACCTGTTGTTTATATTTGTTTTATTTTGGAAGCTTAGTCGGCCTATGCCTATTGAGTACCACTAGTTTGGTAGTCATACTACACTTCTGTACTTTGTGGATCATTGTACGAGTTCTTGCCATTGACGTGCACCTCATGCGAAGCAGCTGTGGATCAGAGACTTAGGCTAAGCTCCTGGCATTTAGAGTTGTCCTTTCTCCTTCTGTATTTTGGTTGGAGTGGTCTTTATTTTATTTTATATAGATATTTTTTTTTGATTCAGATATTGTTCTGCAATTTATACTTGTATTCCTATATTTTGTACTCAACTATCGATTGATACCAGATCTGGGGTATTCTATGAATATTTGATTCCATCTCCTCATTGTATTTTGATATTTGTTCCTTACTTTCCATATGTGCCTCTTCAGCGTGATAGCCTGTTAATTCTGGTTCTGGGCTATGGATTTGGCTTACCTACTGGGAGGGTGTTAATAGGTACCATCATGATCTGAGATTTTAGATCATGACGTTGACAAAGGATTCAATCCAACTTGGATGCCTATAGAGGAGGAAAATATATATACACATACACACATATAGATGTGTGTGTGTGTGTGTATAATATAAGTATAAATTACGATATCTATCCATGTATATAACATGCAAATCCGAAATCTCCTTTAAAGGGAAATCATATATAGTACAGTTAAGACTTCAGTCAAGAAGGTTATACAGAAAGTGAAGAAATTGATTTGAATATTTGATCAAGATCCGCAAATTAATGCCATTTTAAGAGAAACAGTCAATTCCAGAAGTTTTATATCATGTGCAAATGTCTGCTCCTCTTATGTACAGAATCAGGAAGGGTAAGAAAGATGAAACTTGAAAAGCAAATAAACAATAAATAATCTGTCTCTTGTGATTATCAAAATTGTACCTGGCATGAGGTCGCTTGTAGGGAACATTTTCTGCAACATTTCCTCTCTCTCTACAAGAAAATCTTCAGCTGTAAGTGAATCACTTATTCCTGTCTCTTCAACAAAGACCCTGGCAGCCTCTATTGCCTTCTTCCCCATCATCTTTGCCTTGAGTGACCAATCAAAAGTCTTATTATACCTAGCAAGAATAATCTCCTGGACCTCCGTATAGAATTTCTCGGTGTCTGATACACCAATAAAGAAAGGAACAAAGAAGCTAGTCAACCAAAATTTGTCTTCAAGTAGCATCTGTTCAACCACAAAAAGATTTGCCTGCTTCTTTCCAATAGAATCTAACAAACGGGAAAGGCCTGGTAAAGATCAATCTTCCTTTTGATCCCCCCTATTTTGACAATCTACCCTCACACCTTCCCGTTACTTATTTGCTTCCATTCTTAGAAGCTCCTTTTATTTCCTAAAACAGACTGGAGTGTCTTAATGTATCAAGTGATGAGATAAGTCCATAACAAATAATGTCTGCTGTGGTCAAACCTGGCATAACAGATTTGCCTGTGTGAATTTGTTTTGTGGTTATTTAAGCTAAATGATGTCACAAAAAGTCAAATGGACCAGTCCATGCATCCTTTTCCTAAACTTTAAGATCCCCTATAATAAATCAACATCAATCTTACTGTTGCTTTAAGAGAACAAGGAAATTAGATTCTTTTTCCTTTTTGGTTGATAAATAGGTAACTAGATTTCTCTTGAACAGTACAAATCTTAAGGGAATGCAACAAGCAGTTGTTTGTAGTTTTGTACATCTCTAAAATAGAATCTTAAAAAAGATAAGACAATGCATGGTGGAAGGAACTATCTCCGACTGTCCTATTGCTAACTTTTCCACCACAGATGCACAGCAGTATAAGGCTTTTACTGAGTAAAAATCATAACTGTGTATGAGTAATATATCATTTACAAAGAGAATGCAATTCTCTACTGTGGAGACATGCTTTAGAATCATCAATCCTCCATAATATATTTATTTTTTCAATTAGGGAATATATAGTCAAAGAACATATATTGTTTACAGAAAGAATGCAATTCTCTGCTATGGACATGCTTTCAGAACTGCAACTGCCAACCCTCTGTAATTTACTCACAATTCCTCTTGATTAGAGAAAAATATAATAAAAGACATAAGCAATGCACTGTGTTTTCTTTGATAGGTGAGAAATGTTTTAGTCCTGATCAGCTTATGCGCCAGATATGTGATACATCAGAAAGACATAGGCATACAAACGTGTACACGTGCTTGAGGAACACACTTATCATACCATCTCTACTGGAATGTGAGTGGCTTTTAGGCATCAATGAAGAAAAGTATAACAGATACATCAAAAGACTCTTTCTCCACATAGGAGATGGCCTAATGATCACAGAAACTCACTTAAAGAAACTAGAATTATGAAGTTGTTCACCTATCAACTATAATTGACATTTTCTGTTATCACTAACAAAGGCAACTTCAAATTCCAAGTCAGATAATTCCTTCGAGCAGTGGCTAATTTTTCTTAGGGGCACACTGCATGCGCCCAATCATCTACCAAGAATGTTGTTAAGCACCTTTTTAATTAAAAATGTCTGAAATTATAACACCCCACACCTTACAATATTGGTAATATGCAAATGAAACAAGACATGGTTTGGTCAAATTAGCGCTAATTTTTAAAAGTGCTTGAATCTCGTGTTAATGGGCTATATGTGAGTCTAACGCTTAAGAGGGTCGAGTGTATACATGTTTTGTGTTGAATTGAGGAGATTACGGCCTTAAATAAAGTGAGAGCATTGAGGTGCTTGTAGGACTTAACAAGCTAGCAGGTGAGTCACCTATTTGCTTTGCTTAAATTTGCTAGCTAAACGGAGACGAGGCTCGACGTCGAATTTGTCTAAGTCCGATTATGAATAAAGTCCGTGT
>JAABOM020000002.1:15426039-15474674 GCA_011800125.2 Solanum clarkiae
TTATTTATTTATTTATTTATTTTAGCATCTCCACAAAGATGTGCAACCACATTCTTTATTGAGAACAAATGTTATTTCTATTATTATTATTATTATTAATAATAAAATTTTATTTTTTGATAAACTTATATTTTTAAAAAACGAAATATATGCTCGTCTACAACAAGAACATTTATTTGTCTCTTGTAAACTTTAAATTATCCTTTCTAATTATATATATATTCCCAATAAGGTCTTGAAGTAACCACAACTAACTTTTATTCCTTTAAGAATTTTTTGAGTGATAAATTCTCAATTTAAAAATTTTGCAGCTTGAAAAGAAGGAAGCTCCAAGATTGTATCCAAATGATATTTGTTGCAGCAAAAAAGACGTTAAACTTAGAACGATAGAAACCCCAACTTTGCCAAGTGCAACAAGATTACAACAAGTAGTATACCTTTTTGCAAACTTGAATAAAGAAACCTTCATATCTCTATGTACTAATTCTCCTCAAACAAACCTACAAGAGATATACAATTGGGTATCTCTACTTTGCTGATTATACTCTAACCGAAAGGGGAGAAACATTCGCTACATAATGTCCCATTTCTTTTTAAGAACTTTTAGTAATATTCGTAAGTTTGACAAAAAAAGAAAAAAAATTATAATTAATTATGGATATTTGTTAATATAAATAAACAACGATAATAATAATAACACTGATAATAATAATTAGCTATTCATTGTTATCACCATCCGAATTGTAATCATTGGACTTTAGCATCCATAATAAGTTTTTAAAATATATATTTAATTTGCTCCACAATAAATAAAGAAATGAAACTAATACCTATGTTTGCAGCTTGTTTACAATAGAAAATAAAATAAGAATTTAGCCCCCTTTATTATTACTTATTATATTTTACATAAAAAAAAATCGGCAGTCGTTACATAAATGAAATTTTATTTCTAAAATATAAAAATTTGAAGTGTATTTTAAAATATTTATATGACTGTATTTTGGCCAAAATTAATTTGTTATAGAATTTTACTTTTCCCAAACCTTTTCCTTCTTCTTAACCTAGAAAACATCTATTATCAACTAAATTTTACCAAAATTTTCAAAAATAGAGGTTCATAGACCAAACGGGTTGTACTTCACAAATCCTCCGATGTAATCGCCAAACTCGACTAATGAACAAATATACCAAAAAGATCCATCAACGAAATTCAAAAACATATCAAACACAGTAAGGAATGAATTTTACTTAATAATCGACTTGGCACACTAAGTAATGTAAGGAACCATTTGAATAACTTTGTGCATAATTTGATTGACGATAAAAGTTATAGAGAATAAATAAACTAAAATTATGTAAGAACCTGTGTGATGAACTGACTAAAGGAGAAGCCTGGAAACCTCGAATAAGAGCCAAACCAAATTTGAAAATTTTCTTCTTCTTCGTGCGCCTCTTTTTTGTGTGTGTACGCTCTTTTTTTTTTTTTAATCTCACTTCTGCTTTATTTTTAAAATCTTAATCCTCACTTAAACTTAAACCTCCTCTCTTAATTATAATTTTTTATTATTATATATAAAGAGTGGGTGAGGAAATTATGTTGTAGTGGGAGTGTGATGTATGGGAGTTGAGAAGTTTTTTAAAAAAAAAAAAAAAATCAACGTGCATGTATGTGCAGGTGGGGATGGGGCATGATTTTAGGTTTTTTAGTTAGTGTGTGTGTGTCGTGTAGTATAGTTAGGTTTTCTAGAATTTAGGTTTTTCTTTTTCTTTCTTTTTCTTTTTTGGGTTTTTCTTTTTCTTTCTTTTTTTCCTTTTTTGTCATATATATGTAAATATCTAAAAAGAAAAGATATATATATTTATAAGAATGAAAAATTATTTAATTTTTAAGCTAGCATAATTTTGAAAAAGTTAAATAGTGAATCTAAACTTATAATTTTTAAAAAAAAATTAGTTTATTAAAATCAAAAAAAAAAAGAACCATATTTTTGTATATTTTTGAAAATAAATTAAAACAAACTTATCTAAAAATGTGACTCTATTTTGTAATTTTCAAATATTTTAAACAAACTTACTATAAATAAGGTTAAAATAAAAATATCAATTTAGAAAAATAAATAAATATTTAAGTACTAAAAAGGTAGCTAAATTAGGTTTGGTCAAAAATTACATGTCTACAGTTTGCCCCTCTTTGACTGAAAACACGAAGAGTTTGCAAACAAAGAAGTAGACAACGTGACAAGTTTTGGCTACACTCTTACTTGCGAGGAAAAAGATGCGATCGAGTCTTGGTTTTGGACAGCCTACATATCTCCAGTCATAAGGGAATCAGGTCACGTGTAGTTCAAGGAGGTGAAATGAGGAGTTGGAAGTAAGGTGAGGTCTGTCAAGGCTTTAGTTCACAACTCCTATTTTTACATATAAAATGAAAGACAAAAACTAAAAGAAAAGCAAGGACAAGATCCTATCTATATAGCTTCCCTTGAATCATCTCGAACTTTCATGTCTTCTCAAATGGTGAGATGTTATCTCATATGAACTAGCTTGTTTCCCAGGTAGGCTTCAGCCACTCAATGTTGGTAACTTTCTTTGTCTTCAAGACCAGCTCCAATTATTTGAATTGAAAATGAGCTTCAAAGTTGACAATACTTTGCTTTATAGACACGATCTTGAACTTGATATGTGAATTGACCTTGTTTTGTAACTAGATTCCTGAAATAGAAGCACATAAAAGTAATAGCACAAAATTTTGCCTCAGTTTATAGCAAAGAAAATTTTGTGGGAATGAATGAAGGAGAACACTTAGCTCTGAATCAAGATTCTGGATGACTTGAGCTTCATTGCAACGCATTCTTCATATGCTTGTGACTTGTTTAAGTAACTCCATTGACTGCGAAGATCCACTTAAATTGGTTTCTTCTAGGCTGATCATCTAAGAGGATCCTATTAGCCTAAATCCCATTACCCAGGAGGGTCCTGATCCCATTATTCAGGAGAGTCCTGCTACACTAAGCCCCGTTATCCAGGAGGGTCCTGATCCCATTATCAATGAGGGTCCTGCTATACTAAGTCTCATTATCCAAGAGGGTCCTGCTAATCTAAATCTCATTATCCAGGAGGGTCCTGATCTCATTATCCAGGAGGGTCCTACTAATCTAAATCTCATTATTCAGGAGGGTCCTGATCCCATTATCCAGGAGGGTCCTACTACACTAAGTCTCATTATCCAGGAAGGTCCTGATCCCATTATTCAGGAAGGTCCTGCTAATCTAGATCCTATTATCCAGGAAGCCCCTGATCCTATTATCCAGAAGGGTCCTGTTAATCTAAGTCCCATTATCTAGGAGGTTCCTGATCCCATTATCCAAGAGGGTCATGCTAATCTAAGTCCCATTATCTAGGAGGGTCCTGCTACTCTAAATTCTATTATCCAGGAGGGTCCTGATCCCGTTATCCAAGAGGGTTCTGCTAATCTAAGTCCACTATTCAGGAGGGTCCTGATCTCATTATCCAGGAGGGTCCTGCTAATCAAAGTCCCATTATCCGGTTCCTGATCCCATTATCCTAGAGGGTCCTGCTACACTAAATTTCATCAACACGAAGAAAACTTTTTGCCCCTGTTTAGAAAAATAAATAAATTTGTGAGTGTTAAACATAGACTATTTTCGAGACATAGAGAATCTTGCTTTTCTATGTAATCATACTCCTCGATGTTATGCGAAGTCAACCAACTTCATCGCAATTGAGTGAGAGAAACTAGTATCATAACATTTCCATTTTACTATCCATAATTTAGATCAAGTATTTAGGATTCTGAACCCTCAAATCAAGCACAACCTATATTCTCATTTCCAAGAAATTTTCCAAATTTTTAAAGCATGGTGATTGGTTCAAGGTCTTGACTTCTAACAACAATCGCTCTAATACCCGTCATATGATCTTTTCATTCAATTTATCAATGCCCCTCATTGGTTAGTTGCTAATTGAATCAAATATGATTATCCAGAGTGACACTACCCGTCTTTATTTCATGATATTCACTATTCATGCTTCTATTAAACCTCTTCGTCGAAATTTCATGACCTGTTGATAAATGACAACTCGTTGGCGTTTCTCCTTAATCTGAATTTTATCAATTGTATAGATGCTTCGCTTTGTACAATTAGAAAGTTGGTAGCAAGTCTTGAAATCCTTTATCCTTTATCTCCCACCCTTTTTGACATGAATCCAACTGAACGACTTACCGGAAAAAAGAACAAGAAAAGAAAAAAATGATGAAAACAAAGAAATAAAAAGAAAATTCAATGAGTTGGGTCGTTTTGATTGACAATAAAAGTTACAGAGAATAAATAAACTAGAATTGTGTAAGAAACTATGTGATGAACTGACTAAAGGAGAAGCTTGGAAACCTCGAACAAGAGCCAAACCAAATTTGAAATTTTTCTTCTTCTTCGTGCGCCTCTTTTTTGTGTGTGTCCGCTCTCTTTTTTTTTTTTCTTTTGAAATCTCACTTCTATTTTTAAAAAAAAAAAAACTTAATCCTCATTTAAACTTAAACCTCCTCTCTTAATTATAATCTTTTATTATTATATATAAAGAGTGGGTGAGAAAATTGTGTTGTAGTGGGAGTGTGATATATGAGAGTTGAGAAAAGTAAGGAGAGTTGAGAGGTTTTTTTAAAAAAAAATTTAAAAAAAAAAATCAACGTGCATGTGTACAGATGGGGATGGGGCTTGATTTTAGGTTTTTTAGTTAGTGTGTGTATGTGTCGTGTAGTGTAGTTAGGTTTTCTAGGATTTAGATTTTTCTTTTTCTTTCTTTTTCTTTTGTTTCTTTTTTGGGTTTTTTTCATTCTTTTTTTTCTTTTTGTTATAGGGGTTAGGCTGCGTACATTCGACCCCCCTCATCCCGCAATGAGCGGGAGCCTTTTGAGGCACTGGGATATGTTGTTGTTGTTGTTGTTGTTGTTATATATTTGTAAATATTTAAACAGAAAAGAAAAATTTTATTTTTAAGCTAGCATAACTTAGGAAAAGTTAAATAGCTAATCTAAACTCATAATTTTTTTTTAAATCTAGTTTATTAAAATCTAAAAAAAAATATATTTCTGTATATTTTTGGAAATAAATTAAACAAACTTACTTTAAAATGTGACTCTACTTTTGTAATTTTTAAATATTTTAAACAAACCTACTATAAATAAGGTTAAAATAAAAATATCAATTTAGAAAAACAAATAAATATTTTAAGTACTAAAAAAGTAGCTAAATTAGGTTTGGTCAAAAATTACGTGTCTACAATTACCCAAATTAGTGCTCGGTACTACTCCTGAAATATATATGCTCATATGTTCAATCAAATAAAATATTCAAATCATCTCATCTAATTTCACTAGACTTTAACTCAAAAAGGTCACTCTCACCTCAACTCATAATGCTCTTCCATTTAATTTTTCAAGATTATTAGCATCTCATCAAAACCTTTCTTTAATTATCATTTTAACTCATTTACACTCAGTGCTCATGCTCTTTTAAAACTCAATAAAATATGCATAAACTTTGTTTAAAATTCTACTTCGTTTAATGCATGAAAATCATCAATCTAAACATTGAAATAATGCATAGTAAAACCATGATCATTAACTCAATTAGAGTTCATGAAAAAATAGCCATGAATTAGCTCAGTTGGTTGGCTACCTGAACTCCCACCTTGTTGGTGAGGGTTCGATTCCCCACATTGTAATCCCCTCCCCCGTTTCCTCTTATATATATATATATATATATATATATATATATATTGTGAAATAAAAATAATTATAAATAATTAGATATAACTAAATGGAAGAAGAATTTATTCATTTGGAATTCAAGAAACTAAGTTTAAACTCAATTCAACTCAATAAAGAAAGAATTAATTCATTTGGAATTCAAGATGTTTTCAGTTAAACTTATTGAGTTCTGTAGATGTTTTCAAGGTTAAAATTATAACGATTCGAACTTAGGTATGATGACACTTGCATTTAACCGACCGAGGCAAGTCAGCCTAAAAAAAACAACAACAAAATAATTCAAAAACTAAAACGAAAGTACATTTTAAGTATGAAAGAATAAGCACTAAAAGAAGGATATGTATAAAATCTAAAAATTGACCCAAGAATGATGTCACGTGTACAAACCTCTACTATAACAAGATTCGAAGAAATTTATACAAGTATCAATGTCTTTGATTCTCAAATAGAACAAAAACAGTAAGTAAATAGAGGTCGGAAGAGTCCGCTAAAAAGGACTAGCTGCTAACTCTCAGACTATCTCAAACCTCAGCCCAAAATAGGAAATAAAGAGATCAAGAGGTATTGGGCTCAGTCGCTATACAAGTGTAGAAGCAAGGGGTAGATACCTAACAATATAATACCCAGTAAATAAAATTCAAAACCCTAAGTAAAGCAATAAAGAACACAGGTACTCCTACCACCCCAACTACATACTTTGAAACAACAGCCCTGCACTCAGAAAAGTCAGCATACACATAATATATATACACATATATAGTCTAGACAATACAATAATTCAAATGAGTCATAGTCGACATGAAGCAACTATCTAGAATTTATACATTAACAAATAACTCAAAGAGTACACCTACAAATAAACAGTGAATGAGGTGCGAAATGATGTGATACAATGTTAAGGAATCATGATGCATGTTAGTCCTACGATACATATTCGTTTATCACCTCATACCGAAACTCATGGGGGTCTCACATAGATCATGTATCTACCAGAAAAGACCTAGCAATAATAACCTGCTGGAAGAGACTTCTCACCAAAGAGACCTCGGCCAAATCATACTCACCAAAAGAGTCCTCGACCGCTGAGAGAGACCTCGGTAAATATCACCAGTTGATAAAGACTTCAGCCTCAAGTATCAATATTTCTCCCTAATAACATTCCATGATCCAATGTAAATTAGCATATATACAAGAATTAGAATCAAACCACTGACTCTGAATCAACTGATGCTGCTCTATGGCACTCTAAGCAAATCAGTATCTAAGCTATCCACCGAAACAGAATCAAACAAACCTATGGGCGATCTAGACCTCCAGCTACATAAGACCTCAAAAGGAGTCATTTGAATGTTGGAGTCAAAAGGAGTCATTTGAATGTTGGAGTATTAATTGTTGTTATATGCAAACTTGACTAAAGTCAAAAGCTAATCCCATGGGTACCAAAATCAATCACATATACATGAAGCATATCCTCTAACATCTGGATAGTCCTCTGGACTAACCATCTGTCTGGGGTGAAATGTTATCCAACTGAGTACCCCACCTATGCCATAAGTCCTTCTAAAAGTGAGATGTAAATAATGAACCTTGATCAGAAATAATAGAAATTGACACCCCATGAAGTCAATAATCTTTCTGATATAGAGATGAGCCAACTTTTCTATCGTGTACTTAACCATTATCGAAATAAAATGAATAGATTTAGTCAATCTATTAACAGCAACTCAAATAGAGAGATAACCACCCATGGTAGTAGGTAAACCTACCATGAAGTCCATGATAATCAGCTCCTACTTCCAAGTACAAATGGGCCTTCGTTAAAATCTCCATTGGGCCTCTGATGCTCACACTTCACTTGCTGACACATCAAACACTTAAACACAAACTTTGAAATGTCCCTCTTCATGCCACACCACCAATAATGTTGACTCGGGTCATGGTACATCCTCGCTTCCCCCAAATGGATGGAATAACAAGTACAATAAGCCTCCTCAAGTATCAACCTAATCAAGCCTACCCACCTTCGGCACGTAAATTTATCACCCAATCGTCAGAACATTGTCGAAATCAAGCACGACCTCTTTAGCCCTAGACATCTTGTCTTGGATGAAACACAACTTCTTATTCTCAAACTGTCACTCATAGGTTTGATTCATTAAAAAAGAATGGACTTCCATAAAAGCATGCACCTCACTTTCATCATAAAGCTATAGTCGTACCAACCCATTTCCAATCTCTGAACATCCCTAGCCAAGGGTCGCTGTCATGACCCGGACTTTGGGTCTAGGAGTGACATGGCGAATGGGAACCCGAGAGTCCCCAAACAAGCCTCAAAGTATCCATATACACATTATCAGTTCAAAAGCATATACAAATGGTAAACACATAGTTTTAAGGGATGGGAAAATAGAACTCACGCAATGCGGATATCACAGGAAAAAGGATTAACATAGATTCACATAACACGTAGCACATAAAGGCTAAGGGGCGGGTAAGTATGACTCACTCTATGAGGGAAATTTGGGACTTAGGATCTTCCACATTTTCACATCAAACATATATACATATCATAATTCTCATAATCAATTCATAATAGTCATATCAAACAAATAACCATAACCATAAGCTCCAAATACAACACAAAGCACATATCTGTATAAGAGTCTATAATGTCCAACAATACTTCTAATCATAAGATAGGACGGGACCAAGACACTTCCCGGGCTCACCCTAAAATTAAGTAAAATAGATAAAAGCACTATAGGTAGAAGGATGGTGGGTTGTCCTTGGAAGATAGGAATCACCACAAGAAGAAAATTTTGAGATCCAAGGTAGACACCATACGGTAGATGATTATACTTCTCGATCCCTATATGGTGAGATCATGTAAGCACAAGTATGTGTTAGTACATTTAAATGTATTAAGTATGCGGGGTGCAATGCATGTAACTTACCAAAACCTGCATACAATATTAGATGACAAGGTCACATAATATAGAAAGATATATATATATATAACGAAATATAGTATAACAAGATGCTATGAAATTCATGATGCATGAAATACAAATGATACTCACATATAGTGGGTATGTGACCTCAACCGACATGAGTAAGACCAAGCGAGCTATTACTTGGAATCCCGATGAAATCCCCTCATCGGTAAACAGGTGGTCTACTTGCCAAAGGTAAATCATACTTCACCTTACGGGAACAACATCCATTTCATATGAAGTAACCTTCCTTATGGGAACAACACCCATTTCGAATAGAATTTTCACATATAGCATATCACATTATATCATATCTTGTCTTCTCCTTACGGGAATAACACCCATTTCGGAGGCATCTTTTTTTACGGGAACAACACCCATTTCGAAAATGAACCTATGCTAGGCACATAGTTCAAGGAAAGGGAGAGAGACCTTGAGGATACCTCTAACGCCTCCAATCCATCGGTGCTAAGTTGTCATTCCATAAGAATATATATATACACATATGCTTTCAAAAGAGGCAATAGTCATTTTTCCAAATCATTTCAATGCACTCTTAGGCTTAAAGGCCAAACACTATTCATAATAATTCATACTTAGGCATCAAATGCCAAAATTCATAATTCATACTCATAATACTCATGCATAGGAATAATCCATGCATATAGAAGATGGTGCAAGCACCCAAAATGCTCCAAGAGCCATAATCATAGATATGTATGTGATCACATTCTTGTCATAACCAATATCTTATAAAAATCATATCATAAAACATAATTGGGCTTAATCCACTTCATAATTTCCATAATAATCCAATGTCATGAATGCAAATATTATGAATGATGTGAGAAAAACATCGGTGATTAAGATCCAACCTAAAATCAGCAATAAAATATGAAATCGAAGTAGATACACCATTAAAGCTACATTTAAATCTTAAATAAGATCATCCATGCATAAACAAGCCTTGAAAGGAGATATGCATATTCATAATTATATAAACCCAATGTAAATCATCATTTTATAATTTAAATCAACTCAAAATTAGTAAATATACATAACTCATACATTATTTGAATTTAAGGAATCATAATATTCAAAACCCAAATTAAAGTGAGCAAAATTCATAAAAAGTGCTAGAAAAGTTCTGGGCCTCTTTGGTTAAAAAGGGACCAAAGATCAGAATCCACATACCTTAGTTAATGAAGGAATTCAAAAAAGAAATTTGAAGAAGAATTGAATTTGTCTTGATTCTCAAGTTTGGATCCACAAGAGTTCTTGAGAGGAGACTTGAGAGAATTTGATTTTTGAAACTAAGGTTTAGTTTTGAGTGAGAGTTTTGAATTTGTATAGGAGAGGTTTAGGAATGTAAAAAGGGGCTTAAAGGTCCTAAAAAGCCATGGGGATGGGTCAAAAAATCACAAATACCCCAATAAAAACGCCTCTTTAATTTTTCCCAAAACTCTTCACGCCCATCTTCAAAGGTCGTGAAGCCCTTCAAGGGTCGTGAAGCCTCCCGTCTAGCCCAGACAGATTTTACGAAAAAAAGCATAACTTCTTCAGCTGAACTCCAAATGAGGTGAAACCAGATGCATTGGAAAGCTAATTCAAAGATCTTTAATTTGATAGATCGTGGACCACCTAGTTCATTTTGTGCTAAGAGAAATGCCCATTTAAAGTTGGCTCTTCTATCGGTACTTGTGAAAAACTTAGCCGACGAAAATCCTTTGAACTTGGCTTGATGTAGGAGACCCATGATGGCCTTAAACAACATAAATAAGCTTGAATTGAAGGCTTGAAAGTGAACCTATCTTGATCTTGGATATTCCCATACTTAGAAGATTTTCGAGCCAAACGTGAGCCACACGGAAGGGCCATACGGGTCGTGTGGTATCACACGGTCCGTGACACTACCTGTGGCGCCTCCCTTAGACAAAATAAAATTTCTCATGCCAAGAGTGAACTTATACTTAGAAATAAACTTCCACCTCGGAGGATATACGGTTGTCCATACGGCTAGTGTGACTTCACACGGACTGTCTCACTACTTAGCTCCAAACATTGGTGTTCCAAGCTCAAGACTAACACACGGGCATCTACACGGTACGTGAAGTGTCACATGGCTCGTATGGGGTCCAAGTATGATGTGCCTTTTCTTGAAACTCCACTCCAAGGCCACACCTCCAAAATTAAGGCCAAGTATCATTTCATTAGAGGCCACACGGCTCGTGTGACCTCACACTGGCCGTGTGGTCTCCCTTGAGACAACATTTGGTCTAAATTTTGTCCAAAATGAAATTCTTAAGTTTTGATGAAATCATACAATATTTGGGTCACTAAAGTCTCTCCTCAACTCAAATAGTTGTGAGACTCCCTATGCTAGAAACCTTTCGACTTAATGCATCGACCATCACATTGACCTTTTCTAGATGGTATAGAATAGTCAAATCATAATCTTTTAGAAGCTTGATTCAACTCTGTTATCTCAAATTCAAGCTTCTCTGGCTGATGTAAACCCTAATGGTTAGTAAAGATCTCCCAATAAACTACGTAAAAATATTGTCACCACAACTTCAACACAAAAACAACCACTGCTAACTCTAAGTTATGGGTTGGATAATTCTTCTCATGTGCCTTTAGCTGCCTCGAGATATAGGCAATCACCTTTCTTTTTTGTATTAATACACCTCCTAACACAACCCCTAATGCATCACAATACATGGCAAAATCAACACCCTCCTTAGGCAAGGTCAAAGCAGGTGCGGTAATCAGCAATACCTTGAGCTTTTATAAGCTTTTCTCACAATCATCTAACTAATGAAATGCTACATTTTTTTGGGTGAGTCTGGTCAACGAAAATGCTATAATGGAGAAGCCCTAAACAAAATGACGATAGTATCCATCCAAACCCACAAAGTTGTTGACGTAGGTTTAGTCCACCCATGAAAAACCTCAATCTTGGCTAGAATAACCCTAATGCCCTCCTTGGACACCACATGTCCCCAAAAAGGCTATCGAACTGAGCCAAAATTCACATTTAGAGAACTTAGCATACAATGTCTCCTCTTTCTTTCATTAAAGAACAATTTTTAAATGTCTGTCATGATTAGCCTCAATCTTGGAATATATCAAGATGTCATTAATAAAATCATTCATGAACGAATCCAAGTACGCGGGAACACTCCATTCATTAACTCCATAAATGTCGCAGAGGCGCTACTTAGCCCAAATGACATCAGAAGAAACTTATAATGGTCATATCTAGTCCGGAAAGTAGTCTTAGAAAAATCAGATGTTTTGATCATAATTGATGGTACCTGAACCTCAAATCAATCTTGGAAAACACTACCGCCCCTTGGAGTTGGTCAAATAAATCATCAATTCTGGGAAGAGGTATATGTTCTTAACAGTCAACTTGTTCAACTGTCTATAGTCTATGCACATCCTCAAAGACCTATCTTTCTTCTTCACAAATAAAACCGAGGCACCCCAAGGGGATACACTAGGCTGAATAACCCCTTAGCAAATCTTGAAGTTGATCCTTTAGCTCCTTTAACTCTATAGGAGCTATACCATAAGAAAGAATAGAAATGTGCTTAGTTCCCGGTTCAACATCAATAGATAAGTCAATTCTCGAGCAGGAGGAAATCTTGGAAGATTGGAAGGAAATACACCCATGAACTCTCGAACCATAGGAACAGACTCTATTGAAGGCAAATGAACACTAGTATCTTTAATAAAAGCTAAATAAGATAAGCAACCTCCATTAATCAACTTTTGAGCCCTGACATAAGAAATAACTTTACTATGATAGGAACCACACAAACCCTTCCATTCTATCCTCGGCCTACTAGCATAGCTAGGGTTAGTAATTTGGCATATCAATATAGGATGGCATGATACAGAGAAAGCCAATCCAT
Source organism: Solanum clarkiae (assembly GCA_011800125.2). Lineage (NCBI taxonomy): Eukaryota > Viridiplantae > Streptophyta > Magnoliopsida > Solanales > Solanaceae > Solanum > Solanum clarkiae. The sequence goes on from JAABOM020000002.1 coordinate 15,438,741, forward strand.
AGCCAAAATGACATCAAAATCTACCCAAGAATAATTATGTCTATCTAATATCATAACTCGCCAAAGATACGGAGACAGGATCTGTATACCCAATCCACTACCAAGGGATCTCTTACTAGGTAAAAACATGTACAAAGATACAATCACATAGAAAATCAAATCTAGTAGAGAAGTAAGTAGGCATATACAAATAAGTAGATTTAGGATCAAACAATACAAATGCAGGTTGATGACATACTAGAACAATACTTGTGATAACAACATCTAAGATCTCAGCCTTGGGTCTCCCTAGGAAGGAATAACAATGATCTCCCTGACCTCTACCTATCTAAGTCACTCCTCCACCACCTGTTGAACTAGGGCACCACTCGCTCCTCTACCTCCTATATGACCACCCCTTTCAAGCTGAACCCTGCCATGACCTCTAATCTGCGAGGTTGGACCCGTAGCCGGAGTATCTAAATCCTTAATTGGGGATGTTGAATAAATATGGTGTGGACCTTCATGAGACGAGAATGGACATTGACAAATCATATGACAAGGGTCTTCACACCAAAATAAAATCTCAAAATAGACTATTGTTGTGAAAAACCAAATGCAATACCATAACCATCTCGACTAGCAGACCTTTGAACTTTGATGAACTTGACCACCATGAACTAGAGAACTGACCTGATGAGTGAGCCCTATTAGGGTCCCCAAGCTCCTTCTTTTCTATTAACTCCACCTCCTTAGGGGCACTCACCCATGAACAAAAAGGAATATTCCTCTCTAAACACCTAGAGCATTTCCTTCTTGATAGAATAAGCTAGCCAACTTTCTACGTATGGTTAGAAACTCGAAAGCATCCTCGGTCTTCCCACGTTGAAACTTTGGTGGGTCCATCTTTCTAAACTTCTTGCAACGACATTGCTCATCCTTAGTTAATATAGCTACAAGTGCACCCTAATCCTCAAGGGCTAGTGCTGGATCTATCTCAACTAGAGGAGCTACTAGTGGTTGTCTGATCTGACCTTGCACACCAGGAGCTTGATTCTAGTCTGAAACCTGAATCTCACTCTGGTTTGTGATCTACCTACTGTGCCTCTTGCACTACTAGTTTGTGCCATACTTTAAGAACTCCCAACATCTTCTATAGAGTATCCTATAGAGATGATGCGGCTACATACTCAAGAGGAATATGATTTTCTTTGTCCTCAAGCTTAAGCTTGGAGGAGATACCTCTCTCACAATCTCTGGCTAGTGCTGCCTCTTGAGATCAGCCCCAACCCCTACCCTTCATCCTCTAACTCTGCCTCTGCCTTGGGCTGGGGTATTAGAAACAATCACAGGGGCTGCCTCCCCTCCTCCATCAGAAGCTGATGATCTAGTCGTGGTAATCTGCCAAAAGAACACATGACAACTCAACACTCACACAAGAATTCATGCATGACTTAATTGAAAGAAGTGAAAGAAAATTTTCCTAAAAGTCTTCAAAGCCTCACAAAGATAAGTAATGGATGTCTCCATACAGATCCTCAACACTGCTAAACTGGCTTGTACACATGTGCGCTCTAAGAATCTGGGGCTCTAATACCAACTTATCACTATCCAAAATTAGATATGATGACATTTGTATTTAACCTACAAAGGCAAGCCAGACTAAACAAGAAATAACAAATAATATAGAAGATAAAACAAGTATACTCTACGTATGAAAGGATAAACATTAAAAGAAGGATATCCAAAATCTAAAAACCAATGCAAGACTAGTATCATATCTACAAGCCTCTACTGTAACATAATTTGAAGAAATTATACAAATCTCAATATCTTTGATTCTCAAATAGAACAAAATTATTAAGTAAATAGAAGTTTGAAGAATTTGCTGAAAAGGACTAACGGTTACCTCTCAGACTGTACTCAGATTTTGGTTCAAAATAGGAAATAAAGAGATTATAAGGAGGTACTGAGCTCAATACCTACACAAGTGTAGACACAAAGGGTGAGTACCCAGCAAATAAATTTTAAACCCTATGTAAAGTGATGAAGAACACAAGTACTCCTACCATCTCAACCACATACCTCCAACACTGCAACCCTGCACGCAGGAAAGTCAACATATATACATATATAGTCTGGATAGTACAACAATTTTAAATGAGTCATAGCCAACATGACATAACTGTCCACAATTTACACATCAAATAACTCAAAAAGCTTATAATTAAACAATGAATGAGGTGCAAGGTAATGCAATGCAATATCAAGTAATCGTGATGCATGTCTTTCCTACAAAACACATCCGCTGATCATCTCAGATCGAAACCCATAGATGTCTTACATAGACCATATATCCGCTAGAAAATACCTCGACCATCAAAAAAGACCTCGATAATAATAACCCGCTGGAAGAGACCTCAACCAAAATCATAATTGTTGGAAGAGGCCTCGGCCGCTGAAAGAGACCTCGGTAAATATCACCGGTCGATAAAAATCTCAACCTCAAGTATCAATTTCTCTCTCATATCATATTCCATAATGTAATATATATAAGCATATATGCAAGAATGGGAATCAAACCGACTTTAAATCAATTGAGCCTGCTCCATAGCATGTCTAAGCAAATCAGTGTCTAAGTTATCCATCGCAATAGGATCAAACCAATCGATAGGCGATCTACACCTACAGCCATACAAGACCTTAAAAGGAGCTATTTAAATGTTATAATGATAACTTTTGTTATAGTAAAATTCGGCTAAAGGCAAATGCTTATCCCATCGAGCACCAAAATCAAACACACACGCATGAAGCATATCCTCTAACACCAGGACAGTCCTCCAAGACTAACCATCTGCCTGAAAAACAAGCCCTCTTAGGGTCCCCAAGCTCCTCTTTATCTGTTAACTTCATCTCCTTAGGGGCATTCACCATGGACTTGAATATCCCTCTCTAGACACCTAGAGCATTGCCTTGTTGATAGAATAAGCCAGCCCTCTCATGAAGTGAACCCTCTCTGTCTCATCAGCAAAGACAGATGTAGCACATTTGGCTAGCTGGAAAAAAAATGAATCTCATATGCAATGACTGACATTCGACTCTAGCTTAAACTCTTGATTCTTAGGTGGCTTCTCTCTTATACTCCAAGGGACAAAACAATCATAAAAAGGTATAGAGAATGCCTCCCAAGTCAGCAGAGGAGACCCAGCTGGTAGGGATCCAGAATATGTCCTCCACTACTCCTTGTCGATCCACGAAGCTGAAGAGTGACATAAAGATCACCATGGACTTGTCTAAACCAATAATCTCTAACAACTTCTTACATGTGGTTAGAAACTCATAGGCATCTTCGATCTTCCCACCCTAAAAATGTGATGGATCCATCTTTGTGAACTTCTCGTAATGACGTTGCTCATCCTCAGTTAATATAGCTACAAGTGCACCATGTTCCTCAACGGATGGTGCTGGATCTATGTCAACTAGAGAAGCTACTAGTAGCTATCTAACTTGACCTTGGAAATTGAGAGCTTGATGCTAGCCAAAAACCAGAATCTCACTCTGTTTTGCGATCCACCTAGTATGCCTTTTGCACTACTAGTTTATGTCATACTTTTAAAAACTCCCAACATCCTCAATAAAGTATCTTGTAGCAATGGATCGAATGCATACTCAAGAGTGATATGATCTTCTTTGACCTTGGGCTCAAGCTCGAGGGAGACACCCCTCCCATGATCTTTGACTGGTGCCTCTCCTTGGGCTCGACCCCAACCCCTATCCATCATCCTCTAACTCTACCTTTGCCTTAGACTGGGGTATCAGTAACAATCTCAAGGGCAGCCTCCCCTCCTCCATCACAAGCTAATGCTCTAGTTCTAGCCATCTGCCAAAGGAACATGCGATAACTCAACACTCACATAAGAATTCACACATGACTAAATTGAAAGAATTAAAAGAAAATTTTCCTAAGAGTCTTCAAAGTCTCTCAAGAATAAGTAACAGATGCCTCCGTACGATACTCAAGATTACTAGATTGGGCTTGTACACATATGAGACCTAAGAATCTGGGGCTCTAATATCAACGTATCACGATACGAAATTTTAGGTCTGATGACACTTTTATTTAACCTACAAAGGCAAGTCAGACTAAAAAAATATTAAAATAATGCGGAAGATAAAACAAAGTACAATCTAAGTATGAAATAAATAAGTATTAAACGAAGGATACCCAAAATCTAAAAACTAACACATGAAAAGTATCACATCTACAAGCCTCTACTACAACATAATTTGAAAAAACTTATACAAATCTCAGTATCTTTGATTCTCAAAACAAAAATAGTAAGTAAAAAGGAGTATGAAGAATCCACTAAAAAGGACTAACTGCTACCTCTTAGATTGTCTCAAATCTTGGTTTAAAAGAGGAAATAAAGAGATTATGAGGTACCGGGCACAATACCTACACATGTGTAGAAGCAAGGAGTGAGCACCCAACAACATGGTAACCAGCAAATGAATTCTAAACCCTAAGTAAAGCAATGAAGAACACAAGTACTCCTTCCATCCCAACCACATACCTCCAAAACTACAACTTTGCGCGTAGGAAAGCCAGTATACATACATATAAAGTCCAGACAGCACACCAATTTCAAATGATTCATAGCCAACATGATGCAACTGTCCATAATTTATACATCAACAAATAACTCAAAGAGTATACTTATAATCGAACAGTGAATGAGGTGCAAGGTGATGCAATGCAATGTCAAGTAATTGTGATGCATGTTTATCCTATAATACCCCCCCCCCCAATCATCTTAGACTGAAACTCATGGGGGTCTTACACGCACCATGTATCCGCTGGAAAAGACCTCAGCCACCGAAAAAGACCTCGGTAACAATAACTAGCTGGAAAAGACCTCAGCCAAAAATCATACGTGTCAGAATAGACCTTGGTTGTCAGAAGGGATCTCGGCAAATAACACCGGCCGATAAATACCTCGATCTCAAGTATCAATATTTCTCTCGTATCACACTCCATAATCCAATGCAGATAAGCACATACACAAAAATGAGTAAATGAGAAATGAATTCCATAATACCATGCCATATAGCTGAACATTCACTTCAATATTCGTCAATAAATAATTCACAATACTTATGCAATTTTTCATATCCAAATTTCATATTAATACATCAATTCACATAGCCATGAAATACCACATCTAAATCATTAATTTATTTCACATAATATATATTCAAAATTAATTTTTATTTACATACCAATCACACAAATATAAAATAAAAGTTCAACACACTTAATTATAGATTAGAAATCTACTTGCCTAAGCAAAAACTCGTGGTCACCCTATTGTTGTAGCTTTCCCCTTACAAATATTTTCCAAAGAACCATAATCTAGTTAAATAATGATTCATAATCAAATTTTGTAGCTAAAGACATTATAATCATGAAATTTACGGAAGAAGGGTAAAATGATCGAAAAATTCAATACCGAAAAATAAGATAGAAATCTGAAAATTTTACACAAAAATATTCCTTAGGGTTTTAGGAAACTAGTGACAAAATATTATTTAAAAGATGAGTTACAATAAGCTCAAAATTACCATTTTTGTCCCCAAAAAAATTGATTTTGTGAAAAAAAAAACATTTTCCCCTATAAAAAATACTAAATTGATGTTAAAATCAAGAAATAATCAATGAGTAATGAACATATAAGTTAAAAATAGCTTACGTAACAAAATTCTTGTGATAAATCACTTGAAAATTTTCCGAACCGAGCTCACAAAGTTCAAAAATGGGGACCCCAATATTTAGAGTTGGTCACTGTTCAGGTCACCAAATAATCATCATGATCACGGATCATTTACCTTCACATTCGCAGAGCACAGGGCTAATGTACATCGCAATCACGAAAGGGAGTCAATGAATGCGAAGGCAAGCAATTAGGCATCATGATCGTGAGATGACCTATCGCGATTGCGATGAATAATGTAGGGGTTACCTCTTCATGATTGTTGAAACCAACACTGTGGATGTCAAGGGTTGACACCTGTATCCACATCAAAAATTCACAAAGGCATAAGATTCACATAATGGACCTTTAAAATTCGTTCAGAACCTCATACACTCAAATCATATATGCAAGCTTATGAAATTTGAGTTTTGGACTCAATGAAACCGTTGGAAATCAAATTTGAGATCTCCTTGATCCAGAACCTGGAAAGTTACAATTAAGTTTAACTTAAGGTACTAGAAATACCAAAACGCTATCGAAATACCTAAAAATTATACCAAATCTTATTTTAGTGCTAAAATCACCTCTTAGGACCAATGGAACCATAAGAAATCCAATTCGAGTATCAGGACTCAAAATGTTGATCAAAGTCAAACTCAAGTCAAACTTTAACTCAATTTCTAACTTTGGACCTAAAATACATAACAACTCCACATCTGATTTCGACAACCCTCCTATATCAATTTTTACATTCCAAAGTTAATAGAATCAAAGAATTTCATTTTGGGACTCGAATCTCCAAATGATTCTAAAATTCAAAATTAAACAACTTAAGCCTTTAATACTTAATTCTCTAGCAAAAAATTCAATTTTCATAGAATTTTAAAAAACTAACTTTCAAATCTAATCTAATAGGATTCAAGGTTACCATCAAGAGGGGTAAAATAATAGTCTTATTGAAGATACCAAAAATGACCTTCAGTGTAACACCCCTCATGTGCTTTGGAATGCCCTATAAGTGTATTTCATATATATCTCAAAATTTTTGCATGATTTCAAAAATCTGATTTCATATTCTTATTTAGTGAGCAGAATTGAATGGGAAAGGGTAGCCCTCGAATTTTAGAAGACCCGTAGCAAAAAATAATTTTCACAACAGAAACAATTTCCAGTGGCCTGCACACCCAAGCCGCGACGTGCCTAGGGTGCAGCATAGAGTGATTGGGCATGCCTTCCTGGTCCACGTTGCACCTAGAGTGCGAAATAGTGATAATTCTTTCCTAGTTTTCTTATTTCATTGATGTGCTGTCAAAATACAGCACATTTGATACCTAAAACTTGAGATTTTGTGTTCTTAGTGTGACATTTATGGTTTTATATGTTTTTTATATTCGTTTTTATAGGAAAAACAGGTTGGCACCATTTTGAGAAAAGTTGCAGGCTTTGCTGATTTTTGAAGACATACAAGACCCTCTACGAGTTGTAGCTCAATATACGAGTTGTAGAGGTGGTCTCGTAGAGATTTTCAATATGGAAGCAAAAACTGAAATTCAATAATACGAAACCCCATTAGGAATCATAGATCATTCTACGAGCTGTATTTGAAAGTTTAGTAGAATTTTTCAGTGTTCTCCAGTATTGGACCAAGTGCTGCAGATATGGACTACGAGAAGACAATACGAGTCATAGAGCAGACAATGACTTGTGAAGATGTTTTGTAGCAGTGAAGTCCAAGATCCAAGAGTTGAACACGAAAGTCCAATTACAACTCATAACCCAAGCTACGAGTCATAATTGCAAGTCATAGGGTGCGCCGACCAGCTTTTCCAATTATTTTAGGGACTTGTTTGTAAACACTATAAATAATAAATATTAGGTTATTAAGAGCAATTTTCAGAGTTTTTCATAGATTACCATAGAGGATAGAATAAAGAGCAAGAAATTAGAGCATTTTTATAGTTTTAGTTATGGAGACTAGATTTTGGAAAAGAGATTCACTTGTGGATTCAAGTCATCTTTCAATATTGTGATTCTCAATACAAATTGGGTTTTCTTGTTCTTCAATCTTTTTGGTAAGTGATTAACCATGTATTCTGTATTCATAGTTTCTTTATTTGCCCAAAATATGAGTAGCTAAACCCACAACTTGGGGTTATGGGAACCATGAGAATCTAACTTAGAAAACTCGAATTATTTGCAATTTTTAGAATGGTTATTTGCATGTATTAATCAAATCTCTTTATTTTGAATATTTTCTAGTGATGGCTAATACTAGAACTCGCCTAGTGTTACCTTCCCAATCTAGGTGGTAATGAATAGGAAAAGAGTTTGATTAGCAGGATTCGATATTGTGTTCTCATCTAATTAACCGAACTAGACCAAGAGGAGGTTGACTGGGAATATAGGTAATGGTTAGTTTAGCACACTATGGAAACAGACCAAGTTCCATAGTGAAATTCGACCTTCAACTTTGACCAAAGGGTTGGAAGAACTTAAATTATCGTCCTGCATGCGATATTCTAGTTGAGAATTGTGATATCCGAGGATGCTGAGTTAGTGAATCATGGGGAACACAATACCCAAGTTGCTTTTCATTATTGATCGTCTTCCATTTTTACTTAGTTTAATTTAATTTCTTATCAATCATTGCAACCCTCCCCCTCTCATTTTGGGAATTGAGTTAGTTAATATTTTAATTGTTTATTAGTGAACCAATTTGTAAAGTCTCGTATTCCCTGTGGGATTCGACTCTAACCTTGGTTAGGTTTATTACTTTGACGATTGTTTTGATCTTAAAAGCGAGGTGTATCTTGAGTGTGATCAAAGAGAAATGGCGTCGTTGCCGAGGAATATAGCGAGACTCTAATTTGGAGTCACTAATAGTATAAATCAAGTGTTAATTTATTTTTCTCTTGTATTTTACTTTTGTTTTTGTTTGTTTAATTTCTTTGTAGGGTATACTAGGTGTTGTATGCCCAATTCGAGGAGTCAAGGCATTTTCTTAGCTCCAATTGACTTAGAGATCCAATGGGTTACAAGAAAAATGGCTCAAGCAAATGCTAATATCGTGGTTAATGAAGCTATGAACCAAAAAGATGATGTTGATTATAGGGATGACAATCCACCGCCATTGGAGAATCGGCCACAACCTAGGGACTTCGATGAGAATGCTTATGGATGGAAACAATATAGATTGAATCTCATAGCCATGGATGTAACGGGAGCTATAGTATTGCTACCATTACTAGCCGACACCAAGTTCACGGTTTCAAGTAGATTACTTCAAATGCTTCAAAATCGTGGTTTGTTTGTAGGTCTACCTTCCGAGGATCCCATAGTCTTCTGCATAATATAGCTTTTGTTTGCAATAGTGTGATGGGGATGCAAAATCTTTCCATGGATATTATTGGATTGTGTGTGTTCCCTCTATCTCTTATTGATAATGCAGCGGTGTAGCTATCAAAACTCTCACAAAGATCAATGACCAGTTAGGCAAATTTACACAAGGCCTTTTTGGAAAGGTGCTTCCCGAGGTCAAAGAAGCTCAAATTAAATTATCAAATCAACAATTTTGAGCAATTAAATATGGGAGAGATTTACAAAGTGTTTGAGAAGCGTCAGTGACAACAAATTGTTGATGATGCCTTGGTAGAGATCTTCTACCATGTCCTCGATGAAAATAGCCAAGCTTGTGTAGATACTATAATGGGGGGCATATTTTTGGATCAACCATTCATAAGGATCGCCGAGAGAATGGAGCAAGTGGTCAAAACCAACCATGCATAGGGGCAAAAAGAAAGAATTTCTACAAAGAATTCTTGTGTTGTGAGTATGGGTTTAGAGCAAGCTAAGATCAACAAGGAGATTATGCAACAATTTACATAAATTTACACTGGTATGGAGGTTATGATGAAACAAAGTCAAGAAAGAGTGCATATGGTAGTCCATTAACCTCCTCGAGCGCCCATGTATAAGTAACATTATTATGATGAGGATGCTTGTTTTGTGAGTGATCAAGAGGTGGGTTTCCAGAACAATGCCCAAGGGTCCAATTCGAACTATTGGCATCAAGGTTCCGGGAACCAAGGTCGGAACAACAATCGAGAAGGTGCTTATAGATATAACCGATGCGGTTATCATGAGAGAAATAGGGTTCCAGAAGTCGAGTAGGGTAGAAGAGATGGTTTTACAAATGGTTCATATATGCCACCCCATAATCATGATGCCGGGGCTAGCAATTCGAGGATTGAAGAGATCTTTGACCGATTGATAAAAAAAGCAGAGACCCAAGATGAAACTCTATGGGTAATGAAGTCCAATGTTTTAAGTATATATCAAAAGATAGAGTCTCACTCGGTGGCCATTAAGCAACTTGAGCAACAATTTGGTCAGGTGTCCACTCAATTGGATCAATACTAGAAAGGTACATTGCCAAGCAATACGGTTCAAAATTCGAAGAATGAGGGGCACTGTATGGCAGTCACGACTAGGGGAGGTAAGAGTACCATTGATCCTCCGATGCTGGTAGGTGAGAATGATGTTCATGAAGAGATAGTTGCAGAGAAGGTTATGAATAAAGTAGAAGAAGGCAACAAAGATGGGGTAAGCAGTGAAGCAGTTAAGGAGCCAGAGAAGTGTAAGACCATCCTAAGGCCTCCTCCTCCCTTTCCCTAAAAACTCAAACAAAAGGAGAAGGATGGTAAGTTTAAACATTTCCTCTCCATATTAAGGCAACTGTGCATCAACATTCCCCTGATTGAAGCATTGGAGAAAATGCCCGATGCTAAATACATGAAGGATTTTTGGTGACTAAAAAGTGCATGGTAAGCCAAGAGCATTCTCAAGAGCTCCAACATTATAGTGTCGTTACCACTAAGTCCTTATTTCAGAAATAGGAAGACCCCGGTGCATTCACCATCCCTTGTACCATTGGTGATGTAGAGTTTGCAAGGGCTTTGTGCGATTTGGGTGCTAGTATAAACTTAATGCCTCTTACAATCTTCAAAAAGTTTGGTTTGGGTTCTCCTACTCCTACGAGAATGAGGTTGTTAATGGTGGATAGGACAATCAAGAAACCAGAGGGAATACTTTATGATGTGTTGGTGAAAGTTGACAAATTTATATTCCCAGCGAATTTTGTGATTCTTGATTGTGATTTTGAGGTCCCTATTATCCTGGGAAGACCATTTCTGACCACAAGAGAGCCCTGGTAGATATAGATTTTGGTCAACTCAGATTTAGGTTGAATGATAAAGAAGTGGTTTTTGATATCCGTTAATCTATAAAGCATCCGAATGAATTGAAAAGTGAGATTTGGGCAATTGAGGAATTCTGAGTACTAAAGATGTCTAAGTCATACCACGACAACAAATCAGGCGCTACTTGGGAGGCAACCCAAGGAATTTTGATGCTCTAACATAGTTTTGAGTTTATTTTTAGCTTTTGAATTCTGAGTTGATTGTTTGTTTGTGTTTTGATTATTATTGTTGACATTGGGTTTGTTGCACATAAGGTACAAGTACCTTTTATGAGGAGTATACAGGTTCAGGACAAAGATTTCAGGTTTTGCTGAATTGCATCTGATGCAGTCTCTACAATCAGGCTCATGAGCCGTATTGCACTTTACGACTCGTAATCCTGTCACTTAGAGAGTTACAGTGATCAGGTTAAGTTTGCACTCCATCTACGAGCCAACTTTATAACTCGTAGTCCAAACTACAATCGTGAATGGGGTTTGTGAAACCCAGGTGTGTTTCTAAATTATTCTACATATTAAACTGGTCTATGAGACCAAGACTTATGAGTCATAGACCAATCTACGACTCGTAGTCAGAGTTTCGTAGACTCGACCCAGTGAATTAACAGCGTTGACCCGGTAAAGTATAAAAAGGGGTCAAAATTACTTTGACCCCATCTTTTACCCTAATTACTGACGTATTGCCCCAAATTTCTTTCTCCTATCATTTTTCGACCATTTTTCTGGTGCCCCAACTCCGTTTATGGTAACAAAATCCGGTAACTAGGGTTTCTTGAGCATTTCATCTCCTTTTTCTTCCTCAAGTTCGTCTACATATTGGTAAGATTCTTGGTTTAGATTTGACTTCTAAATACCTTGTTTTTGAAAGTTTGAGTTGATGAATGTGAATGAGTTAGTGTATAGGCATTTGATTCTTGCTTGACTGTGAATTGTCAATGAGAGACTAGGGTTGCCATGAACTGAATTGAGTGTTCAAGCCTTAAGTGAAGTGTTAAATCCTTGATATTGTAATTAAATGCATATGATATTATGCTCCTTGTTTGATTGAATTGTTGTTAATAGGTTATGAATGTACATTGATTCTCAGTTACACAATAGTATGTTTATGTTTGGGCTATATTGAATTAGTCAGAATCATGGGGTGATTAACTCTTGTTATACCTATTGAACTATGCCCCAAGTGATCTTGAATGTGATTATGTGATTTTTGTATGTGACTTAATGGGTGGTGATATAAGTATATGTTGAATGAATTTGGAGAAGTATGAAATTATTGGGTATTGATTGCTAAGTCCTATTTGATGGCATAAATTTGTTTAGAAATCATGTTTGGGGTATGGGTTAATTTGTTCTTAAAATATGAGTATTCATATACTAGCTTCGATACTACTAGGATAGTATTTGAATTGTCCACAGGATCTGTGTGATAAATTGAGGTACATCAGGTACCTGGAAAATCTTTCTCACGAGAGTCTTTTACGACTCGTAGATGAGTCTACGAGCCCTAATTGCCTCTTCTAAGAAGTTTCAGTGATTTGATGTTCTAAATATTCATCATACGAGACCTTCTATGAGTCGTAGATCACTCTACGAGTCTAGATAGGTCTCATGGACTCTTGCTTGTTTTTATTTTACTCCCTAGAACTTTAAATGAAACCTAGTTTATGACCCATAATCCAAGTTACGAGTCGTACCTAGGTTTCGTACCATCTTCTAGTGTTCTATTTTGTTGTGCATTTCTGGTGTACGGGACCACTTTATGACTTATAATTCCAACTACGACTCATAATTGGTTCTCGTGGTACCTGACTACAACTGATCTAATGCATTTTTCTTGTTTTTCATTTGTTGATTGTTGGGGCTAATAGTCATTTACCTTTTTATGATCTATAGGAAATATGGCCCCAAAGGGAAAATGCTTCAAAGATTGAGGCATTTAAAAAGAAGCTCATTGATAAGCCTATGAATGAGGAGCATTTGGGTGACAGGCAGACCCAATTGAGTGGGTCATTGGAGGTTGTTAATGTTCGTCCATCTAGAGGCAGGGGTGCCTCAACCTAGAGCTGCAGCAAAAGGTGCACAAACTCAGGCTCGTATTGATAGTCCTTTCCAGTCTGCTGAGGAAGGCAATGATGAGAGTGATAATAGTTCACCCCAAATGACTCCTTCAGGCACGGAGTCTAGTTCAGAGGAGGACTCCCAGGTTAGAGGAGATGCCCAGTCCTTCGTTTCCCTATCATCTTCTTCAGTGCCGGATCCTATTACTCACTGGTGGGGTGTTGAGGGCATGGAGGTCATATTTACAGAGGGTATCGAGCCAAAGGGGCAAGGCAATACTGTACGATAGATATATGAGGAGCCCCGGGTAATCGCTGATGGATTTAGTCGTGTCCCAGGACTGGAGGACACAACGACACAATATGGGCTCTAGTGGTTGACAAATAAACTGGGACGATATACCCCGCTTATGGTGCGGGAGTTCTATACAGCTTACACAGCCACCATTCTTCGTGATCTTCCCAAGGAAAAGAGACCTCTCACACAGCTAAGATTGAGAGAGTTGCTAGTGAGAGGGCGGGGGGTCGATATTTCAGAGCAGACGATCCACCGTGTACTTTTTGGTCCCAAGTATCGAGCTCCAAGATTGATAGCGGAGTTGGATTACAGATTAAGGCAAGATAAAACTATATTGATTTTAAAGGGTTCGATACAAAGGACAAAGTTATTGAGATTGGTGGTCGGTCATATTGCTGAGCATGGTCTAGAGCCTACCTGGGTCACCACACATACAGAGTCTATTGTAAAAGCGTCACTTTCTTTCCACGCCAAGTTTTGGTAGGTCGTGGTGAGATATCGTATCCAGCCTACACTAATAGAAACATACTTACACCATAACGAGCGGTATTGGTTTCCAGCATCTTGGCTAGCTACGGATTGGGCCCAACTCATAGCAAAGTAAATTCATGAGTCGGCGCTCAAGCAGGCCACGTGCATTCCATTTTCGGTCTTGATCTACAGGCTCTGCATAAAGTCCAAGGTTCAGATATTATGGCCCAGCATACGTTGGAGCCTAGCCTGATTAAGGCTAATGAGAACCCTATGGCATTTCAGAGGACACAGCCTCCTCTTGTGCCTGAGATGTTTGCTCTAGAGCCACAACAGGAGGGTTCGACGACTGCCCCTACTACTACCCAACTGCTACTACTGATGAGAGACCCTAGCAGCCTGAGGTAGTCGATATTGAGGGAGGTCCCACTATAGCTACTCCTGCACCGAGGCTACTACATTACGAACTCCTACACCTGGCATGGTTCATGTCTTGCGATTTCTATTCAAGCTATAACACAGCATTTATCACGGACTGGGGCTCAGTTGTCTCGGCTTATTCAGCAGCTCAGGCCATGGGTCCGGCAGACTGACACGGACTCAGAGGAGTGATGCAAGGCATTCACCATATCTACTATTCAGGAATATGTTTATACGGTGGATGCTCGCATTGATGCCTTTGAGGACCGGGTGCAGAAAAGGTTAGATGAGGCGCGGCCATCAGATTTATCTGTCATACATGAGGAGATTGCAAAACTTAGGGTTGATTTGACTTTTTCACTAGCGGCGCCAGTTACAGTTCCAGAGTCTACACCCTCGAAGCCTCTATTTGATCTATTTTCCATGGAGGATCCCACATAGCCTTCTCGCGAGAAGAGGCCCCTTATGGAAGACGATAAGACAAAGGAGAGGCATGTGCATCCAAAGATCTCCAAGGTTGATGATGAGGAAGTAGAGGAAGAGCACAGGTTGGCCTTGAGGATATCGAGGCAAGAAGAGGAGCTGAGGACAGCCCAGAAGTGTGATAGAGCGATAGATATTGGCCCATCTAGTTCTACTACTACGCCGACTACCCCACATAAGGGAGATGATTAGATGCAGCCCGAGACTGGTGCTTAGGCACCAAGATATGGTTGTTTTGACCCCTTGTATTAACTTTGATTTTGATATTGTGCATTGCGGATAACATACAGTTTTTTCGATGGGGTGTGGGTAGTTATGGACCTTGGTGAATTCTGAGTAGCTTATGGTCCATAACTATCCCAAATTTTGATCCCCAAATTTTCTTGCATGTATTCTTTTTCCTCATGCATATTTAATTTTTGTTGAATCGGCATGACTAGAATGTTTTAGATAATATTTGTAGAATATATTACTTAAACTTATGGCATGTGCCATGTATTGATGATTATTTTGAATATTTTGAAAAGTAGTACCCTCCAAAATTTTTTGATTAATAGTTAAATTGCAACCATGCATATTTAGGTGTTTGGCAATATTTGTCTTGATGAGTGAGGATAATTGAGATATGAAGCATGATCTGTCAGTTTCTTGTTGATAATGTATGCAATGTCATGTGTGAGTGAGCTTATTTTGCCAGATTCATGCATATTTTGTGCTAATTCAGAACTCGCCCTGTTGCTCTAAGTAGATTGTGGATTGGATTAGGAGGTGATCCTAGGTCTTTGTTCTTTAAATTAGTCCACTTTAGCCTTAAAAGACCAACCAAATGATGTTTTATCCCTTGTTCCAACACTTATTTCTGAATACCTAATTAGCCTAGCCATGTCTAGTGATGGACCTTGAGATTGGCCTTGGTATGTCCTTGAGCATTGTGAACCTCGACTGAGGAAAAATATCTAAGTTGAGGGTGGCTAGCAAGAGTGGCCCTGTTTTGGGGAATAGATAATATGCACTTTAATACAGGCTAAAAGCCTAAGTAGAGGATGCCCGGTGTAGAGGTGAAATCACAAAAATAAGGTGGTGAGTTGGAAATGAGTAGAAAAAGAAAAAAAATCATGTACCGAGAGAAAGAAAAAGAAAAGGATGTCTTAGATTGAGAATAAAAGCAAAATGATGTGTGAAAATAAGGCAAAAGCTGAAAAATGAGAAGAAAATACCCAGAAAAGCTTGAATGTGAAGAAAAAGGGAGAACAAGGTGAAATGATTGAGTTGGTAAGGTGAAAGTGGTGAAAAACGTAGTTCAAGGATGGTCTTTAGTCACTATGCTTCCATAAATGACCTACCAAAACCTCATGAGCCTATGTTACAAGCCTAGAAAGTCCTAGAGTGATCATAGTCCGGCTAGTTGAAAATCTGAGTCATGAGCATAGGGGTAAGCCTATGGTATTAGTCAATGTCCATAAATATCTT
The DNA here is from genome assembly GCA_011800125.2 of Solanum clarkiae. Lineage (NCBI taxonomy): Eukaryota > Viridiplantae > Streptophyta > Magnoliopsida > Solanales > Solanaceae > Solanum > Solanum clarkiae. The sequence goes on from JAABOM020000002.1 coordinate 15,454,929, forward strand.
TGTAAGTGTGAGTACGTTTGCACAGTACCAGTGTTAATATTGAAATCATCATTGAGTGTGTTACTTGGGACTTTTTTCTGTGAGGGCATCTACATTGCTTTGTTAGCACTTGACTTGTTCAGTGATTGTGGATTATGGATATTCCCTTATTTGTCATAGTTGTGTTGTTAGATGAATCATTATTTCTTGGTTTGCCAAAATAGCTATCTGATCTAACTTTGAAAAGTTGGTTTGGGTACCTGATCCTGAATTGTACAAAATATATGCCATGAAGTTTTGTTTTGTGTGTTGTTGTGTTATCTAGTTAGATTGAGTCATCGCTTGAGGACAAGCAACAATTTTAAGTTGAGGGTATTGATGTGTTATCAAACTACAGCACAATTGATGCCTAAAACTTGAGATTTTGTGTTTCTCAATATGGCATTCATGGTTTTTATGTGTTTTGGTGTTTGTTTTACAAGAAAAGCAGGTTGGCACCATTTTGGGAAAAGTTGCAGGTTTTGCTGGTTTTTGAAGACATACGAGACCCTCTATGAGTCATAGCTCAATATACGAGTCGTAGAGGTGGTCTCGTGGAGATTTTCTGTGTTGAAGCAAAAACTAAAGTTCAGCCACATGAAACCCCGTTACGAGTCATATATCATTCTACGAGCCGTATTTGAAGGTTTCGTAGAAATTTCTAGTGTTCTCCAGTATTGGACCAAGTGCTGCAAATATGGACTACGAGAGGACAATATGAGTCATAGATCAGACTACAACTTGTAAAAATGTTTCATATCAGTGAAATCCAAGATCCAAGAGTTGAACATGAAAGCCCGATTACGACTCTTGACCTTAGCTACGAGAACTGCAAGTTGTAGGGTGCGCCGACTAGTTTTTTAATTATTTTAGTGACTTGTTTGTAAACACTGTAAATAGTAAATATTAGGTCATTAACCGTAGTTTTCAGAGTTTTTCATAGATTACAGTAGAAGATAGAGTAGAGAGCAAGAAATTAGAGCATTTTTAGGATTTTAGTTTTGGAGACTAAAATTTGGAGAAGAGATTCACTTGTGGATTCAAGTCATCTTTCAATCTTGTGATTCTCAATACAAATTGAGTTTCTGATTCTTTAGTCTTTTTGGGTAAGTGATTAACCATGTCTTCACTATTCATAGTTTCTTTATTTGCCCAAAATATGAGTAGCTAAACCCACAACTTGGGGTTGTGGGAACCATAAGAATATAACTTAGAAAACCCGAATTATTTGCAATTCTTAGAATGGGTATTTGCATGTACTAATCAAATCTATTTGTTTTGAATGTTTTCTAGTGGTGGCCAAACATTAGAACTCGCCTAGTGTTAGCTTCCAGATCAGGTGGTAATGAATAGGAAAAGAGTTTGATTAACAGGATTTGATGATGTGTTCTCATCTAATCAACCAAACTAGGCCTAGGGGAGGTTGCCTGAGAGTATTGGTAATGGTTAGTTTAGCACAATATGGAGATAGGCCAAGTCCCATAGTGAAATTCGACCTTCGCGTTTGACTAAAGGGTTAGAAGAACTTAAATTACCGTCCTACATGCGATATTCTAGTTAGGAATTGTCATATCTGGGGATGTTGAGTTAGTGAATTATGGGAAACACAATACCCAAGTTCCTCTCCATTATTAATTGTCTTCCATTTTAGTTAGTTTAGTTTAATTTCTTATCAATTATTGCAACCCTCTCCCCCTTTTTGGGAATTGAGTTAGTTATATTTGAATTGTTTATTAGTGAACCAATTTGTAAAGTCTCATATTTCCTGTGAGATTCGACCCTAACCTTGCTTAGGTTTATTACTTAACAATCGCTTTGACTTTAAAAGAGAGGTGTATTTTGAGCGTAATCAAAGAGAAATGAGTTCCATCCAAGGGCATTTGGGTAATAACCCAATACCCATTTAAACGTGAATACCTTTATACTTAGCCATTTCTCACCTTCAAACTCTCAAGAAACACTCTCAAAATCCTCCAAATACACTATCAAACCTTCCATTCATTCTCAATAATATCAAGAACAAGATTTGGATTCCAAGAACCTAAGTTAAGTCTCAAGTCTTCCTCAGCTTTTTCTTCAAAATTCCAAGTTTGAGGTATATGGGTCTTCACCATGGAGCCCAACCCTCTCTTTTGATGAAAATTTCATGATTTCAAGTTGCATTCTTCATGGGCATCTCTTATTATGCATTGTATTGGGTTTTATCAAGCATTGAGTGATTATACATGAATATCCATTTTCAAGCTTATTCCATGAGTTGATTTATGTCTATTGAGACTATGCATGATATGAGCTATGAGAACTATGAAGCATCGTGAACTTTTGAGATAGATTTCATGATACCCAAATTAAGGATTTTACTACAATGTTGGTGGGTTGATTGCATGACTTTAAAATGGATGATGTTACTCCCTTATGGTCATTATATTATAAGTTGCATGGTTTGTACATGTCTTCAAATACCCACCATGTTTGATTAAACTACTTGGCGAGGATTTTCAAGTTAAAGATAAATTATTGCATGATTTGCAAGTCAAGTGATTTTATGATAATTATGGGCTCCCAAGCATGTATTAAACTCATGAAAGGTTTCTATGATTTACAAGTGACAAGTTGAGCCTTATTCTACAATCTACCTTGTTGTGAGCAATTATCCTATTTGAGGGGTCAAGCATGATTACCATTTTACCCTCATGTTCAAGATAAGTACACTAGTAGGGGTCAAGCATGTTACAAGTTTCTACCCTCAAGTGAAATGTTATACTTACTAGGAGGGGTCAAGCTCGTGTATTGTTTTCTACCATCTAGTATAAGGTATATGCCCATGTAGGGTTCAAGTATATTAATGAGCTACTCATGGCATGTTATCAAGTATTTACAAGTCATTCATGTTATGACTAAATCTATGATTATTTCAAGTATTTCATGGGATTAGACTTAGCACTGATTGAGGCTTAAGGTGGGTGCTCGACTCAAGGGGTCCTTATATAAAATTTTAGTCTCTAAACTATGTATCACCATATGATTATATTATTTCCCTAAATGGGCTTAGTAGTGGATCCATCTATGTCAAGTTACCCACAAAGTGGGGTCAAGTATGGTTTACCTTGGTAAGTAGACCACACCTTCTCGGGTGGGTTGTCATATATCGGGATTTCAAGTAGTAACTCGCTTGGTCTTATATGTCGATTTAGGTCTCCTCCCATACATATATGCTATATTACGCAAGTTGAATGTTTACATGCATGTTTTAATACAAGTATTGATCACACATGTCATATTGAATTTATATCCATTGATTATGATTATGCATCTTGATTATTATGGCTTATGTCTTTGTTGCATTGCATCATGCATATTTAGTATATTTCAAGTAATAACGCATACTCTATACCTACATGATATCACCATGTAGGTACCGGAGCTCTTATTGATCATCCTCCTCCATGTGGCTAGTTCGATTCATTCGAAGAAAGCTTTTGGTAAGTCCTCAACTCCAAGGAAATTATCTATTTTTCTTTCATGCTTTGTTGAGACTTGTACTACTTTTTGGATACTTATTACTTAAGGGTGAGCCTGAGAAGTGTCTTGGCTCCCGCTTCATTCTATGTAGAGGGGTTGTTAAATAATATGACGTGCTATGTACATGAGCTCGACTTTTCTTATGCTATTACCATTATGAAAGACTTCCCTTAGTCCCGCTTCCCCTCTTATTAATGTCACTTGTTGTTGTTTATTTTGCTTTTATGCTCAAAGATGTGCGAATGATATGCTAAGAGGCTTATTTGAGGTTCTTTCGAGTTCTCCGTTCGCCGTGTCACATCTAGACCCTAGGCTTGGGTCATGACATTCAGGGTTATTACATATTATTTGAGAAAAAGTAAGAAAACACACAAAAAGAATTTTTTTAACTTCACATGTGGAGTGCATGTGAATAACGTGTGGGCATGTCTGTTGGTTGTATCTAAAAAACAACTACTGAATTATTAGGGGTATCGGTAGGGATCTTTAGTGGTCATAAAGGAGATTGATGGTAGAATGGAAAAAAGTGAAAAGCTAAGAAAGTTGCTTATACAAAGTGGTTGGACTGTGTGAATGGGGATGAGGATGAGAAGAAAGAATAAGGATATGTATAAGACGGAAAAGGCAAAAGTGAAGTTAGCGATCATGAGTGATGAGATGACAGCTTCTGAATGCTTATATGTCAAGGCAGGGAAAAAGGCAGGGATAAGAGATTGTATAGGATCGTAAAACAGATAGAGAAAAGCTCACAAATTGGATCAAATGAAGTATATTAAGGATGAGAAAGGCAAGGTGTTGGTAGATGAGACTGTCATTAAGCAAACATGGCAAGCATACTCCCATATGTTCCTTAATGATAAAAAGGACAGACACATTGTGCTGGGTGATTTGACACACTCTGATAGTCTTCAAAATTTTTATTTTGTAGGCGTGTTAAGTTGAGGAGGTTAGAAATGTTATTAGTAGGATGAGCAAAAGGAGAGTGACTGAATTGATGTGATATTAGTGAAATTTTGGAAGGATACTAACAGTGCAGGTATAGAGTGGTTGAGTAGGTTGTTTAATGTTATTTTGAAGATAGTTAAGATGTCAATGAATAGAGGTGGAGTACAATAGTCCTATTGTATAAGAACAAAGGTGGTATTCAAAACTACAACAACTATAGGGCTATCAAATTGCTAAGCCACACGATAAAGGTATTGGAGGAAGTGGTAAAAAGGAGCATCCATTTCAGATAACCAGTTTTAATTTATGTTAGAACAGTTGTCTACTAAGTCAATCCATCTTGTGTGGAGACTAATGGGGAAATAATGGAAAAGAAAAATAGACCTTCATATGGTGTTCATTGATCTTGAGAAGGCCTATAACAAAGTTGTGAGGGATGTCCTCTAGCGGTGTTTGGAGGATAAAGGTGTCCAGATGGTATATAAAGGACATGTATGATGAAGTCAAAACTCGAATTAGGATGGTAGGAGAAGACTGGAGCATTTTTTAATTGAGATGAGACTACATCAAGGATTTATATTGATCGATTTTCTTTTTACCTTGGTGATGGATGAGCTGACATGGCCTACTCAAGAAGAGGTTCCATGGTGCATGCTACTTGCGAATGACATAGTATTAATTAAAGAAACACATAATAGAGTTAATGATTGGTTGATGGTTTAGAGACTAACTCTGTAGTCCAAAGGGTTCAAATTGAACATGAGCAAAATAAAATACTTAGAGTGTAAATTTTGTATTACAATGGATGAAGCGAGCATGGAAGTGAAGCTTGTCACTCAATCTATTCTTAAAAGAGAATGCTTTAAATACCTTAAGTCTGTCATCCAAAATAGTGTAATCATCGATGATGATGTCATGCATCATATTGGAGTAGTATGGATGAAATAGAGACTTGCCTCTAGAGTATTGTATGATAAGAAGGTATTACTTAAACTTAAAGATAAGTACTACAGAATAATGGTTAGATCATCATTGTTATTTGTAGTGGAGTTTTGGCCAGCTAAAAACTCATACGTTCAGAAGATGCATGTTGCAGAGATGGGGATGTTAAGATGAATGTGTGAACATACTAGGAGTGACAAGATGAGGAATGAGGTTATTCAGAAGAAGGTGGGAGTGGCTTCTGTGACAGACAAGATGAGAGAAGAGAAATTGAGATATTTTAGGCTAGAACGCTAGTAGGGGTAGGATGTTGTCTTACCTTGTGATGGTTTAAGGTTTGTCATAGGATTAGTAGTGCTATTATAGTTGTGTTGTTATTTCTCTTCGATTATCTAGTTACTTTTTCTGTTGAATTGACATTGCTCTTCATTTCAGCCGCTATTCTATATCTATTATTCTTCTTCTTTTATTTGGGGCTGGTACATTTGATCCGAGGGACTTTCAAAAACAGTCTCTCTATCTCAATGGGATATGATAAGCTCTTCAGGCCCTACTTGTAGAATATCATTATATATATTGTTGTTGTTATTGTACATGTACAGTGATGTATAACTTTGTATAAGCTTGTATATTAAATATAAAATAATATATATCAAAAAAATAAGAGAAGAAAAATATATTATGCAGAAGTGTTTACACACCCAATATACAAAAACTATACAACTTGTAGGATAATTTCTCAGTATCTTAATTTTGCAAAATAGCCTTTTGTCTTCTTTGTAAAGTAAAAGAAGAATATTGGTCAGAAGGAAAGATGTCACTTCACAATTGTGACTCTCTACCCCATGTGAAGGAGTGTATGCTACAACGTTGGACGATATGAATATTATCATTATAAATTTGTAATAGGAGAGAGTAGATTAAAAAAATAGAGATCAGTTATAGTTGATGCATCATAAACATGCTTGATATATATAAATTCTTGTTTTGGGGATTGTTCCATCTGTTGTGGAGAGGGATGTCAAATGAAGTCTAGATATTAGGGATCCATTCAATCTGTTTACAATTTTATGAATTGGGTTTAAGATAATTTAGAATAGATTATCTTAATTCATTTTAAAATAATTCTCAATTTACCTTAATTTTTATGTCCATTTCAACCCGCTTTCTAGCCTAATTACTTGTGGGTAAAGATGGGATAATCGTTATCTTTTTAGATTGTATTTACTTTTTCATTGAATATATATTAAATTGAAAAGAAAATAAATTTATTTATCGATTCGAATAAGTATTCAATTGTTTTATCTAACTTATATATCTTCAGATGATTATTGTGGGTAAATTGAAATATCTCATGTTGCTTTTTACTACAACAACAAAAAATCATTCTCTTATTTTTTGTTATCGGAGCTCTATTTTATTTTATTTTTAATCACTTAATGTATGAAAATAATCAATCAATGTTTTTTTGGGGAAATAATAAAGCCACTCGATTATTCTTATTTGATTAAAAAATATTGCATGCCATGTGATATAAAAAAAATGATTTCATGCGTTCTATATGCCAAATTGTTATTATTAAATGAATTACAAAATAAAAATTGGTCCTATTCAACTATTAAATATATATATCAATTTACTTAACAAAAACTGCTCCTAAAACAAAAACTAGTACAAATCTAACCTAATTTTTATGGGTTGAATGTATCTTTTAAAAAATAATTATTGATATAATACTTTTATTTATTATTTTTTATAGCAATATTATGATAAATATGCACTTGTATTAGAAGTGAATTATGCATGCAATATAAATATATTAATAAGTGTTTAAAAATATGTTGTGCTTGTTTAGTAAGAAAATGATACAATGTATATTAAAAGTGTCGATAAATGTATTATCCATCAATAAAACTTATGTCATATATGCTTTACAAATAGTTAATATGTATTAAAATGATATTATAGGTATTCAGTAAAAAAGTATTATTATTGATATAGATGGTAAATATTTTTTTAATATAGTATATATATGTAAATTTTGCTAATTAGATTAAGCAGGTTTATGACCCTGTCCAGCTTCTAGCCTTGAATCCCTTTAAGTCAAAAGTAAATTTGAACGAATTATAACCTAACTCGATTTTAGTTAACCTATTCAATCCAGCCTAATCTTCCGTTTGGCACCCTTAGTTTTGGGTAAAATCATTTCCCCTATCTTCGACGTTGCATTTGTGATCAGTCTTTTAGCAAATAGATAGGAGGCTAGCAACTTTTAGCATCCAGCATATCTGCCTAACACTTTAATTGAATTCGTATTAATTTTCCGCTCACCGTTCTCAGGGATACCACCAAGAATAATTGCATCAACTAAAACTGGCTTTTCTACTGGTTGGTATAACCTGGACAAGAGAGGTAACACATGGCCAATTAAAATATTGCACAAGGGAGAACATGTTGAGAAGACTAAGGCAACAGAAAGATCATATCAACCTCCCAAATTTTGAAATATTTGCCATAGTAAACATTGAATATGTGGTGAGCTACTTAAATCTGAACAAATGAACAAGCTTGAAAGAAAATGAATACAATTGTTAACCTATCTACCAAGTTGTGAATATTACAGCGGCTTGACAATGTGGTTGATCTCTATTCAAGCTTCTTAAAAGAATACAGTCAACATCTGGGGCGAGCACCCGTGCTCATCTAAAAGTTCAGCAACAAATCACTTCTGCAATGTCCTAGGTATATAACCGCAGCACTGCAAGACCAACAGCCGAAATAGAAACAAGAGTACCTATACAATATTTAATCACTTCATATTTTGCAGCTTCAATTTGCGCCCTCAGTGCATGAATTTCCTATACATGGATCAAGCAAAAGAAAAGACAAGATATTCACAAAGTGCACTGAGTTTAAAGAACATTCACGCTCAAAATATCAAGAGCCAATACTTACTCGATCAAGCTTATTAGTAAGATTTGTAGTTTCTGCATTTTGATTGGCAAGCTCATCGCGGATGCGACTGCACAATTTAGAATGACCAAATCAATCATCAGGGAGTCGAAAAAGGAACAACCTAATCATTCACTAGCATCTAAAACTCTTCAAGACTTACCCTCTTTCAAGATTTAAATCCAACCGCTGGCCAGCAGTAAGCTTGTCAACCTCATACCTGCATGAACAAATAATGTTGGTTATTGAAACTGGCACTCAAAAGTAACAACCATTTTTTCAACACTCATTTGTACCTTAGTTCACTGCGCATTTTTTCAATGTCATTCCGAAGCTTTTCAAGTTCACGTTGCAGCAGAGAAAAATGATGTTCCTGCAACAAATTATTTTGTCGTATGAATTCCAAATGTCATTCTCAACCAATGCTCCTTCAGGGATAGAACAATAATATATATCATGAACATATATTAGTACAACCTTTATGCAATAATCATCGGTCCAACATTCTGAGTTTGAGGAAAATTTCCTCCTTGAGCACTCAATGTTAAGGAAATTTTGCGAAGGATTAGATCCATTCAAGAACGAATTCAAATTAACATCTAGTCTCCTAACTGTCTCATACGGTGTTGAATACAATATTGCCATATATACTAGTAACACTTATCTCACTTCCAAAAAAGTTATGATTATTGTCTATCACAAAGAAAATTAGTCTTGTGTTGATGATTTCCAACAAACTGAATTAGTTAAAGCACTGATTCCTCCTAAAAGATGCTTCCTGGTAAATGAAGCAAAAAGAACTGCTACAATATCTTCTAAGAAGCTGGGCGCCCATTCTTAAGCAGTTCCAAAAGGATTCACTCATGCTGGAGGAAGCATCCCCACTTAATGTTCGGGCAACTAATTCACGCAAATCCAAAGAGGTTATTATGGACGAGCCACCGCAGGTAAACTTGCACGTGTGGTTCTGGCCAGGCTTTCCTGAGGTATGAAATAACCTTGCTTCTGCTTGCTGCTAGCGCAGTCTCAAATCAGGCAACCAATTCGACTCACTGACCACAAACCAAAATTCTAAAAACTTATGTCATCCTTATCTGGGGTGGCCAACTAGCTTTTTTGGCTGTAACCCTTTTGATCCCACAAAACATTGAGGTTGCAACTCCTATTCTAAGGGATATGCAGCTATCAGAGCTGAGGCAATGTTCCCTTCACAAAATACTAGTTTTAATCTTAATCCTTGGTTAATAAAGTGATAATTACTAGTAGATGTAGCTGACCCCAACTCATTCATTTGATGTGATATTTTCACTTTATCCTTTTTTTCTGTAAGTCACTGCTTCTTCATACAACCAGGTTAGGATCATACCGTGTCTTAAAGTAAAGAATAACCAATATTGATCTGTACTACAGGTATACTTAAAAGGCAGTATAGCAAATAAAACGCTCTTCATCTGCAATATAATATCACTGATTTGGTGTCTCCATTTCCAAGTACCCATATGAATCTGCTTGATGTTGTATCATAAATGACAGGAATTAACCTCCTCAACTAAAAGAAGGAATGATCTCTGAAGACAGAGTTTATGCTCTTTTTAAGCAAACGGTGGCAAAATTGTAGGATGTTATGGTGTTACACACAGTAAATCTTCTTCCATAAATCATTAAAACAGACTTGAAAGAATCTATATGATATTACACTCTCTTTCTCCTTATGGGAGTTCACCTATGGAAGAATTCATGTCTAGCTTGTGAAAATGAGAAATGTGCCCATTTGGCACATACTGTAACGACTAATTAATCCAACACAACGTGATGATGGCTTTACTTATTTGCCTTATGAAATAGTAATATTTCAACCTATAAAAGTCAAATTTGGAAGAAACCCTCAACCAGAAGACATTTGAAAATATTCAAGCAATTAGTGGTATTATTTCACCAAGCTCCAGCAATTTCAGCATCAGCTGATTTGAATTATCATGGCCTAATAACGGAGATCAAGAAATGCACAGGTCAGCTAATACTCATATTACCTGGACATAAGTTAACGGAAGATTTTTAAGAAATTTGGATCATTGGGTTAATGAGCTGCCTTATTTAGGTGGGCAAATGAAAGTAAAAAAATCTTCATGAACCATAATTTCTGCAAGAAAGAAATGATAAGAGAACCATAAATCCAGCCAAGCCACAACTATACTAGTAATACTTAATGCATAGATCAACGATGCAGTAATTTAGATTGGTCTGTCAAACAAACAAACCAACCCCTCCCCTCCCCCCAAGGAAAGAAAAACCCAAGAGTTACTTTAAAAGCCAAGGCAAACCAAACTCAATACCACAACATAGAATCTCCCCTAGCATCCTGATGTGGAAGGTAGAAGAATTAACCATTATACTTGTCATATGATGACAATAGATATACATAGCTTATCCTCTTCTACTCTATGCCATGTTTTTTGCACCATGAGCTGAGCTCAATTTCGTATTCTTTTTCTTTCTTTCTTTTTGGTTTTTGATAATTAACTTTCATGAGTTCAACAATGGTTTCATATACTTTCACAACTCACAACAAACTAAAGCTTTTCCTACTGAAGTTATCTGTCTCACAGTTGACATCATTGAAGAGAAATATCACTGGTATGCATATTACGTCTCCATCTACAAACTCATAATAAAAGGAAAAGTACCATAGGATGGCTAAGCGATACAGGTCTTAACAACAATTTGAATATGGCTTTTTTCCATTATGTTGAAAAAATAACTGGGAACAACAAGATTGAATATGTTCCAGGACTACATACAACAACAGTCTACAGAGCTAGCTTACTCGTCTATCTAGGCAGAGAAAATCACCTATAGAAGATGTGAGTAAGGGCAAGCTAATATTCAACAAGCATACATTAACCCTCCCCCAAGCACAAGACAAAGAGAATACCTAGACGAACAGCTAACACAGACGAAGCTTTTTAGAATACCAGAATCGCACAAATAACACAGTTTCATGACAATTTTGTACCTGAGAGCTTTGTACTTCAGACTTAAACTTCGAAAGGTTGGCTTCTTGAACCATCTCAGACTACATAGGCAAATGCACACAAAATAATCATCAGCATAGTAGAGAAGGACACTTTTTACAACATAAGGTCTAGGGTAAAATCTTACTTTCTGCATTTCAGCTCGCGAAACAAAAGAATGAGCTACATTTTCCAAGCTGTCATTCAAAACTTCAGTGATAGCAGAAGTTATTGCTTCTGCCTGTTCTGATGGTACACCTCTTGCTTCTAATCTCCTAACCTGTCAGCAAACCAGATCTCTACATATCTATAACTCATATCAACAATAACAGATCAGGAGACTCTGTAGCCTTGAAAAGTAACTTAATTTGCAACAAAATGGACAGAAGCAAACACACAAACTCATAAAGAACCATAAGTTTTAGTGATTTTTCTATTTGTTTTTTAGCTTTATTTCCTCTTGGTAAGGTTTGCGTACATTCTACCCTCCCCAGACCCTACTTGTGGGATTCCATTGGGTATGTTGTTGTTATTTTTGAGCTTTATTTTGAAAGTATTGGTATTGGGAATTTTATTAAAAAAAAAACACTTTGACTATGAGTAAAAGGAACAACAACAAATAGATCAAGATCCAAATTCCAGTCTATCTTTGGCAGGAAGATGAAACATTCCTCGTATGGAAAGAAAAGGCTGAAACTTAGACAATTGAAAAGAAGTTAGTTTTTGAGCGAGTCATCCTGAAAATCCTCTGATCCCACTTACAAAAAAGTCCACCGTCCCAAGTCTATTATGCCAACAGTTGATTGCTTCATAGGACTTGACAAGAATCACATAGACCTTCAATCTGCAATATCTCAGTAGGCCTAGGCACCAATGGAAAGGTTAAATTCTGACATGGAAGCAGTGTTATCAAAAGGAAAAGGCGCAAAAAGCTCTACGGTTTGTTGGGTCTTTAAGCACAAAGTGCAAATAAAATGTGGGCTTTCATGAAAAAAGTAGCAAAGGGAGAAAAAATATAAGTATATATGTTAGTCCAAGACTAATAATTATAAGCATGAATGACAAATATATGAACAAAGAAATTGAAAAAAAAAATTATGATAAAGTGAATATCAATTGCTTAATGTCATCTCTTCAGAAAAGGGCTCATTGGCATGGAAAAGTATGGCTTAGAACCTACTCTGAAGCACATACTAAGTGAGGCAAAGAGCTCAACACGTTTTGAGCCTCGCTTCAGGGCTTAAATGCACGCCTTTGACAAGGCTGCATGGAAGTAAGTTATGACTGGTTTTTGGAATGAAAACAACTTCTTTTCACTGATTTTACGTTCCACAAGACCAAAGCAATTTAGTTTCACCTTCGTTTTTGAAGACAACTAACTGGTGACCAGAAAAAAAAAAGATCATCTACTAGCATTCCTCCTTAATTTAAAAAGATAAAGACAAACAAAACTTTTTTCCATCTCCTTTCTTATTTCACAGATATCAACATAACAGATTATCAATATAAATACTCAACATGCTTAATCCATGATTAGTTGGGATCATTCCATTTCAATACAACACATAAGAAACAAATAAAAAGGATGATGAAAAAATAATAATAATAACCAGAGCTTATAAATACTCAAAACTGTGTTTGTTTCTAAATTAGTTGGGATCATTTCACTCCAATACAACAAATTGTATAAAAATAAATCAATAAAGAGGATGAAGACAATATAAATACCAGAGCTAACGTATCGACGAGAAACGCACGCTTTCCATTAGGTTTAGCGAGCTGTGAGATTTGCCTATAATCAAACTTGTTAGCAGCAGACGATTTATAGGGCTCAGAACTGTAAAAATTAACTGAACCACCACCGTTGTATTGCGATCTATCAATCAACAAAGTAGCAGAAACTTTAGATGCATTAATCCCTGGAGATTTGGAAAATCTAATCCCACAATTAGCACCTAATTGAACCACACGTCTCGAAACGGCCATTAATTTCTCAAAATCTACTAGACAAGAAAAAAACTTGTGATTTTTTCAACAAAAAACTGGACTAAGCTGCATCGATTTGAACACTGTATATGGAAGGTCAAACTTTCAGAAATGGCGGGTCTGCTTAGAGGGGAAAACAAAGAGAGGCGGCGAAAAGAGAGATTGAAGGAGACAGAAGAAGGGTAGTTGGACGATGGGGATTTCCCTTTTTACGGTTTTTATAACGTGCGTGTTGCTTGCTTTGCCAAACGAGATTTATTATATGTATTACTTATTATGTATATACTTTGTTGGAAGAGTAATTTGGCATTGGTGAGATGAGAGGATATGCTTTTTAGGTTTCCAATGGGAAATGACAACTTGTTCTTTTTTTTCTTTTCCTCCCTTTTCCTTTTTCTTTGCATTTTCCTCCTACTTTGACACAATAATGTTCTTGAATTGGCTCAAATGGAACTATGGAAGGGTAAGAAAAGGGGTCTCTAAAAATTCAATACACTAACCAAGGGGTAAAAGATATAAATTTTCTCTCTACAAGACAGATTCTTTTTCAGAATACAAATATACAACAATAATAACATATCCAGTGAAATCTCACAAGTGAAGTCTGGGGAGGGTCGAATGTACACAGACCTTACCACTATCTTATAGAAGAAGAGAGGTTGTTTCCTGGGAACCCTCGTCTCAAAAACCCATAAGCAGAATAAACTAGATATGACAAAAAGGAAAGGAGAGGGAATATAAAGGGCGACTAACAATGAAAAGCACATAACAATATGTAAATACGATAAAATTAACATACATACGACAAATAATGACAACACATAACATAAAACAGGACTACTCCTGCTACTCTACTCTACTCCAAGGCCAAACATACGCCTAACCCTACCAACCAATTAGCCTGCTACTCTAATTTGCGGCCTCTACTCCTTTCTATCTGAGGTCATGTCCCCTGTGAGATCAAGTTTTGTCATATTTTTTCTGATCACCTCCCCCGAATACTTCTTTGGTCTACCTCTACCCCTTTATGTAACTCTCAAAACCAACCTCTTACACCTCCTAATAGGAGCATCGGTACTCTTTCTATGCACTTGTCCAAACTATCGCAGTCTCGCTTCTCGCATCTTATCACCCCACGGGGGGCACATCTAGCTTCTCCTGAATGGTCTTATTCCCAATCCTATCACTCTTAGTGTGACCACGCATCCATCTCAATATCCTTATCTCTGTGATATGCATCTTCTGAACATGTGTTTTTTTATTGGCCAAAACTCCACCCCATACAACAAAGATGGTCTAACCACCATTCTGTAAAAAACTTATTTTTGAGTTTAGGTGGTATCTTCTTGTCACACAATACTCCCGAGACCTCCATTTAGTCCACGCTGCCCCAATACGATATGTGACATCATCATCGATATCGTCACTACTCTAGATGATGGACCCCAGATACTTAAAGTTTTCCCTCTTGTGGATAGGTTGAGTGGCAAGCCTCACATCAATGTCTGCTTCATCCCTGGCAACACTGAATTTGCACTCCAAGGATTCTATTTTGGTCCTGCTCAGTTTGAATTTTTTGGACTCCAAAGGTGTCTCCAAGCCTCCAACCTATCATTAACTTTAGTTCAAGTCTCATCAATCAGTACTATGTCATCTACAAATAGCATATACCATGAAACCTCCTCCTAGATAGATTAGGAAAACAGGAAAGGGCTCAACACAAATCCTTGATTGAGTCCCATCTCAACAGGAAAATACTTTAAGTCTCCTTCCACCGTTCTTACCCGAGTTTTAGCTCCATCATACATGTCCTTAATCGCCCTGATATTCCAAGTTATAGGAATATCATTCGTGAATTCATCAGATCCATTGAAACCAACAAACTTTAGTAGCACTATGGTAGAAGATGTTTAAGATATCCATTACTTCAAGGAAATCTTCCTAGACAAGAATAGAGAAACTAATTAAGCATATAGATAATACACCGGAAAACAGAGGACTAAATCTTCTTGGTGACTCCATTCTTCTATCAAAGGAGGACAATCAAAGAACATGCTAATAATGGAGCCTCTCCGTAATAATTTAATTGTTTGAAAAGTGATTGTCAAAAACATATGCTTATTAGAAGAACAAATTGATGAACATGTGAAACCTTTTAAACCCCTCATCTTGATTGACCGACTATAATTACTATAAACAAATGTTCCCTAAGTGTAAAATATGTATAAGAAACTTCATGAAGGTTAGTGGTTTGTAGCAACAAATTTCCATTCTATAAGAAAATGAGAATCAAATTTCGTCAGTGAATTATTCATGTTAACCCATACTACAATTTGGATTCCTCTACCACGACATCAACTTTCCCCTCGAAGGATTATATGTGGTTGAGGTTGATTTATAATTAAATAATTGCATCTCGTGAAAAAGGAACCGTACATGATTCAGCTACTATTCCAGCATCTCGGCAATATTAATTGTGGTTTTATAAGTTTGGAGTTATCATTCATCGGTTACCTTTCCTGTTCGTTACCTTTTTTTGAGCTAGATTTAATTGGATTCTCTCTTACAAATATGTATAATCGAAGTATTGGAATTACAAAGCTTAAGTTCAGGATTATGTTAAGAGGACGAAACTTGGATGGGGTTTGTGATGGTTTGTATATTGCAATTACCTATGATTAGTTTAGATTCACTCTTGGCCTTCATCGAAAATAGATCTGAATTGCCTTGTGGTCTCGTGGATGAAAGTTCGTCCTGATGAGTATACTGTGGTATGAGAGTGCTCGTTCAAGTTTGGTTCATTGGCTAGTTTCTAATTTGGTAATTGTCTTGGAAGGCAGAATTTCATGTTGGTTCGTAAGTCTTATTCTTGATACTACATCTTGATGGTATAGCTCTCGAAAATGAGGTTACTTAGAAGCAACTAATGACATTGAGAATTGTATTTCATACTCTTGGTTGCTTCTAGTGAGTCTCCTCCATTTGCTTTATGTTTGAGGGCAAACATGGTTTTTAGTGGTGAATAATGTAATTACCTCGAGAGTCATTTTTGGCATTTTTTATGATATCCTTTCCCAAGTTACTTTCAGTCATTTTTGGATGAGTCGAAAAGTCGAATTTAAAAAACTTTGTGAAAAGTTGGAGTTTGCTGAAGAAAGAATTTTTAAAGGCTTAAAGTTTAAAATTTTGAGTTTTGAGATCATCTTGAGTTTTGGGTGTCGGAATGCATAATCCCATTAGCTCTGAAATGCGGAATGTGGTCTAGGAAAACTGATGGAATTAAATTTGGAGTTAAAATGAAGATTTTGGATCAAAAATTGCATTTTTAATTGAATTTGAATCATAGTTTGACTTTGGTCAACATTCAAAGTTTGAAAGCTCTAATGCAAATTCTGATGGTTCCATCGAGTCCAAAATGTCATTTATGGTAGGGTTGCATATAATTCATATTTATAGGGTTCCGGATGAGTTCTGGGGGTCCAAAAAACATGTTTTGAAGGGTGTTGGTGCAGGTTGACCGCGGTCAATGCCCAATCAACGCGGGTCAATGCAATTAACAACCCTTTTTTCTTTTATTATATTTGCTGAAAATGCCCCTTCTTCCCCATTTTGATTACTCCGTCATTTTTTTTCATTTTTTTTTTGAGTTTTAAAATCTTGGAGGTACAATTTTGAGAAATTTTTTTTTTTTATGAATTTTTATTTGGGTAAGCTTGCTAAACACAAATTCTCTTATTTTCAGTATTTAAATTGTGATTTTGATTTAAAATTTTTGGTTTCAATCTTTCAATTTTTATGGGATTTTGAGGAACATGATTCAAACTTCAAATGATGATTTCTATTCAAATCTTATGAAATTTTCACCCACAAACTCTATTTTTCGTGTAGAACCTGATTTTGAGCTCATTTTTTAGATTTGAGATTTTTGAAAAACAACCTAATTTTTGATCATTTTACTGCCGAATTGAATTTCAATCAATATGGGTATTGACTCATTTTGGCACTTATATCTCATTCTTGATAGTGGCTTAGTATTTTGGGATCAATTTTTGGATTCATTCATCTGGTTGGCTAATTCGTGTACGATTTGACCTTCGAGATTGTGGTGATTTGGAGTATCGTGGAAGGAGAAAAAGCTTGAATTTGAGTTGATTGAGACTTTGATTAAGGCAAGTGGGCTTCTAACCTTTTGTTATGTATGATTGGACCTTGTATTATCATATGTATGTGGATTTGGGTGATTTGTGGCATGAAATAGGATAAAATTATACTATTATAGGCTTGGATGTGGGATTTTGAACTAGATAATTATAAATATTACGAATTCTTGACTTGTGGAATAATTGTAGGTTTGTGAATTCTTGTGAACTTGTGGATTTCGATTTTTTTAACTTGATTTGGCTATTGATTAAATTAAGTGGACCCTAATCCTTATTAAGTTTATCGAACTTAAAAATTTTCTTTTAACGTGAAACTCGGGGATTACTGATCTATTCTAGTGGATATAATTTGAGTAATGGAGAGGTAAAAAATTATGACATGTATGATTTGAATCCTGAGATAATGTCCATTGTTGTTGACTTAGACTTGTGAGATAATTTTTTGAAATGAGCTTATGATGTCGTTGTTAATAATGTGAAAGTGTTTGTGATGTTCTGATTATTGAACTTTGAATTATATTACATGGAATTATCTATTGAATCTCTTATGTGAAATGTTGAGCAAAATGCATATGATGAGATGTTGGAAATTATGAAACTAATTGCTTGTGAAGTAACAACTCAAATGATAAATTGTCTTAAGTTATGATGATCAAGGGTAATTGAAAGAGTTCAACTATGTTATATTGTGATTATCATGTAATGTGTTAATGATGAATCAAATATTGAAAGACAATAAAATAATTAATTATTGTGGATTGTTACATATGTGATCTTGTGAATCTTTTGATATTGATGTTGAGATGGATCTTATATTGTGATACAATTGATATTGAGACTGATATGTTATTGAGGCATTGATAATATTGATACTATGATAATATTGAAATCGTTATGATGTTGGCACTGTGATATAATTAATATCATGTGCATTGCATTCACTATTATTTGTGCATTTGGTACTTGTGATGGTTACGACCAAGAGACGAGTAAGGTAACATGTGGATTGGTGACCGAGGTCTGTATCAGTCGATGTTAGTCGAGGTTTGAGGTAATATGCCAATTGATATTGGATCCAGGTCATTGCCGATAATATTCACTGATACATGACCCTTGCGTGACCCCCATAAATTTCGATCTGTATAGTAGGACAGATATGCATCACGATTATTTGACATTGCATTGCATTATTTATATCTCATAGTATTCACGTCATCTCATATCATTCCTTCTTTGATATTATTATATATTTTTCTTATGATATTGGATATATATTGTACCATTTGTATTTGTATATTCAGTTGGATATTTTGAGATATGGTACTATATGAAGAGTATATATTTATGTGATTTTTATATTATATTGTGTTGGGACTTTACTAAGTGCAGAGTGTAGTTTGGCAGTATGTGGTAAGAAGATATGAGTACTTGCATTCTTTGTTGTTTTACTTTAGGTTAGTTTCCATTTGTTGAGTATCGTGTTGATTGATGCTCACCTCTTGCTATATTTTGGAGGTTATGAGCTTTTCCCAATTACATGATTGAGCTTCTAGATCCCTTGAGAGATAGCTTCTTGTCTCTTCAGCAAACTTTCGAGGATTCTATTTTATGTTATGTTCTATTTGAAGAATATTGAGACTTATATTATCATTTAAGTATTTTTAGCATTAGAGGCTTGTACATATGACACCAGTTCTGGGATGGTTGTAGTCTTGATTTCTTATGCTTACCTATCATATTAGAGTATTTTATCTTCCCTTTTTATATGTTAATGGGTTGTTTAGATTTGAACTGACTCACCTTGGTGAGTGCCAGCACATTCGAATTTTGGGACGGTGACACAATAATTTAGATGATATCTAATTTACTAATCTTGATGATATACGCTAAAAAAGGTAACTACTATATGATTGTACTAAGTTATGAATTCACAAGACCCTAAGTTTGTCTTCTATTGATTTCAACGATTGATAATTTATTACTTGCGATTAGTTACTCCACCCATCCCAATTTATATGAGTTACTTTGACTTGGCATGAAATTTAAGAAAGAAAGACAGACTTTCAAAACTTGTGATTTAAAATAAGTCATAGATATTTGTATGACTAGAACTTATTTCATCAAGAGTAAATGAGTATTTTAAAGTTAAATTATTATTTAATATAGAAATGTGTCATACTTTTTGGGACTGACTAAAAAAAGTAAGTTAT